>CAVLJG010000006.1:6766826-7366826 GCA_963669975.1 Acanthoscelides obtectus
AAACTTTTTTGGGTCCATTCGTTTATTGTATAATATTGTCTTTCATCTACTACTGCTATACTTGTTCTTTTGCAATAAACTTATTATTAATAATAAAGATTTTGCTCAAAACGTTGCCGCACATTTTGCAATATTTGAGGAGTAATTTGAAGGGACTGATTCACAATTCTTTGACGCGGGTCTTCTAATGATGTTGGCTGAGTAGCATAGATTTTGCTTTTTAAATGACCCCACCTAAAGAAATCCAAAGGTGATAAATCTGGCGATCTTGGGGGCCATTCAATGCCACCTCTTCTACCAATCCATCGGTCTGGAAACGTTTGATCTAAATATTGTCGAACACGTAATGCGTAATGTGATGGGGCACCATCCTGTTAGAACATCAACCTATTCGCAATGTACCGCCGATCATTCTGATTTTTAATTATGGCTGTTAATGCCACCGGTCAAATTTCCAGGTAAGAAAAAAGAACCAACTAAATGATCGCCAAAAATACCAGCCCAAACATTTAATTTTTGTGGCTGCTGTGTATGAACCTGATGATAAATTCTGGGATTAGAATCGGACCAATATCGGCAGTTATGACGATTTACTACGCCATTCAAGAAAAAGGAAGATTCGTCGGAAAATCAAGTGTTGAAATGGTTAATTTATCTAATAAAGCGTAAATGTATAAAACGTTTAAAAATTGAATTAAAATCATGGATCCCAAATCAACCACCAAGGCTACAAATCCAAAAGTTTGTTGACACTAAAAACCTATATGTTATTTGATCATAAAATGATGAAAATTCATACATTTGACTAGTATACTTAAAGAAAATTAGTTGAATTAATATAACTCAACTTCGGTTGAAACCCAAGGCACAAGTATACACTTTTTTGGGTATATTATGTTTATTGGACATTGCCGTTATTATTTATACGAAAACTTTGTAATTGGACCAATAAACATTACTATTATTATTATCTGTCTTCCAGGTTCCAGTTCGTTTGTTTTTTCTTTTCATTATTACATTTCTATACAGTGTCTTACAACCAAATGCAAAACCAGCGTAGCCCCTGTGATATTCATCTTAGTAATACAAGGTACAAAAATAATCTGCATATCTTTCTAGCAAGGCTAAATGTCAGTTATAATATACTCCAAACTGCATGAGAGTGAAGATTTATAATCGTATCCATCAACTTCAGTTAGACATGACATTAAAACTTTTCGGGAGACGTTTTAAAGATTTTTTGGTTTGTCACACATATCGTTGGCGAATTTTTTCAGGACAAATTAGAAACATGTTCATAACTTTTAGATCTCATACCCTACCCTCATGCTGGCTTAGTGCTTCTGTTACCCCTGTATTCAAAAAGTCGACAAATCCTCCGCTAAAAATTATCGACCAATAAGTCTCGTTCCTATCGCCGCCAAAATAGCTGAAAGAATCATATTAGATAAGCTCCTGTCATTTGCTTTCGAAAATGACCTTATCCCTAAGAATCAGCATGGATTTCTCCCTGGTCGATCAATAATGACCAACCTTCTCCACTCTCTCAACGATTGGACTCAGTATCTGGACACAAAGACTCCTGTTGATATAATCTACTTAGATTTTTCTAGGGCTTTCGATCGCGTACCACATAGAAGGCTTCTGTTTAAGTTGGAATGTATGGGAATAAGAGGCGAGTTGTTGCTGTGGATTAAGGCTTTTCTCACCGGGAGGACTTTCTCTGTGCGCGTCAGTGATAGCCAGTCTCACCTTCATCATGTAGCAAGTGGAGTTCCTCAAGGCTCTGTCTTGGGGCCAGTGCTGTTCCTTCTGTATACAAGTGACCTGTCCGCATTGATTTCCTCCACATGTTCAGCTTATGCCGACGACACCAAGATTTACAATACTGTCGTAAATTCTGCTATGCTTCAACGAGATCTTGATATTGTTTGTCAATGGTCAGTCAGTTGGCTTTTACAAATCCGCGATTTACATACAAGATCTCTGACCACAACATCGAAGCAGTTTCCAGCCACACTGATCTGGGCGTTGTAGTCAACGATCGTCTTTCCTGGTCAGAGCATATTCACCACGTTGCATCAAAAGCCAAGAAACTTCTATACATGCTGGAGAGGTCTTTCAAAGGAACCGATGTCAACACTAGCGCCTACATTTACAAGGCATTCGTGAGGCGAATTCTTGAATTCGCTGGCCCGGTATGGGACACTGTGCTTCTGCGCGATAGAAATCTCGTCGAATCAGTACAGCGTCGGGCTACTCGTATCCCTTTTGGACCAAGCTATGAAGATCGCCTTGAATTATTCAACCTGACCTCATTCTCTGAGCGAAGACTTCGTGGCGATCTTATAGTTACGTTCAGGATACTTCATGGTTTGATGGGCACCAACCTCATGCATCTATACCGTCTGTCGCGCAGCAATCTACGCGGACACAGCTTCAAACTGCATAAGGAGCCATTTAAAACAACAGTCCGACAGTGGTTTCTTCCCAACCGCATATTCAACACCTGGAATAGTTTACCTGAAAGTGCGGTTGGTGCTACTTCAGTTAATAGCTTCAAAGTGCATTATGATAGCTGGAGGAGTGTACAAACTTTATAGCTATGAACTGTCTTTTTTTATTTTTTTCTATTTGATGTATTTGTGTTACGTGTCCGAACACTATATTTACTGCATGAGCTTATAGTACTGTGTACTCTGCTCATCTTAATTATCATAATAATAATAATAATAACTATCGGCTCTTTTCACTATCACTGTTTCTTTTGTGGATTTGTTGATGCGTGTTTTTGCTGTTTTACCGTTTTGTATTATTTTTTCCTATGCTGTTGTACAGTCAAACGGACAATAAATCTGAATCTGAGTCCCCTAGCTTACAACGCTAAGCCTCTCCACGTTTCACCCGCGATTTCATCGCCTTCTATTCGATAGAGAAGGCATTCGACGAAAATATTTTAATCTGGCTCTTAACGTCTCCTTTTGGGCTTAGCGCAAATATTTCCACTTTTTTTCTGCTTCCGCGAGCGCATTAAGTACCTCTATTACCGCTTTGGCAGTCTATTCAGACCCGAATAATCTCTGTAATGTAAGGGGACCACCTGCGGGGGACGAAACAGTACCCTAAAGGGCCAGTGGTACTTTTGTGTTCTGCCCATCTAAGTATGGATGTTGCAGGGACAATGTGCCCTCCACTCATCCGACAAATCGTCACAGCGAAGGTTACACCGGCACTGTTGCCACATTATAGCTTTTGCTGTATTTCAAAGATGGCGTCCAGTAGATTAACTCTGTACTTCCTGCGCCTTCTGTTACGGGTTTAATTTGAAAACCTTGTAGGAACTGCCGGGACCCTGCAATAATCGTAAACACTAAACAAGGGTAGACATATTTCTAGTTTAACTACCTGAATATTTTCTCTATGGTTTATACGTAACTCTCCACCTATTATCTTATTTTGTAGTTGGGGCCCCTTCATCTGAGAATTTTTTACGTCTTCGTTTCTTTTCTAACCTCAATGTTACATTTTGACAAGTGTTCGGTCCTTTCAGTTCGGGAACAGTCCGCTGTTGTTCCATTGCTCCTCTCGAACTTTCTGTTCCGTGTCCAAGTTGAAGAGACTTCACTTTTTGGTCGTAGCTCTGTTGAGAAGCACGCATTTTGCGGATCTTTACGCCAAATGAAGTCTAAGCGTTCTTCCTTTTTATGTCTCATATAATCCTACGGGGATGTGGGAGACGGGAGTCTTCGACGCTTTTACGGGGTTCTAGCCGACACTTTTAGGCCACACTCCAACAGAGGTAAGCAATTCGTCTTGCGTTAAAATGGAACCCGGCGCCATATTGGATTTTTGTTTCAAGCCTTTTTCATCTTCTTCCAGCTTTTCGTCTTCCTCACCTTACGTTTGGCAATCTTTTCATTTCCCCCAGCGCCCTAATCCTCCAAATTTAGTATATTTATTAGTATAAATAAATAAATGAATATGGTATATACCAATTTCAAGAAAAATGTATCATTTAGCTGATTAGAAAAATGAAGAAACCTTAATCTATTTATCACAGCAACAAAGTCGAGTAACTACAACAGATACAGAGATTATACAAACTTATCAAAGATAAATACTAAATAATAAGCTACCTACGACTAAAAATGTATGAGATTAAATTTGATAACAAGTAGCTGGTTTACCTGCACATTGCGAAACGCGGTGTTGTAAATTAGGCACATTTGTTTATCTAGGTATACTAAATGACATATAAATCCGAACACCCAGTTTAAATGGTTTTAAACCGACGTAATCGCCTTGAGTGGTGCAGACAACGGTCACTCTGGGATCAGGAATGGAACAGTATTGTCTTTGTGACGAGTCTCGATTTTGTTTAGGCATGCACGATGGTCGTGCCAGGGTTAGAAGGCGACGTGGTGAAAGGAGGAATCCACAGTTTTTTGTTGAAAGACATGTTCATCACACTGTTGGAGTTATGGTTTGGGGTGCTATAGCTTTAATCTTCATCAGAGGTAACATGAACGCGCAGCGTTATATCCACGAAGTTCTAGAACCCCATCTTTTACCCTATCTTGACACCCTGGCAGATCCAACTTTCCAACAAGATAATGCCCGACCACATGTTGCAAGAGTCACAATAGACTTCTTTCAACATAATGATGTCACATTGTTACCATGGCCACCAAGATCTCCCGACTTATCCCCAATTGAGCACGTGTGGGATATGATGGGTAGGAGATTGCTCAATTTGCAACGTCCTCCTCAGACTCTAGAAGCACTTCGAGAGGAGTTGGTGGTTGCCTGGAATGAGATACCACAGGAGGACATTGACCACCTGATCAGAAGCATGCCTAGGCGCGTTGGAGAATGCGTAGCACATCACAGGGTGCATCCACACATTATTAAAGGTCAAAGGGCTTTAAAGCAGTGCAATCATTTTGAAATTTTTATCATTTACTTATTATGCTTCATTAAATACTTATACAAAATATTTATAAAATAAAACCATCTACGGTTTCTTCTGAAATGCTACACTTTAATATAATTTATCTAACTACCTAAGTGAAAATATGCCAGATGTCCGAGTCTGAATATTAAAAATGATAAATTGTATACCTTGCTCAATTTAATTGGTGGACGTTGGAGGTTAATAGTTGATGCAACTTCCTACGCAACGAGCAAATGTCAGCATCTACATTTTTCATAAATGTGGCTAGAATAAGAATGTCTATAAAACTTTTGAGCTACGAGGTCTGTAAATCAAGTGGCAACGAAGCGTTCGATTTGGCAACGCTGGAGTGGAAGACAGGAGAACATGTGATCCGCCTTCAGTGCAAGTTTGAACTCACTTGAGTCATTTCAGCAGGCCTACGAAGATGATGTTTCGTCAAGAGCCCAACTTTTTCGGTGGTTTAAGGGCGTCGATTGAAGATGAACCAGGAAGCGGAAGGCGTTCATCTTCAAGAACTTGTGCGTTCAGTACGTTGGTCGACAGTCAGAATGATCGGGGAAGAGTTAAATTTGACTCACATCACTTCAAGGGGATTTTTGGGACAGTTGAAAACGTTCAAACGTCTGTAACCGACCAGTAGAAGGCTATTCGTGAATCGAGTTCCAGCACTGCTATGAGGAGTGTGAGAACCATCTCCAGCGCTGTGTAGCTTCATAAGGAAGTTATTTTGAGGGTGAGTATGAAATTGTAATTTAATTTGATTAAATTTTTTTTCAAAAATTAGTCTAATCACTTAATTTACAGATGTCGTATATTAATAAGTAGTATGATTTTATATAAATGACATGAAACTTAAACATGTGTACATGGAGGCGCAAGCAGGCTTTCGAAAAAAATATTCCACAGAAACGGCTTTCCAGTTGGTAACTGAGAATTGGAGAAGGGCCGTAGACTCAGAAGAAGTTGTCATAGCAGTATTTTTGGATTCGAAGGGGGCATTTGAAACGATTGATAGAGATATTTTGTTAGGTAAATTAAAGGCATATGGTATAACAGGAAGTGTTTTATTTGTCTAAAAGGATGCAAGTTACAAAAGTTAATGACACTATTTCATCAAAAATTGAAAATACGTTGGGTGTTCCTCAGGGCAGTATCCTGGGACCACTTCTTTTTATTTTATACATAACTGATTTACCTGCCATAGTCAAAAAAATGCAAAATTCAGATTTTCGCCGATGACACTATGATTTATATAAGTACTAAAAATATTCACTCTGGTATCTCTTATATAAATGAAGACTTGAAACTTGACTCAAAATGGTTAGCATTTAACAGACTAAAATTAAATACAAGTAAAACGAAAGCCTTGTTAATCGGAAAAAAACAATGTACAAATGTTCAACTGAATATTGATGGTGAAGATATTGAATTCGTAGAAAATTTTAAATACCTGGGGGTTTTTGTTGACACTCGATTAATTTTTGATATTCATTATGAAAAAGTTATAAGTAAGATTAGTAGTAAAGTGGGATATTTATCGAGAGTTTCTGGATGTCTGAGTTCATATAGCAGAAAAATTATCTATAATACCATCATTCTTCCAAATTTCTTGTACTGTTCGACTATTCTATATTTAACAAATAATTCCATTTTTTAAAGACTGCAAATTTTACAAAATAAGTGCATGAGAATAATATTAAATAAAGATAATTATACTCCAATTAGGCAAATGCTTAGCAAATTAAAATGGCTCAATGTAAAAATTTTTATCAAATATCTTGTAATGATATTCATTTATAAAGTAAAAAATAATATATTTCCATCAAGTCTAACTAATTTAACATCAAATGTCGACCAACATTTACATAATACCAGAAATAAAGATGCCTTCCATTTAATGACCAAAAAGTATAACATATGCTACAAATCTGTATTCCATCAAGGGTTGATCGAATATAATAAATTATACTCAGAGATAAAAGACCAGAAAACTTTGACAAAATTTAAAGTAAAATTGAGAAATCACTTGTTAAATCTACAATTATAGGTTGCCCAGCATTTACATCATACACAATATGGCTTGAATTTATTAGTTCTAAGTTGTTTACAATTATTCTGTATATGTAGCCAAATGTGCTAAATAAATCTTTCTACTACTACTTGTACAGTCTTAAACCCTACTTTAGGCATTGGTAACAAATCCTATGTCTTACTTTAGTATTCTGCTTTTATTCATGGCTGTACGTTTAATTCTTGGCTCAGTTGAAAAATACCTAAAGGTAACACCCGGCTTTTCCACTCTTTAATTTTCCAGTTTAGTGCCTTACTTCTGTGCGACTATTTTCCTCGTCTTAGTTTCTACCAATCACAAATCCGCAATTTTGAATTACAAATGGACCTTACCTTTGATAACAAGTAATTATGGTCTCCTGGGACACCAGAAAACGACGCTTAACAATTTTTCTGATTTTATTGTCAATAAGTTTTGTAATATAGTTTTTAAACTGTGCTAGTCAGCTTATGTAGTGAAAATGAGTCGTTTTGGCAGTGATTCTTTGACTAATATTGATCTGGCATTAAGAAAAGTGTAACGTACAATACCGTTAAAACCCATTCGTCAATATGGAAACAGTTTAAGTTTCAACCATCAAAGAAATTGTTGTGAAGGTTTCTCACAAGGTTGGGGTGTGTCGCGCATCAGTGTTTAATGTGTTAAGACAATACAAAAAAAACACACCTTTTCTGAGCCAATGACCAGTAAACATCGCAAAAGTATTGTTAAATCATTGGATGAAGCTGATAAGCATGCGATTAGGAGGAAAGTGCACGAATTCTTCTTTAGGAATGAAATACCTACTATAGATAAAGTACTGCAGGAGGTAAATGGAGTTACAACGTTGCCAAATTTCAAACGATCAACTTTCCATGCGTTACTGAAGCATTTAAATTTCAAATGGAAAAAACGGGGTCGTAATAGTTTACTACTGGATAGAGAAGAAATTGTGCTATGGAGGAGGGATTATTTAACAAAAATTGGGAAATATAGAAATCAAAACAGGAAGATTTATTACCTTGATGAAACATGGGTAAACGCAGGACACACTACAAGTAAAGTATTGGTTGATGATTCTGTAACTTCATCCAGGAGGGCCTTTCTAGATGGACTGTCCACCGGATTAAAAAATCCAGCAGGTAAATACGAGTAATAGACAACAATCGGATGTTTTTCAAACCTTGGGAACAAGGTTCTAAACATTAATTCCAGGGGGCAGATAAAACATATTACAAGTAACAAAACTTTTATAACTTTCGATAAAATGCGTGGATGTTTTATTGTCATTTTCATTTGTTAGAACTTTTTTAAGCCATGTTTTTATGTGTTTTCGATATTTCAATAATTTTTTAATATAATCTTAAAATATGTCGAATATTATAAACTTAAAAAAAGTTACTAAGTTTTATATTGTGTACCGTTCCTAATATTTCTAATCATTTTAATTCATACTTTAAGCTTTATCAAGTTATAATTTGTTAATATTAATATTTGCGCGTATTTCAGGTTCCTGATCATTCATTTTTTAGAGGTTTATAACTTTAAATTAAATTGTGAAGCGCTGAGTAATCATACGACGTTCAATATTCTTTCTTTCAATATGACTGAATAATCCCAATTATAGCAATCTGATAATCATGTCTCAATGTTTTTTCGCTGAATGTGATGAAAACATTTGAAAAAGGTTCGCTTATTGAAATAAATCTACACCAGTTAGTACTTCGATTTCCAGGTAAAGGGAAAAGGCTCATTATCTGCCATATTGGCAGTGAGGATGGATTTGTTGTTGACGGTCTGTGGTGCTTTGATTCTAAGAAAACTGGAGATTACCACGAGGAAATGAATGGCGAACCGTTTGAACAGTGGTTTTCAAAAATTTTACCGAACTTAGAGGAAAACGCAGTAATTGTGTTGGATAATGCGCCTTATCATTCTCGAAGAATGGAGAAGGTCCCAACAACGGCTTCAAGGAAAGTTGATGTTCAGAATTGGCTCCGCTCGAAAAATATCAACTTTGAAGAAGCAATGCTGAAAGTACAATTATTAAGAATTGTCAAGGATCACAAGGCGGAATATCAAAAATACGCCATTGACGAAATGGCAGCAAGTCAAAATAAAACTGTGCTCCGTTTACCTCCATACCATTGCGAGCTCAATCCTATTGAGCTCATATGGGCAGAGGTTAAAAATTATATAGCTAAGCACAATACAACTTTTAAATTTTGTGACCTCAAAGGACTTTTCAAAGAAGCACTAGAATTAATAACAGCGCAAAAATGGGAAAACTGTATTAAGCACGTGAAAGACAAAGTTGAAAAGAGAATGTGGGAACTGGACAATATTTTAGAGGAACAAGTCGAGCCATTCATTATTTACGTTGGTGCTTCAGGCACTAGCGATGATGAAAGCTCATCAAGCTCATCTTTCCAATAAAAGATGTCGTTCATCAAATTCGGTAAGTTATAAGTAATTATAAAGCTACTGTATTTTTTAATTAATTATTGACATTTTTGAACCCATTTTGGCAAAACCTATTCAAGAATCTACTTTCTGACAATGTTCAACCATGCACATTTTTTTACGTTTTGAACGTTTTAATTTGGTTACATATTTACCTAGAAATCAAAAAATATACTAATCAATATTCTAAAAGCTATTTTAAGAGATATACGGTTATTTTTAATTTAGGCTAATTTAAACGCCATTTTGAGATTATATTCGACTGTATTTCACCAAACATCAGGCGGCATCCGAAGCTGGAAATCGAAGCGAAAATTTTGAAACCCTTATGTATATTTACATCATTATATATTTCTTGCCCCACCCCCACATGATCCTATATCCATCACCAATCGTATACACATCGAATTGTGCTAATTTACTACAAAGTTACGCAAAGCAGCATCTACTATCTAAAATATGTACTGCGTGACTCTTAATACGTCCCTGCCGAATGTTACAGCGTTCGATGATCACGTGGTCTTGTTTATGTCCGGTCTATCTCTTATCTGAATATACTGTAGTTGTGGAGACGATGTGGAATACCGGTGCAAAAAATGCAAGAGATGATTGTATTTTATGAATAATCTGTTACTTGTCAAATATCATTCAAGCATCTAATCTTTACCTGTGAGAAAAATCGATAAAACACAATGCAAAGTAATATTTTTCAACAAAAAATATGACAGCACCGTATTTTTTCGGAAATATTAGATGCCCTTATGATATTACTTATGAGAATCGAATAAAGGCATGTTATTATTGTAGTTTATCCAGTATTTTCATAGCATTTCCTGAAGATGAAAATAAACATTGTCGAAAGCTTGACATGACCACAGAACAAACTTTCTTTCTGGCTTTCTGCAACCCCAAGATTTCTATTTTTCATTTATATCCGCACATTGTTTTTCACGATGTATTTATCAAGATTCACGTGTACGATGACATAACAACCGTCAAATTAATCCGGCGGATCGAGAATAAAGCCGTGTCCGACCTGCTATAAAGACTCCCACTAAAGGAGCGTTATTGTTCTGGTGTGGTCGATACATATAGACCGGCGATAGGTTTTAGGGCCTTGCGTACGTCGTAAAATGCTGCTTTCGGCTTACCGGAAACGATACTAGAGCCAGAGGTGTACAGCCTTTGGTGGCTTACTTGCCGAGCCGCGCTTTGTGTCGGACACTTTTATTGGTGTGGGTGCTTGTTTGCTGAACGTGCGGTAACATGCTCAGACAAAAGGTCGGTTGCTCACCTGAAACAAAAAAGATACGGTTGTACTTTTATGTTAAGTATATTTGCTTTGCTTTTAACAAAGTAACAGGGTTTTCATAAAGTACCCGAGCGTACATACACCACGCAATTGACATAAAAAATTCCTTCCGAAAATGACGATTAAGGTGGTACCTAACGTCTTATAAAGTCATCATAAGCTAAGCGATATCTATCTTCTGATAATTTTATGGACTTGTATGTACTAATATGATGCGATGCGCCATAGTTTCGAAACATTTCAGCATTTATTTATTCGAAACATATTAATGCTACATGACTATATTTTTTTATCTAGAAACAACTTAACAATATTTACGACTCTACGGGAGAATTTTTTGAAAGATCTTTTTTTGTAAAAGTTGTTTCGACTATACTACAACTATTTAAAACTGTAATGACTCATACGCATGATCAACACGTGATCAGAGCTCGATCCCGGCTTCCTTCCAGTACAGCCGTATAGCGTACGACATATGTCGTTTCTGTGGCTTTGCGGTGGTCAACAGCACAGACAGAGATGGAAATAATGGCTGATTGTTCTCCGCCGGTAGAACCAATGAAATCAAAGACCCGCCTCGACCGGCAGACTCATAGGCGTCGGCAACGCATTGGAACGTGTTTCGTTGAGCGATCGCATATTGTGTGTTTTTATAAGAATTGTTGTGTGATTGTTATTGTTGTGGTTTCTGTGGTTACTGTTTTGGTTATACTTAACCATGGAGAGTACAAATGGCACGAGTGGAAGTACTGAAAGCCAGGGAACAAGTAGACGGCTTCGTAAAGCACTCAAGAGGGACGCGAAAGAAATCGTACTCAACGTGTTCAATTATCTGAACAGAACTAGAAGTATGACAGGCGTTCCAGAGTGGACCATTCGCAGGGTGGTGCATGAAAAGAAGAAAACTGGAGTTACTACTGATCCAAAGTTTAATTTGAAGGGACGAAAGGCCGTTAAATTGGATGACGATAGCAAAATGGCGTTAAGGCGAACCGTACATTCATTCTTCTTTAGGAATGAGATACCAACCCTCACGGCTGTACATGCAGCGATCAAGGAAAATGAAATTATACCCCAAATGAGCGTCGAGGTAATGAGGAAATCCCTGCACGAAATTAATTTTCGTTACGAAACGCGTAATCGGAAGTCAGTATTGATAGAGAGACCTGAAATAGTCGCCTGGCGTCGAAAATACCTACGCGAAATGATTGAATATAGGCGACAAAGCAGAAAAATCTATTATTTGGACGAGACATGGGTAAATGCAGGTCACACAGTTAAAAAAACCTGGATGGACAAAAACGTAGTGAGTAACCGACAAGCAAGCATTGAAGGTTTGTCAACAGGTCTTCGTGGACCGTCAGGGGAAGGTCAAAGATTAATCGTAACTCATATTGGTAGCGATAGTGGCTTTTTAGAAGAGTGTGACTTGATTTTCGTCTTTAAGAAAGGAGGTGATTACCATGACGAAATGAATGCCAGCTGCTTCGAGAGCTGGTTTCAAGGGGTGCTTCAGCGAGTTGAGCCCAACTCTGTGATCCTCATGGATAATGCTTCCTACCATTGTCGTCGAGCCGAACGTGTACCGACTATGGGATCTCGAAAAAGTGACATGCAGCAATGGTTGCGCGAAAAAGGAATCCCGTTTGACGATTCATGTGTGAAAGCGGAATTGTATGAAAAAATTAAACAGCACAAACCTGCGAACATTAGTTACGTGACTGATGAGATGGCCCGTCAATGTGGTGTCACTGTGCTGCGGTTACCGCCCTACCACTGTGAACTGAACCCAATAGAGATCATCTGGGCTCAAGTGAAGGGTTATATTGCGCGCCATAACACAACCTTCAAATTACCAGGCGTTAAGGTTATACTTGAGACTTCCATACAGCTAGTAACGCCCGAAGCTTGGCAGAATGCTATCCGTCATGTTGTGAAGGAAGAAACAAAAATGTGGCAGCTTGACCACCACATCGACACCATCATAGAGCCAGTTAGAGTCAATTTCAACGAGGAAAGCGATAGCGACAGTTTATTACTGTCAGATGTAAGTGGAAGCGACGATGAATAAAGGTAATTCCCAAATTTTTGACTTACAATATGTTTCAAACCACTCTTTATTAAGCATGTGACAAATCTAGTTCACCCATGTTAAACATTCATACCCCGCCTATGAACAGTCGACTACTGGTAGTTAAGTAATGTTCACGTGAACATCGATGAGTCATTACAGTTTTAGATAGTTATAGTATACCTGCGACAACGTTTTTTATTTTGTTTTTGTAAAATGACTAATCGGAATTTTCAATAATAAGCAAAACAATCTTGAAAAAGTACCAGGTTTTCATAAAGTACATTATGACCTATGTAGTATTTGTCTTCTGATGACAGTTTGGACTATGATGCATAGTTTCGAAAAATGTCAGCATTTATTGTAGAAACGTTTTTTCATAACAATCGTGTTCGACTTTGTTACAAAGTGCAGAAATTTTGGTATGCATAAAGGTATCACCGGAAATTTCAAAAGTGTAAAATAAGAAAATCGCTTTATCAAAATGACAAATGATAATGTCCACATGAATTGCTGAATTTAACCTGCTCTACTCGGGAACCGAAAAGGAAGAGACCCGCAAAACACATCGCACGCTCATGCTAACGCGGCATCTTTTCAATGTGACAAAGCTCGCTTAATTCAAAGAAATGCCACCTGAGCATGGGCGTGTGATATGTTTTGCTGCTCTCTTTCTTTTCGGTTTCAGAGTATAGATTTTATTCTTTGAGGACATTTAGGCATTTCATATGTCTATCGACAAGACAAGAATAGATAATGCCATGGATAAGGGATTTCTTACACTAAGACAGCGGCAAACTTATGAAAGTTTCATATTACTTTCCTAAATAATGTCCTTTAGTAAAACAATGCACTTATTTTAAGCATTCAAGCTACGCGTATTTCTTTGATGTTTTAGCTGAGCGACTATTGAGACTTTTCGAAATAGATAATTTTTCGAACAGACAATATTGTTGGACCTAAACTTGAATGAGCTTTAAATCGGGCTTCTTGAATTTTGATCAAATACATTATTAACACACTGTATTGAACAATACGTGAGCACGTATAAAAAATTGTAAACAAAAGGGCAAATAAAGTTCATGTCGATTCTTGCGATTTCGTTAAAATTTCATCAAAATTCGAACGGTACTTTCCAAGTTATAATAGGGGTCAAGGATTAAAATATTTCGCCATTTCAATAACTTATTTCTCGCCACGTGTCGTGGGAAGTAAAATATTTACTATACTGTTTGAATCATTTCGGAATACGTACTACTTTTCATTACACATAGTCTCTAACTGCGGAAGCGTAATAAAACAAACACCTGTGAAATAAGCCACATCCCACAACAGTTAAATCCGCAAAATTATATACAAAGTGACTTTTTATTTGTAGCAAACTTTGGTCTGCGGTTTGCGGTCCCTCACATCTAAAGGCGGTTTTCCACTATACGGACAGATGAGTTTATGTTGTGTTTGTATTTTTTAATACCTGAAAAACAACAAACTAAAAACTCTTGTTTCCATCAACAGGGCTGTGAGAGTTTTGTTTTTGTTATCAATCATTTACCACTGGTTGTCGCGACACAGCCAATTAAACAGTTTTTCTTCAAAAACCACCCAACTCTTGAGAAGAAGCCTTTTCTTACTCTTAGTTAAGGTTGGTTGGTACTGAAGCCTGAAGGGAATTTAATTTATGGGGTCTGAAAAAATAGCTGTGTCTGTAACAATACGTATGTGTCTATAAACTATCCAAGTAAACACGTTAACCGTATATTAATGATTAAAACAGTATTACTTTTTATGTAGAAGAGTAAACGATGGTGCTGCACGATTTTTTGACATTTATCGATAATATCCTTTTTGATTATCTAATGTTGTTCCAAAATGATGACCTTGGATTGCATGGAAACATCTCGCATCATTTCATAGTTTTCTGAGAATGTCTTCATCTGATTTCGAAGAGCTAATTACATACTTCAGAGGTTAAGAGATCGATTAGCAATAACGCTGAGGTTCCTTGCTACTGGGGATAGTTATCAAAGCTTAACGTACTTATAAATTTATCCAGCGTCTCGAAACAAATTTCTTATCTATTAAAAAATACGTTATTTACTTATATGCTAATTAGGATACAAAATTCGTATTTAGACTAGCAAGGCGAAAATAGGAAACACAACACGACCGTTTCCACTAGACAGACTCGAGTTTCAAAACACAGTCTAAACAGTTTTCGAAAAGTTACAGTTTTGTTAAGATGTTTTAGGCTACTCGCTGCTACCATCATATTGTCAGAGGAACATCGTATCATTTTGTTAATTGTCTGACGTTTTGTCACATCACCTTAAGTAAAAACCTTCCTAAAAGCAAGCTCATAAAGTTTATTCTCATCAGCAGACACTCTATGTTTTGTTAGGCACGTGTTTGTGTATTGTTTTTCTTTTGCCCGTTTAGTGGAAAACCACCATAACCAGCCACAACTGTTTGACGCGATCAACGCTTGCTGCGATTGTGTGGTACTGGCATTCGCGTGTCTAGCCGTCTAGACTAGCAAACAGTTGTTTTCTTAGAACCAAATACGCTTCCATGCTGTTTATGATCACATTTAGTTTGCTATTAGTCTGACGAATCGCATGCTGTCTTACCACCGCTCGTACGAATATAATAAATTTGATTACAAGAGAACGAAAAAGGAGCTGTAAATACGGCGTTC
The DNA here is from genome assembly GCA_963669975.1 of Acanthoscelides obtectus. Classification (NCBI taxonomy): domain Eukaryota; kingdom Metazoa; phylum Arthropoda; class Insecta; order Coleoptera; family Chrysomelidae; genus Acanthoscelides; species Acanthoscelides obtectus. The sequence goes on from CAVLJG010000006.1 coordinate 6,782,375, forward strand.
ATAAGAAAATAATAAAGTTGATGCTGAGAGACGAAACATCAGATTGAAATTCCAATTATGTCTTCTTGTAGAGGAGAAAAAGTAGCAATGTTAATGTGCAATTTATTTTAAAATTCCTCTACGAATAAAGTAAGGAAAAAATTAAGTGATTTGGGAAAATTGAGTAGTACTCAGGAAGTACTTTGAAATTCGAAACTTTCTAAGCGGCATTTTGTTATCTGTGTACGCTTTGCCTCCATTTAAGCGACTTCATATCTATTATCGAATTTGAAACACCCGGTATATTTTTTCGAGGTATTAAGAGGATGCATACGTAAACGCAAACCGTTTCTACACGAGCCAGATGCCGGTCTACCGTGTCTCATCTTTAGCACACCCCCGCAGGCTATTATTACAGTAATTATCTAGAATTAGGAAATGCGTCCCCTTCCCAATCCCGCTAAAGCTCCTTGTAGACGTAGCGGCAGCTTTCACGCAAAACTTCGATCCCCCAACGGGGGTAATCCATGGTGCGGCCTAAAGAATACACCGATAGTATCTGGGTCTGTGTGTTTCGCGCAAATTCCAAATCCTTTAACGACCTCAGTTGATGGTGAAGTAAACATAATCCATGGTGTGGCGTCGAGAATAGAGATGGTCGATATCGTTATTTTTGAATACCTGTGATATCTGATACCGTTACTTTTTGATATCAGTGATTTAAAACCATGACGTCATAGTGGACCGATGCAGATGCAGGAAAGCCATACTTATTTCTAACATCGTTAGGTATTTGTTGAAAGTTTTGTGTGTTATATTATCCCATCATGTGTAGTGACGTATAAAAAACGGTACTTTTCGCAGAGATGATACTTATTAAAGATACAAGTATCTGAAATACAGATGCGAGATATAAAATACCTTCAAAGCCCTTATGTCGCGAAATTGCCTACAACCGTATGACTTATGCGCTCATGAAACTTTTTGAGAAATATGGGGAGCAAATGTTAATCTTTGGTCCTAAAAGACACCCGCATTTGTTGGTATTTAGATGTAAATTGTTCGAATGCTATTCAACTCGATTCGTAAGTCCAGACAATCATAAATATCCCTTATAGATGAATATATTTTCATGTCATACATTCCAAATTTTCATAGAGGTTATTAATAAGCAATAGAAATAAAAGTGGTCCTAAGTTAGATCCTTGGGGAACACCGGATTGAGCTGAGTAGGCTTCGGACTTGAACCCATTATATGTTACGTATTGCCATCCTGATAAATATGGTCTAAATAATTCTATAGTACTTAGTGTCAATCCAAAGTGTCCCAATTTCTTTAACAAAGCTCGATGTTTAGGGTTTAGGGTCGTATCGTCAGTCGTTCCAATAATTGTAGAACGATTTTATGGCCTCCTTGATTTTCACATTTATCCCTATCTTTCCTAGATCTCTACTGTTTCGTGTCGGCGCTCTATTTTGAGGTTATGTTACAGATATCTATTTGTTCATGATTTCAATTTTTATCGTCTGCTTTATCAGTCTGAAATGTCTTAATATTCAAAGAGAAACCATAACTTCACAAAGGGAGAGCGCTGATGCTGACCCGGAACAGTAAAAACTTAGAAATACCCTAGCCTTTCTAAAGGAGAGAAAAGACTATACAAATCAAGGGAGCCATAATTACAATTGTAGCAACGACTGACGATACAGATAATGCCTTTCTTGGATAAACAGACTACAGTTTCCCAGGCATTTAGTAACGTCGTGATTCTTGATTTGAAATATCAGCTACTAAATCACAGTTCGTGAAATATCGGCTACCGCTAGCAGAGACGGACGCAAGGTGAGTAGATTGGTGTTCGAGTCGGTGTGTTTCCGGCGGCGCCAGGATGGGTCGCTGCATTTTGGCCCATTCGCCCATGCCCATTGTCCATTCAAGAATAAATCATCGACCGTAAGTCGCTGCGGCGGACGAGACGCGCATCTACGAAAAGATGCCGTTGAAACGCGTCGGGCTCTTGCACCTACAGCGGCGGAACAAATAAACGTTCGTCGACCGGAGAGGTAGCAACATATTTTCCAAAAGGTGGTATATCCATAGTACATATGTTGTGAAAAAACTCGAAGAACTAGCAAACATCTTTAGTCAAAAACCCATATAATATAGTGCATCACAGCCTGGGCTGCCACCTGTATGTAGCACAAAAAGGAAGTTTCTATAAGGAATTACAACGGAACGCTTTGAACATATTGTAAACCGACCCATTGTAAACTTGTTTTGCCGGAGAGACTTATCTGATAGACGTCAAATACTGTCAGAATTTTGGATCATTCTCCTGTACTGTGCTCAAGAATGAACCCCCAGGTGTTGATGTCTAGTTTTGTTTTTATTTTCCATTTTACCCGTTTTCCAATATTATCTCGAGCTTTGAATCGAGTTAAACTGGCAATTATTGTGGGATCCGTCTATCATTACCTGCACATACGAGATCGTAAATTAAGTGATGAGACTGGCAACGTAGCGTTCGATCTGGCAACACTGGATACGCCGGGGTTGGAGGGGATACAGTGGAACATGTTATCCGCCTTCAGTAGGAATGAGAGATTTTATACATATATCGAAATAATCCGATATATCGGATAGAAAATATCGATACATTTGAATATGTCGATATTCGATCGAATTTTTTCAAGTAGGTATGTACTCGTATATACCACCTGTACATTGAATTTTGTTTCAATTTTATCTTGGTATAACTGTTTTAGCTGTCGAGATATCGAAATAAACTAGATTTCTTTATGGAACTACAATTCTGATGGACGATTATTTACATAAAAAAGGAGTTTCTAAGATGAAAACTCGAAAAAGGCTACACATATAAGCAGATCTCCACTTTTCAACAAAGAAACGCATTTTTGAATGCAAAAAATGCTTTTCTAAAAGTTAAAAGACCGTATTATTGGTAATATTGACATTGACTTTTGACACGAAAGACATGACATTGACATTTAGTTTGAATTATTGACATATCATTGAAGTAGTGATAAAATAGAGGAATATGAAAAAAAAAGATATATCAAATAAAAATATCGAAATATACTCATATACTTCGAAGTTGAGTTATTTATTTTAACAGTGAGTAGATCTGATCAAAAGAAATGTTTTTTTCCTTTACCATTTTTCTGGTAAAATTAAAGTAACAAAGTTATAGCCCTTTGGAAGTTTGAGTACCGCCCTGTCTCAATAATAATATTATGTGCTCGTGTTTGGCGACAATGGATATAATCCGCCTTATCGGTTCATCGCATCGGAAACAAAAAAACGGAAGAATTTGGAACGATGTTTTTACAATTATTTTATTCAGTTATATACAGTCAGTGTCAGTCGGTAACCCGTGAGTGAATAGTGGTGTCTGTTGCGTGGCTTAAGACCTCACAGGGAACGGCATGCCGGTGCTCCAAGACAACACGATCAAATACAGGTCCGCACTGAAATACTTGTCGGGAGGATACTTTATAAAACAAGGTAACATTTTTTTTTATTTTTTTTTTATTTTTACACACATATTTTGGTTTATCTTCGTTCTACAATCATTATCTGAAAATTAATGACTCAACTTCAAAGTCACCCGGTATAGAAACAAATATATCGATTAATGTATATCGATATTTTTATAATATCGATACATCGTTGCCATCCCTAGCCTTCAGTACAAGTTTGAACTCGCTCGAGTCATTTGGCTGTGCCGTATCGATTTTTTTGTGAAACAGTTTATTGTGTTCTGGGTAAATGGGTAGCATCAATTTCGAGCAATGCTGTGCTTTCAGATGTTGCTTCATATGTGGGCATCAAAAATCACCCCAAGGGAACCCATTTTGGGGCAATCGAAAAAATTCCAACGGCTGCAACTGACTCCAGTATTGGAGTTCCAGCGCTGCTATGAGGAAGTTATTTTGAGGGTGTCCGTTTCATAACTTGATTTACAGACCTCGTATTTGAATCAAGATGAAACCAATTTTATCCATTTTCTCAGTAGATGAGTACAGATCTAGAATGTTAATAATCGTGGCGTGTCTTCTGCGCCACTGGTTTTTACCTGACCCTGCGGCGATTGCGATGTCAAAGCCTATCCGACACCCAAGGGTACAACACCGTCGAAGAGCAAACGAAGACTGAGAGACGGAATGAGGCGATAATAATAAAAAAGGTATAGGGTCTTAATTAACAGTTTGGTGCTCGCCAGGCTGCCTGATCGGCATACCGAAGCGATAGATTTATAGATCGATTTTTAGCGCAGGACGATTTTCAACGGCCGTGGCGAGGACGTTTTACACTTTCTCACAGATACGTTGTCGCCAGGGGGCGTTCTGCTGATACCCGGCTCGACCGCCGCCGATAAATCAGCAGGGTTGTTGACAAAGGGCGGCCATAGGCAGCGGTACCAACCGATATTCTATCAGTTCTTGTAAAATGTCTACACATAATAGTACTAATTTCAGGCACGTTTTTCTGATAAAAACGGCTAAATACCTCCATCCGATTCAAGGAGAATACTGAAAATCAGTAGCATAATATCCAAATATTGCTAAAATGTATAAATATTTCTCCCGTAGGGGTGTCAGTGACGACATGACCGCAGGAGTTTGTTTGATGCAGCATCGCGCCATGCATGCAACGCCAACGATTGCCAAGTTATTTCGAATAATGAGCACATTATACATCGGACTTTTATCATTCAATTTTCCCGTTGTTACCGTGATCAGAAGCTTCTCAATGACAAAACGCCTCTGACTATGCTAAAGTCGTTACATTTACAACCCCTACCTCCTACAACCCCCAATTTCAAACCCCTACAGAAAAATTTCCAAAAATTACCAGGAGCCTCTGAAACATCAAAAAGCGAAGTTTAAAAGCGATTTTTATTTTTTTTGCGTTTCCGCCATCACTGGTACGATTTTAAAAAACTGCAAAGATGTTTCATCCTTGTCATAGTAGTAGCCTTGTTTGAGAATTTCCTCAAAAGTTATAGGCAGTTAAAAAATTAGAGGACATGTCATATAACGCCCAAAAAGCATAATATACTTCCTCGCGAGTTTTGGCATAGGGAGTAAAAATTGGTATACAGCCTTGCCCATGACCCTACAACCCCACATTCCAATTTTTTAATCCTCTAAAAATGTTTTCATTATTGATTAGGATCCTCTGAAATGTCAAAAAACAAAGATTGAGCGATTTTTATTTTTTTCGTTTGGACATTTTTCTCGAGACTGCCACTGGACTAATTTTCGAAAATTACAAAGCTTTTTCGTCCTTAGCATAGTGTCAACATTGTGAGAAAATTTCATCAAAATCCTACCAGTACTTTCGAAGTTATAGCCAAGGATTAGCAGACAGCCACACAGACAGACAGACACAGACAGACAGACACAGACAGACAGACACAGACAGACAGACACAGACAGACAGACACAGACAGACAGACACAGACAGACAGACACAGACAGACAGACACAGACAGACAGACACAGACAGACAGACACAGACAGACAGACACAGACAGACAGACACAGACAGACAGACACAGACAGACAGACACAGACAGACAGACACAGACAGACAGACACAGACAGACAGACACAGACAGACAGACACAGACAGACAGACACAGACAGACAGACACAGACAGACAGACACAGACAGACAGACACAGACAGACAGACACAGACAGACAGACACAGACAGACAGACACAGACAGACAGACACAGACAGACAGACACAGACAGACAGACACAGACAGACAGACACAGACAGACAGACACAGACAGACAGACACAGACAGACAGACACAGACAGACACAGACAGACAGACACAGACAGACAGACACAGACAGACAGACACAGACAGACAGACACAGACAGACAGACACAGACAGACAGACACAGACAGACAGACACAGACACAGACAGACACAGACAGACAGACACAGACAGACAGACACAGACAGACAGACACAGACAGACAGACACAGACAAGACAGACAGCAGACACCTCCAGACAGACACAGACAGACAGACACAGACAGACGACACAGACACACAGACAGACAGACACAGACAGACAGACAGACAGACACAAACAGACAGATACAGAAAAAACACTATCCCATTTTCGAAATTTTTGGCGATTACAATTCTTCCTCGCCAGTACGTGTGGAAAGTAAAAATCGAGTTTGAAAATTTCTCTTACAAATGGGAAGTTTTCGCCCCGTCTAGTATTCATGCGACTAAACCATCGATGAAGTGGATGACCGGATCGTCGGAGGAAGAACCCGTAGCCGTTTCCGAACCGGAGTGGTCGAGCAAGACGAAGAGCGAGCAGACAGCAGCAAGGTAGCGTGGAAGCGGCACGGCGACGGCGACCGGCGGTCGTGGGAGAGAACCGCCAAGGCATGCCAGGAATGTCGCAGTCTCAACAACCGAACGGAACGCACCGGACCAAACCAACAAACTCGATCAATTCGACCGCAAGCGCAAACACCTAAACGTAATGTTGGACCAGCGAAAGATTGCAAGCCGAAAGAATGCGGACAAAAAATTGCGAAGTTGTCAGATGTTCTACATAAAATGCGGTCCATACATATTAACATATTTAAGATATAGAATTGTTCCGCTGAATTTGGCAATGTAGCTGGAAAACCCAGGCCGCAGGTAAACATCCGGTCGCTGATTGGTCCAAAACTCTTATCTTATCTGAAACTAGAATAACGTGCCGATGGCACGGTCATTTATAAACCTACTCCCATAGGCGTAGGCAGTTGGCAAATACTTTGAAAATATAATTTACTGTTTAGTGGTGATAATGGAATTCAAACATGGGAAAGTTATTCACAGCCAGGCAAGGGAAATAATAGCAAACGTGATACGTGCTTGCGATGCAGAAGCGGCTAACAATACTTTCGTTTATCCACTGGTAGCTAGAAATGCAAGGGCGGCATATTATACGGGTGTTAGTGAACGAACTATAAGTAAAATTAGAAAAGAAGATAAAGACAGGCAAAATGCAACCTCCACACAGCCTTTAGCTTCTCCCGGAAAAAAGAGATCACGCCCTTCTGTGATCCAAAAAATTGATGGAGTCGATTTTTCCATTATTCGGAGAATGATAGAAAAATTTTACTGTGATTTTAAAGTGGTACCTACTTGTAGTAAACTTCTAATCAAACTGAAGGAAGAAATGGAATTTCCATTTGGTAAAGAATCGTTGAGGCTGCTTTTAAAAGCAAAAGGATTTTACTGGCGTAAATGCCACAACAAAAGGAAATTACTAATGGAAAGACCCAGTATTTTACATTGGCGATACAAGTATCTTAGGTCTATTAAAAAGTTCCGGGAAGAAGGAAGGCATATTATTTATTTGGACGAAACTTGGGTTGATAATGACCTCACTTTCAAGAAATGCTGGCAAAGCGAAGAAATTATGGGTGTCCTGAGCAATATAAGTTCTACAGGTAATAAAGTTTCTTTCACCTCGATTTTGCTTATTATACATTTTTCTCAATTTTGGAATATTCTTAATAAGTGCTCATTTAATTTGTCTAATTGAATACATAATCCCTTGCAAGTATTTTTTTCTCAAAAATATGTTTTTTATACATAGTGATTCAAAAAGGTGTTGGCAAACTTAAAATAACACTAAAATGAGGCTATTTATTCATTTCCAGGACGACTTATAATTGTTCATGCGGGTTCGCAAGATGGTTTTGTTCCTGGAGCCTGTCTCATTTTCAAGGCTGGCTGTGCCACTGGTGATTATCACGGTCAAATGAACCAAGAAAATTTCACGAAGTGGCTTACTGAAAAACTATTTCCTAACATTCCTCCTAATAGTATTATAATAATGGATAATGCACCTTACCATTCAGCTTTGGAAGACAAGCCTCCAACTAGATCTTCTCTAAAAAGAGACATCATCACGTGGTTGAGCAAAAAAGGTATAGAGCATGATCCTAATGCTAAAAAAATGGAGCTTTATGAAATAGCTTGTCTACATAGGCCACCATCTGATGAGAAAAATTATAAGATAGATAATTTAATAAGAAGTTTCGGACACACCCCACTTCGAACGCCACCCTATATGTGTCAGTTTAATCCCATAGAGATGATTTGGGCACAAGTAAAATTTTTCATTAGAAGCCATAATACAAGCGGCGAATTTACTATAAAAAAACTAGATGAAATTTCTAATAAGGCCATCGCTTCAGTAAGTGCCAGTGACTGGCAAAAGGTTATTGGACATGTTATAAAAATTGAAGATGAATATTGGGAAAAAGACAGTCTCATTCAAGAAATACAGGAAGAAATAATAATCAACATAGGAGGTGAAAGTGATAGCAATGACAGTTCCTCAGACAGTGATCATGACTCTAATCAGGATTGAAACTATACTAGATTGGCTACCTTTTAGAATTTTTAGATATTCATTTATTATACTATTGGTTTGTGGCTTTTAGTATCTCAGTAGAAAGTCTAATTCTATGTGTTGTTTATGGGTTATTTCATCAAGAAATTACTTTTTGTTTTCCTATATTTTTCTATTCAGTCAGATATTTTTGACTTGTTGTATTCTATTTTAGAAGAATGCATAATTTGTTTTGCTGTTCAATCATAATGCGTACATAGGAATATTACTTGTTGCCTAAAAAATATATTTATTTTGTTCTCAATATTCAGTGTTTGTGTATATTTATTTCTTATAATGTATGTTTGGTATCACGTCATTATGAATCGCAAAAAAATATTAATACTACCAGTTGTAATAAAATATAAATTCAATTAATAATTCAAGTCTCTCCGATCTCCGCCTATGACTCCATATAAAATCGTCTAATGGTAAGGTTTTTTCATCGCATTTCCCCCTTTCGTCCCTAGCAATCTTTGGCTGGTCGATCTATATTTATTACTCGAAGGGGTTGACATTTCATGCTTTGTCTTACCAGCGTCGGATTAATCTGGAGCTCAATTCGTTTACAATAAAGAAGGCCTCAAGTACATTGACTCTAAACAAAACCTGTAGTACAATTTTCCATGTGGTGAAATAGCATTAAAAAGACGTTAGAAACATTAGTGCAATTTTTGGGCTTTTCAGGGGAAAAATCCTTTAAATTGCAGCAATGACCGTGTCCGAACAACGTAGCCTCATTTCCTTTTCGCTATGTTTGATGTTTGATATCCCACGAAATCAAGTAACCTCATTAAGGCATGATAATATCGCGCCCACCTCGTATGTAATATCGCATCACCGCGCCGTCTGATACCTGCTTTTATAAGTCCTTAAGATCCACAATCAAAGATGCAATATTTACAACCCCGTGGTGCACGGCAGGTGCGACCGATCAGTAGGCTATCCGTCGGCTGAAAATATTTTTTAGTTTTAAGGGCAAATCTAAGGGGAAATCTATGATGCGTAAAATATGCTTATTATGTGCCTAGAATTACCCGGATTGATAGTGAGTTATTATACTAACATCAACAAATTGTGATACAATCTCCCCCTACAACCTTCCACCCCCCAATTTTTTGCCACTACTATTTTTTTATAAATGATCAGTATCCTCTAAAGTCTAACACGTCAAAAATAAAACGAATTTGAGTGATTATTTGTTTGCTTTTGAAATTTTATTCGCTGCCACTGGACCGCTTTCCAAAGAATACAAAGCCATGTCATATAACATCCAAAAACATAATCTCAGCCCCACAGATCCACTATCAAAGATGCAATATTTACAACCCCGTGGTGTACGGCAAGTGCGACCGATAGGTACGCAACCAGTAGGCTGAGAACATTTTTCCAAGTTTTATGGGCAAATTACGTGGAAATGTATATGTGATTGATTTTAGTCTCTCTTAGGGAAAAATGTGTATGAAAGGGTATTTATGTGTTTTAACGTCATATCCGTTCACTTAATGCCCTAGATACTTAATTACCTATTATTTATCGGTCTTGGAGGTGACAGTTCAAGAGTACACTGTATACTATATACCCTAGTACCGAAAAGAAAGAGAGCTGCAAAACACATTGCACACTACTGCCGCGCTGGCCAGTGGCGTCAGACGTGTTCCGCTCTCTTCCGTTTCGGTACTCGACTATAGCCCTAAAAACTAATGAACTATCATGAGGAAGATATGGAATAAAATATACCGCTGTTGCCATTTTTTACTTCAAAAAAGGCCACCGAAGTGACCGAGATATCACCGAGTCCTTTAATTCTGCATTTGCGGTTTCATTTATCGGCTAGTACAATGTGTAGATTGATAAGCGACACAACTACATGGTAAGATCTAGGAAACACATTAAGTGAGGTCTAAGCTGTGCTCAAACAGAAAAAAACTGAATCAAAATGTGTTCCGCGTCAAAACAAACATTAACACTCGACGGCAGCTCATATTCGCTTGTCGCTGCCACGTCCAGGCATTCATGGGCCGCTGAATAGGAGCGAGCGAATATGAACGTCGCGTCGCGTGCTGGTGTTTGTTTTGACAGTGCGTAAAAGGGTCTTGAATGCATTTAAATAACATCATCAATATAGTTAATGCAGGTGTTGAAAATAGACAATCCATAGAAGCTACCTAACAAAAGCCTTTGACTGTGTACAACACGATATTCTTTTCTCGAAGTTACTATTTTACTCATTCAATCCAAGTAGTATACTGCCGTAACCGATAGATAACAAGTCGTGGAATACAATGGCTACACATCTACAAGCAGCCCACTTTTGCATGGTGTTCCACAAGGTTCTGTTCTTGGCCCGCTGTTATTCTTATCGTATGTAAATGACTTGCCCAATTGCATTTCTAACAAAACTAATAACAAGCTGATTCTATAGGCCCTTACCAACGTGGATAATGTGACTTTTACTTATAGGTCCGACGTCCTTAAATGGTTTGCAATCAATGAATTCAAACAAAACTAAATCCATGATCATTACTCTACCGAACCACGATGTTGGTAATAACCATGTGAAGACAAGGTTCTTGGTATACACATAAATGCTACTTTAAACAATTATGTTAACAAATCAACAGAAATTATTATTTAATTCGCAATCTTAAAAATTCTGCATCCCAAAAAATCTTGTTATCCAGTTACCGCAGATATTTTCATAGTAAAGTTACGTATGCTATCCTAGCATGGGGCCATTCACCAGGGTGCTAGACTCAGGATGGTGACTTCTGTGCTTTGACTGGGTCGTGCTTCTTGCAATATTTTCTAAATCTGATTCTGTTCATGATATACTAAGTGACATATAAATCCGAATACCCAGTTTAAATGGTTTTATTTTAATAAAAGTTGGTGAATGTATTTATCTTACTGTAAATAACAAGTGAAAAATTTTTCAGCCTTATCAGTTGGACATTCCGGTTTTTATACTGCTTTTTTTTAATTCACTAACGCTCTAAAAATGAATATTTCAGCCGCAGTAAAGAATCAACGTTGGCGGATTTTGGTTCTTGACATCCTTTACGATCGGTTACGATGCCTAGAGTACGGAGACCTGTACGATATCGTCAACTTAGTGAGTTTGATAGGGGCCGTATAGTGGGACTTCGGGAAGCTGGACTTTCTTTTCGGGCAATTGCAGTTAGAGTGCAAAGAAGTGTAGACACTGTGGTTAGGTATTGTCAGGCATGGCTTCGAGAAGGCCGTACGCAAAGAGCATAGGGCACTGGACGCCGCCGTAGAACAACACGCCGTGAAGATCGCCGCCTAAGATTATTGGCCTTAAGGGACCGTTTCTCCACTACCAGGTCCATTGCAAATGAATGGTTTGCAGAACACGGAAGACCTATTGGCATGCGAAGTGTTCACCGACGAATGAGAAGTTTTGGCTTGTTTTCATACCGGCCACACTGGGTCCTCCCTTTAACTCGAGAACACCGACGTAATTGCCTTGAGTGGTGCAGACAACGGTCAGGAATGGAATAGTATTGTCTTTAGTGACGAGACTCGATTTTGTTTAGGCATGCACGATGGTCGTGTCACTGTTAGAAGGCGACGTGGTGAAAGGAGGAATCCACAGTTTTTTGTTGAAAGACATGCTCATCAGAGTGTTGGAGTTATGGTTTGGGGTGCTATAGCTTATGGTTCCAGGTCACTTTTAATCTTCATCAGAGGTAACATGAACGCGCAGCGTTATATCCACAAAGTTCTAGAACCCCATCTTTTACCCTATCTTGACACCCTGGCAGATCCAACTTTCCAACAAGATAATGCCCGACCACATGTTGCAAGAGTCACAATAGACTTCTTTCAGGGTGCAGCCACACATTATTAAAGGTCAAAGGGCAATCAGCAGCAGTGCAATCATTTTGAAGTTTTTATCATTTACTTATTATGCTTCATTAAGTACTTATACAAAATTTTATTAAAATAAAACCATTTAAACTGGGTGTTCGGATTTATATGTCACTTAGTATAATTAGATTGTGAAACGTCATTGAATTTAAGCTGACACAACTTGGAAAATGAACGATGCTAGGAATACTATGAATTTGTAGATGTTCCCAGGCCAATTTTATTTATCTCAAAACAAGTGCATTGCATACCGAAACGAGAAATCCATTTACGGAAGAATGTTAATGCGTTGTACGAGAAATGATACCGTTTTATTAATTTCCCTCGTCCGTAAACAGACGTGTAGCTTCTTCCGAAGACATTCATCTTCCAAGGCAGGGTAACAATTCCCGGGACGCATGTTTTCTTTGTAGCGGCTGCAGAGCGGACCACTTGCTTCATCTCGTTCCACCCTCCTCATTTTTCACGGTTACCATGGCTGCTGCGGTGCAGCTATTAGATTATATCATTATTGGATTTTGGATGGGCTATCGTACATTTTTCACCTCAAGAGTTGGGGGAGTAGCGGAGCGGGGAATAATTTCGGAATAGAGATTTTTGGTGTTTCAGAAAGATCACTAGAAGCCATGCCACTAGTTTTTGGTACTCGAGTTGTCTGACTTCGAAAGGATCTACAGGGTGTAAACGATATGATAGTCATTATTGAAATGGGTAAAAGGGGGGTCAAGTAAGTTTCATTAAAATAAATATTTAAAACACACATGACAAGAGCGCGTCGGTCTTTCATCACTTTTATCGAAGCGGCAATCGATCGCAAAAGGTAACAGCGGTTAGTTATCGTTTTGCATAGACAAATTACTTTATCGTTTTGCGTGTTGTTTTGTTTTTGTTCGCGTACGTCGTCGTGTTTATTTACAATGTTCTCGAATCAAGAGTTCGCCGACATGTTGCAAGTGTACCAAAGACTTCGAGATAGAGGAAGTGTTCAGCCTACTAGTATTCGCACTCGTGAAAGACAGGTTACGGTAGAGCAGGAGGAACAAATTTTAAATATCGTGGAAATCAATGCAGATATCAACGACTGCAAGCCTTGTTACCAGAAGACTATCCTCGCAGACTTAACATTCTGCCAGTGATTTTTGCACAAAAACATTGAAAATCCGGGATTTTTTTAAAAACATTCTAGCGACGGACGAATGTCGTTTTACGAGAGACGTTATATTAAATTTCCATAACATTCACACGTGGGCCCAAGAAAATCTTCATACCATTCGTGAAGGTCATTTCCAACAACGTTTTAAAATAAATATTTGGGCGGGTATTCTTGACGATCAGGTAATTGGCCTTTTCGAGTTACCCCCAAAGTTGTCAGGAGGAGGATACCTTAGCTTTCTAGCCAATAACCTACCAGAACTTTTGGAACAGACCTTAGACAACATGCCATTACAACGGAGACAGAATTTGTGGTTTCTTCATGATGGGGCACCACCACACATTCTTAGAGGCGTCATTCAGTATTTGAATGAACATTATCCAAATCGCTGGCTCGGTCGAAATGCTCCTGATCCTCGAAAATGGCCAGCAAGATCTCCTGACCTCAATCCGATGGATTGGAGAGAACTTAAAGGGATGGTTTATGGGGCTGGTCCAACAACAACTGAATCACAACTTCGCGAAAAAAAAATTAATGCGGATGAAATAATAAATGGACAACTTCGAGGACCTGGAGGAAGAAGAAACTGGGTTCGTCGTAATGAAGCTTGTGTGGAAAGTGGAGGACGACATTTTGAACATCTTGTTTAAATACAAAAAAAGTGCAGTGTGGGTTTTAAAAAGAAAATGTATGTATCAAAATTGTGTTCCCTATTTATAAGTGGTTTTTTTAATACGTTCAATAAACTTTCACACACCAGATGTTGAGACAGTTACTGGTAAGTCTGTTTTTTAATTGTTTGCATTTTACGAGTACATTAACAAATAATGAAATAATACCTGAGAGCCAAAAATAACAAACTCCATCTTTATTTACACTGCGTTTTAAAGTCGCTTTTCTCTAAAAAAATGCCGTTTTGATCCCCATGTTATATGAAACTTCTGGCTTCTTTTAACCCACTCTATCACCCATTTAAATAATGACTATCATAACGTTTACACCCTGTATATTCAGATTCTGATGAGTTTCTGACACTAGGTTACCATGACAGACAAAATCATGTTAGTTTTACCTTTACTAGGCGGAAAAACGAAAACAACAACAACAATCATTTTTAGAACGTTGCTGGTGTCATTTTAAAAACAAAAAATTTGGAGGACGAGAAACATTATAAATCCATCAGATCTGAACATATTAAAATTTTAATGCATTTTGCCTATTTCAGCCAGATGCCTAAGATTTATTTTTCTACTAGCTCTGTGGCATTTTAGATCGTGGAACTTTTTACTTAAAAGGATTTTTTCCCGCAGCTGTTTTAACATCTAGACTGAATGTTTAGAGATCATTTTAGATGTTGTTTCATTTTCAAATGCCAGGGCACCGGGACTGCTATAAGGAACTTGAATAAGCTTTTTTAATCTGATTTTTGAACTATCTAAGGTTAGTAGAACTGGGAAAAGCCTCTTCATGTAGATTGTTTCACAATCTCGATACCCTAGATACAAAGGAGCGGTCGTATCGGCCAGTTCTGGATGTACGAAAATCGACAGTTAAGATGGGAGGCCGAAGTCAGGCGGGTTTGTCTGCACCCTGATGTGCTACGCATTCTCCAACGCGCCTAGGCATGCTTCCGATCAGGTGGTGAAATGTCCTCCTGTGGTATCTCATTCCAGGCAACCACCAACTCCTCTCGAAGTGCTTCTAGAGTCTGAGGAGGACGTTGCAAATTGAGCAATCTCCTACCCATCATATCCCACACGTGCTCAATTGGGGATAAGTCGGGAGATCTTGGTGGCCATGGTAACAATGTGACATCATTATGTTGAAAGAAGTCTATTGTGACTCTTGCAACATGTGGTCGGGCATTATCTGGTTGGAAAGTTGGATCTGCCAGGGTGTCAAGATAGGGTAAAAGATGGGGTTCTAGAACTTCGTGGATATAACGCTGCGCGTTCATGTTACCTCTTATGAAGATTAAAGGTGACCTGGAACCATAAGCTATAGCACCCCAAACCAAAACTCCAACAGTGTGATGAACATGTCTTTCAACAAAAAACTGTGGATTCCTCCTTTCACCACGTCGCCTTCTAACCCTGACACGACCATCGTGCATGCCTAAACAAAATCGAGACTCGTCACTAAAGACAATACTGTTCCATTCCTGATCCCAGAGTGACCGTTGTTTGCACCACTCAAGGCGATTACGTCGGTGTTCTCGAGTTAAAGGGAGGACCCAGTGTGGCCGGTATGAAAACAAGCCAAAACTTCTCATTCGTCAGTAAACACTTGCATGCCAATAGGTCTTCGATCTTCACGGTCTGTTGTTCTACGGCGGCGTCCAGTGCCCCTTGCTCTTTGCGTACGGCCTTCTCGAAGCCATACCTGACAACACCTAACCACAGGGTCTACACTTCTTTGCACTCTAACTGCAATTGCCCGAAAAGAAAGTCCAGCTTCCCGAAGTCCCACTATACGGCCCCTATCAAACTCGCTAAGTTGACGAAATCGTACAGGTCTCCGTACTCTAGGCATCGTAACCGATCGTAAAGGATGTCAAGAACCAAAATCCGCCAACGTTGATTCATTACTGCGGCTGAAATATTCATTTTTAGAGCGTTAGTGAATTAAAAAAAAAGCAGTATAAAAACCGGAATGTCCAACTGATAAGGCTGAAAATGTTTTCACTTGTTATTTACAGTAAGATAAATACATTCACCAACTTTTATTAAAATAAAACCATTTAAACTGGGTGTTCGGATTTATATGTCACTTAGTATATGTGAATATCAATTTAAAGAATCTGGAATGCTTAGAATCACAATAAAATCAGATATTTCTGATATATTTCATAAGTTCAGAAGTTCAACGCCATTTTGATTTTTGTCAAATATCACATTCGTTATCAACGACATCAAAAACACGATCTCTTACAATATTAATAAAATAAAGCTGCCCCTTTACCTCTAAAAAGTATTTGAATTGATTCTGTATGACCACATGTATCCCTTGGTGTGTAGCCAAGTTTCCACTTCTCAGCATGTTTTTTTTTTCAGGGGTAGATCTACAATCACCAATTTGGTTACTTTCACGCAGTTTGTTAATAATATTTTGGATAATCATGATCAAGTGGATGTGATCTATACCGATTTTTCTAAAGCTTTTGACAGGATAGATCATGGTATGTTACTGAGCAAAATATCGAGTTTTGGATTCGAAAATTTGATAGTTAATTTCCTTCAATCATATCTTGAAAATAGGTCACAATTTGTTTTTTATTTAGGGAGTATATAGCAACTTCAGGTGTACCGCAAGGTTCCAACTTAGGTCTCCTGCTATTTTTACTGTACATAAACGATCTGTCTTGCAACTCGTCTTGTTTGAATTTATTATACGCTGATGATATGAAAATCTTCACAACAATAAATGATATCTCAGATTGCCGTATTCTAAAGCAGAACCTTGATTCTATCAATGATTGGTGTCTAGCTAACAAGCTGTAGTTGAATGTATCAAAATGAAAATTTCTGTCATTTTCAAGAGAAAAAGCAGATAATTGTACATCAATATAAGGTTTCGAATAGTAATCTCCCAAGAGGTAATCATATTAAGGATCTGGGTGTATGGCTCGATGAAAAACTAGCTTTTAACTATCATGTCAACCTAAAAATATCAGATGCATTCAAATTCTACGGATCAATTGTCAGAAACTGTAGAGCGTTCAGTGATATAAATGTTTCAAAAAAGACCTTAGAACAGGTACAAAGGCGTTTCTCACTGTTACTGCGGATTGGTATACCACCATTTGTTTGCCAAAAGTCATCACCGAGCTCCGAAAAAGGCAGTATTTAACGGAAGAAAACGTGGAATTATTGGACCATCCTCCATATAGTCCCGATCTAAGTCCTAACGATTTCTTTACTTTCCCGAAAATTAAAATCAGACTGCGTGGTTAAAGGTTCCAGTCACCAGAAGAAGCAGTTGACGCATTAAAAAATGCCGTTTTGGATCTGCCAGCAAACGAGTGGAAAATTGGTTCGAGCGCATGCAGATGTGTATTAATCTTCGTGGAGAATACTTCGAAAAACAATAAAGTCATTTAAAACTACCTACCATGTTGTTTTATTTCCATATGCAAAACTTAAAAGACGTATTTACGGAGGTTGCATGGAAGAGCCCTTTAGAAGTTTGAGTACCGCCCTGTCTCAATAATAATATTATGTGCTCGTGTTTGGCAACAACGGATATAATCCGCCTTATCGGTTCATCGCAGCGGAAACAAAAAAGCGAAAGAATTCAAAACGCTTATCACGATGTTTTTACTACAATTTTATTCAGTTGTATTCAGTCAATGTGTCAGTCGGTAACGCGTTAGAGAATAGTGGTGTTTGTTGGGTGGTTCAAACGAAATAAAAAATGGCACATGTTTACGAAAATGCTGAACTTGTGGACATGATTCTTATTAACGGGGGGGGATGTACAGGGTGACTTCGAAGTTGAGTCATTTATTTTAACAGTGAGTAGATCTGATCAAAAGAAATGTTTTTTTCCTTTACCATTTTTCTGGTTAAATTAAAGTAACAAAGTTATAGCCCTTTGGAAGTTTGAGTACCGCCCTGTCTCAATAATAATATTATGTGCTCGTGTTTGGCAACAACGGATATAATCCTCCTTATCGGTTCATCGCATCGGAAACAAAAAAGCGAAAGAATTTGGAACGATGTTTTTACAATTATTTTATTCAGTTGTATACGTATACAGTCAGTGTCAGTCGGTAACGCGTGAGTGAATAATGGTGTCTGTTGCGTGGCTCAAACGAAATCAAAAATGGCACATGTTTATGCGGATCGGTTTCCCAATCTAGTGCAACCAACGTGTTTGGCAACAACGGATATAATCCTCCTTATCGGTTCATCGCATCGGAAACAAAAAAGCGAAAGAATTTGGAACGATGTTTTTACAATTATTTTATTCAGTTGTATACGTATACAGTCAGTGTCAGTCGGTAACGCGTGAGTGAATAATGGTGTCTGTTGCGTGGCTCAAACGAAATCAAAAATGGCACATGTTTATGCGGATCGGTTTCCCAATCTAGTGCAACCAACCCCTCGTGCCTTTGTTAATGTAGTACAACGGGATCGTGAACCAGGTGATTTAAGACCTCACAGGGGACGGCATGCCGGTTCTCCAAGACCTCACGATCAAATACAGGTCCGCACTGAAATACTTGTCGGGAGGATACTTTATAAAACAAGGTAATTTTTTTTTTATTTTTACACGCATATTTTGGTTTATCTTCCTTCTACAATCATTATCTGAAAATTAATGACTCAACTTCAAAGTTGTGTATATTTAATCCGACCTCGAAATTACATCGTCTTGTCCATAATTTTCATAACATGTTCGCGGAAGATACTAAACAGAAGGGCCAGATGCTCCTGAGAATTCACTACTGGCACATTTTCTATACAGGAAGACAGCTGATAGGTACCCACGCATTCCATCGCCAACTGAGGGTGAAATCCATTAGCCCAGGAATGTTAATACTCACGGTAGGTCGGGTATATCGTTCGGGCCACCTTTTTATTAATTTTTATATCCACCTTGCCTTCCCGAAACATCCATTTATCTTCCTCTCCGGAGACAGTTGGATATTTTGCTTCAAACCGAGCCCTATAATTATGGACTTCATTGAGAAGGCGATTTTTTGAAATAATGCTGGGTTTACGTTTGATTGATGAATCAGAGTCATTTTGGGCTTCTCAAAAAAAGTAAATCAAATATATTACTCTAAATGCCACCACTAATTCAACAAACGACAAAACTGGATGAACTACAGCACAAAACTGTTTTTTTTTTATTATAAGATACACATTTGCTATATTCGAGCAAATAACAAAACTGTTATGGTATATGGTATAGGTAGGAGTTTTCTAGTGTCATAATTTAGATAGTTGCAATGAGGATACAGGATTTTGAGTGAATAATAGGCATTTTTTATATTCATAAGCACCTGTTGGAAACGCAATTTTGAATCGAGCATTAATCCAAGGTTACTTCCTTCTTCTGATGGTTTGATTGGAACCATTAACAGAAAGCACTTCTCATGAATGCAATGCCCTTATGTACTTACACCTCTGTAAATGATTGCGTACCTAAATAAGAATACGACTTGAGAGACAAACTCATCCAGATTTTTATGTCTGCCGTGTGAGTTGCCGACTGGTTATCCGACCTTGTAAAAAACTGCACCGCCTGTCATCGAGACGGCATTTCTCAAATATGTGCAAGTTGCGTATATATGTCTCCATCCACCTCTTGGAGATTCTTGCGGCAGCCTTGATCATGCATCATGGTCGTACGTAAAAATTGGGAATACACTCGGGAGCAAAAAAAGACGTTCAGGGCTTATCATAAAAATTAAGAACCTATAAGCTATTGAAACGCTATTATGATGTAGATATTCCAGTTGGAATTTGTTGTTGGTAGTTTCAGTTTATAGTGAGATTTGAGCAAATGATATTACGCTGAAAATTTACTAAAATATAATCCGGATGTTGCCAAGAAAAATAATGAAATTTCGATTCGGATTGAAAACGAATTTTTCTTAAAAAGGCAAGCCTAATTCGCAAACAATATACGGTTATAAAATCTCAATTTCAGCAGCCGAGCTTTTGTCCGCCGTCGGTAATTTAGATGATGTGACAGCAGCCCTACTCTCGGGTCCTATCCCACTTCTGAGAATAACGAAAATCGCGAGCGCGGCGTCAGCCCGGAAGAAATTTCCGTATGGCGCGACCATTCAGGTCTTTCTCATATGCAGACACCTCAAGATAATATTGTCAATTTTTCACGCTCGTACGTGTCGACGGGAAGAAATATGGAAAACGTGCCTCCCCGTAATGAGGATGCTCGCTGAATTTTTTAACAAGCTGTTCTACGTAGCAGCCTTGCATTGTGCATAAATGATGCAATAACATCAGTTACTATTGTTCTTCATGCATTATTTGATGTGTATGTACGTTTATAAAAATGCTGCTTGGAAGCGTTCAGATTACATTATAGCGAAATAAAATAAAAGGAATATTGGGTACACTAGCGATTTGAAGTGCATGGGTTGTTAAGGATTGCTTAATCTAGTAACATTCCACATCATTGGAAAAAGTATGTATATATACAGGGTGTCCGCAAAGTTGGGGTTTTCCTTTTCAGAAACAACTACCCTTGAAATAACAAAGGTAATGTGTAGTGAAACGAGTAGTAAAAAAAATAAAGGAAAAGGTACTCACTCTCCAGTTGACGAGAAGGGCTAAGTACGTCCCTGCCCGAAATCATACCTCTCCAACAGAAAATGAAATCAGCTGATGCGCTGCCGAGCAGACGCAGAAACCACATTGATTGACTTACACTTAATGGCACATCTTCTAACAAGGAAGGCAAAATGTTGCGTAAAAAGTCTAGGTATTTCATCCCGTCCAATCGATTTGGGAGAATAAATGGTCCAATGAGCATACCGTTCACCATGCCAGCCCAAACATTCACCGAAAATGTTTGTTGAAAATGTGCCCGACGGACAGCGCGCGGATTTTCTACTGACCAAACATGAGTGTTGCGAAAGTTATTCACCCCATTACGCGTGAACGTAGATTCGTCTGTCACCAATATGCACTTCAAAAAGTCCGGATTATTGTCATGTTGATGCAACAACCACTCACAAAACCGCACTCTTGCTGGAAAATCGTCAGGTTGAAGGGCTTGTACACGTTGGACGTGAAACGGATACAGTCCCTCTTCACGCAGCGTTTGCCACACTTTAGTTTTTGATACTTGCACTTCTCTAGCCACGTCTCTAGTGCTTGTTGAGGGATTCTCGTCTACGCGATTACCTCTACACGCGTGACCGTAACCGTCGGTTGAAGGTTGTATACTGACCTGACACACTGACCCCGACCCAGTTCTGTCGTCGGGTTGAGACAGTGACCTTGTACCAGTCGGTGATGTCGCGGCTACAGGACGGTATTCAGATATTTTTGATGTTGCAGAGCCCTTTATCTCGGTTCCCTTAAGACATTGGTGTATATGGTACTAAGAAAAATTGCTTATGTTTTCAAGATCTACACGTCGTGTAAAGGAAAACCCCAACTTTGCGGACACCCTGTATATATATATATATATATAGAGAGAAAATGATCATGCAGAGAAAGGTATATAACACAAAAATAGGAAAATAATGGGCAAGACCCGCAAAAAGGAGGAAAGTGGGTTCGAGCAGAAAATAGGATAGCTAACCCGAGCGATACGTATTTCTACTGATTGGCTTCATTAGGCCCGAAATGAATGCATATATGCAACACTACAACAGTAGATACACATGCCCATACATCCGGATACGGGTGTATAACCGGCCGCGTGGTTGTGGTTAGATGTCGCCTTGACAGTTCGAGGTCTTCTAGCCATTTTATACTACAATGTGTAGGTTGGCTCTTGTTGTGGACTTCGTGTGTGATTTTTTTTCCTCTCCATCTTCGTTTCCTCAGGTTACACCCGTATTCGGATGTGTGGGCATGTGTATCTACTTTTGTAGTTGCATATGTGCATTCATTTCGGGCCTGATGAAGCCAACCAGCAGAAATACGTATCGCTCGGGTTACCTATCCTATTTTCTGCTCGAACCCACTTTCCTTCTTTTTGCGGATTTTGCGCATTATTTTCCTATTATATATATATATATATATATATATATATATATGGGTGAAAAATTAAAGCTTCCGCCTTTTGTTGGGTACTTCGACAAAATTTAAGCAAAGAGGACTCTTTATACTTTTTTAATTCTCTCTAGCTTTCAATGGACTTTGCCATCATCATCAGGAGCTGCAATTACAATGATAACAGTAGCAACAAAAGTGTAAAATGAATTTAAATTGACTCAACTTGCAGTAGTATGTGAGGATGTTGCTAATTGTTGTTTACGTATAGGATGAGGGAAACGTCCAGTAACATGGTGAGAGCTGGATAGATGGTACAATGGTCAAAATTATATAAAATATGACAAAAACAAGTTAAAAACAGATTAAAAATTATTTAAAAACATTAGAGCATTACATCGTGAAGCCACTTTATGATTGCACAAAATGGTGGTCATGGAATAATGAGTGAGATGAACCCTTTGACAGAAGGCCGAAGGTTGTCAATGTCTGTGTTGAAAGATGGAACGAATTGTGGGCGTGTGCCCAACGTTGCTAAATCACTTCAGATGATGTGATTTTCAGAATGTTATGTAAGAAATTGTTAAACCGACCAGAGGTAGTTGAATAAACTATATTTTAATTAATGGGAATTTAAATTAACAATTATTAATAAATCGTGAGAAGAGAATTATTAGATTTTGAATGGAATGAAATTTACTGGTGGAATCGGCCAAAACACAGATTCTATTTATGGTTGTGAAGAGTCGAAATTTGGGAAGATGTGTGTGTTCTCCAATTTTTCGCAGTTTAGCAAATATGAGTAAATGATTTTAATTTAATTTTTCACCTAACTGGTCTAGACGACAATGACCACGTCTCAAGTTATATATATATATATATACATATAGATTTTTGACACCCCCGCGAAATGTCAGAAATTTCTAAATTCAATAGTTTTTGACCTCCCCATAAATGTCTCCAAGGCCAAGAAAAGACCTTTTAATAGGCCAGATACTGGGGTATGATTATGGGAGAAAATAACAGTTCGAAATACATACAGTAAATGATGATATTTACTTGTTAAACTGTGTTGTGATTTTTGTCTTCTTGAAATTCCCTAACCATTTTTTTCGCGAATTTTCAATGAGATTTTGCGTTTATAAGAAATGTTCGAAAGTAGAAACGATTCTCAAGAGATACTTCATAACATTCATTTCTCGACATTGTTGCCAAATTGTATATTTTTAAGAAATACGCTATGTAAAAATATGTTTTTAATGCTAAATGAAATTATTTAATATAAATGGCTTTCTTGTAGGAAGTTGTCCCAATATTTACCGAAAATTACATGAAATTTTGAACAGCATGTGCCTAAACAGTGGAAAATGCGCATATAAAAATACTCAAATTATGGTTATTACTAGATCCCCATTCCTTTCAGCAAATCATCATTAAGAATTCGCCTTGAAAAATGCGATTTTTGCCTCTTTATTAGAAAATTTTACAACTGAAGAACGATATGATCAACGACCAGTTCATCGAATCATCAAAAAACTTATCAATATCACACATTCCTTATACTGAAATCTTTTTTCTGACTACAATGTCTATCTTTATTATGTTTTCATTATTTAGTAACGAGCAACGGCGACCTTTTCAGTAATTTTCATATACTATATTACATTTAATTAGGTATATTTTGTGACATCAACTTGGCTATAAATAATTCTTCAGTATTTTTGCGAAGGGCATATATTAGCCGACATTATCCATGATTTGGCAACATTGCAATTGGATGGAGAAATTATGATAGTGATGGTGGTGTAGTGATGGGAATGTTTATCTGAAATCAAAGAAATTACTACTCAACAATAACCTAGTTTCATCATTAAATTGCGATCAATATAGCCATAATAATATACAGTGTGTGTTATATTCGGATAATTTAGTGCATCCTTTTGTGTAAAAAGTAAACAAAAAATAGCCTTTAAAACACTATTTCAGAATAGTGCCACCCAAAATGCAACTTTCTTTAAAGAAAAAATGATATTTTCGTACAAGATACATCCTAATCTTCCATTTTAAAATAAGAAATGAAATAATTGCGATATGCGCTAAAGCCGAATTGAACCTAAGCTTCGCATCCTCGCCACTAGCCTATTGAAAAGGCATTCATCTTGTGATCACTGGAACATTTTATAAGACGTTTGAAGACTTCCAAATAGGGTTTATTTTAACCAATTTGACAGAGCGCATATACGGGGTGACAAATCAAATCAAGTTTGGTGAATAAATAATGTTTTTGCATACGACTTCAAGATCGGCTACAGGCTGCGATGCAACATAATTCAATCACAGATCCGTTAAATACATTAATAAATACATAAATAATACAAAATCAATGAATAATATTAAAACCGGATCATGCTCTATAATCTGCGGTACTTCCTGTATAGTTTGCATGAATATATAAATCATTGTGTACAGAGAGATGATATACTCGTGGGTATATATGAGGCACCGAAGATCATTTGCAAACACAAAGTTGTAATTCAACAGCACTCCTTCTTGTCAACCGGACGAAATTTACGGCTTCTGCTTTAATTACGCCGCTTTGCAAGTGTCATTGAGACCGGCATAAGGGACAGAATCGAATTAATCTTTTTTATTCATTACATTCGCTAGGCTATGACAGTGTCACACGATGTATGATATTATTCTTGTGTCCGGTACGGTACTTATGCAGAATGCTAACATTTTCCATGCCGTTCAAATGGAAAACTGAAAAAATATGAATTATTACTCCTGAATAAATGCAATCCAGATTCATATTAGGCTCCCAGGATATCGTCCATCAAACGATACTATACAGGTCTATGTAGTTGACCTTTTCTAAGCAAAATTGTATTTCATACTATCCCGCTAACAACTATAATGGATTCTTAGGTATAATAACAATAATGTCTGTTATTTGTACAGACACATGTTAGCCGTTAGCGAGTCGCTCTAATCCTCATTTTCCTAAGCTCAACTAACAACAGATAAGCCCGTCGGCGGTTTAAGCTCTCTGTACGTATCATCTACGATTTTCTCTTATCTGTCAAAGACCGAATCGACGCTTTACTGTATTAACCAATCCACAAATTGAATTAATAGTCAAGTGTATGTATACTAAGTGACATATAAATCCGAACACCCAGTTTAAATGGTTTTATTTTAATAAAAGTTGGTGAATGTATTTATCTTACTGTAAATAACAAGTGAAAAAATTTTCAGCCTTATCAGTTGGAGATTCCGGTTTTTATACTGCTTTTTTTTAATTCACTAACGCTCTAAAAATGAATATTTCAGCCGCAGTAAAGAATCAACGTTGGCGGATTTTGGTTCTTGACATCCTTTACGATCGGTTACGATGCCTAGAGTATGGAGACCTGTACGATTTCGTCAACTTAGTGAGTTTGATAGGGGCCGTATAGTGGGACTTTCTTTTCGGGCAATTGCAGTTAGAGTGCAAAGAAGTGTACACACTGTGGTTAGGTGTTGTCATGCATGGCTTCGAGAAGGCCGTACGCAAAGAGCAAGGGGCACTGGACGCCGCCGTAGAACAACAGACCGTGAAGATCGCCGCCTAAGATTATTGGCCTTAAGGGACCGTTTCTCCACTACCAGGACCATTGCAAATGAATGGTTTGCAGAACACGGAAGACCTATTGGCATGCGAAGTGTTTACCGACGAATGAGAAGTTTTGGCTTGTTTTCATACCGGCCACACTGGGTCCTCCCTTTAACTCGAGAACACCGACGTAATCGCCTTTAGTGGTGCAGACAACGGTCACTCTGGGATCAGGAATGGAACAGTATTGTCTTTAGTGACGAGTCTCGATTTTGTTTAGGCATGCACGATGGTCGTACCAGGGTTAGAAGGCGACGTGGTGAAAGGAGGACTCCACAGTTTTTTGTTGAAAGACATGTTCATCACACTGTTGGAGTTATGGTTTGGGGTGCTATAGCTTATGGTTCCAGGTCACCTTTAATCTTCATCAGAGGTAACATGAACGCGCAGCGTTATATCCACGAAGTTCTAGAACCCCATCTTTTACCCTATCTTGACACCCTGGCAGATCCAACTTTCCAACAAGATAATGCCCGACCACATGTTGCAAGAGTCACAATAGACTTCTTTCAACATAATGATGTCACATTGTTACCATGGCCACCAAGATCTCCCGACTTATCCCCAATTGAGCACGTGTGGGATATGATAGGTAGGAGATTGCTCAATTTGCAACGTCCTCCTCAGACTCTAGAAGCACTTCGAGAGGAGTTTGGTGGTTGCCTGGAATGAGATACCACAGGAGGACATTGACCACCTGATCAGAAGCATGCCTAGGCGCGTTGGAGAATGCGTAGCACATCAGGGTGCATCCACACATTATTAAAGGTCAAAGGGCTTTAAAGCAGTGCAATCATTTTGAAATCTTTATCATTTACTTATTATGCTTCATTAAGTACTTATACAAAATTTTATTAAAATAAAACCATTTAAACTGGGTGTTCGGATTTATATGTCACTTAGTATACATTTCACCGGTCAAATTTCCAGGTAAGAAAAAGAGACCAACTAAATGCTCGTCAAAAATACCAGCCCAAACATTTAATTTTTGTGGCTGCTGTGTATGAACCTCATGATAAATTCTGGGATTAGAATCGGACCAATATCGGCAGTTATGACGATTTACTACGCCATTTAAGAAAAAGGAACATTCGTCGGAAAAAGTGATGAATAGAAACTGTTCATCATTTATAATTCTTTCACTCATATCTTCACAAAATTGTAATCAGCGATCAATCATAATTAATGAGCTCAAAATCAATCCTGGAAATTAACGAAAATTATGCTCAAAAATTCCGCTCCATACATACATGCAGGCGAAGCTAATTAAAGCATCTTAAAAACCTGCAAAATGTCGAAAAAAACCGACGAAATGTCACCTTTCAAGATACGTAAAACTTATACATATACATAATCTACTCGTTGTGTCGGGATATTAAAAAACTAAACCTATAAAGAAAGCGATAAAATGGTAGAAAATTTATGAGGGTATACAGTTACTATTTAGAGCTTCCGTATAACATAAATCAGTTCTTCTGTCTGTGGAGCAGCTATTTCATAAATGTGTAAAGTTAATTTAAAGTAGGTCAAATGAGGCACGACCGGTGCCGCTGCAGTCAGCGTATTTCCGCAATGCAATTTCAGACCTCATCAAAATTGGAATAAGGATAATCATCATTACTTTCATAGATACATACTTGCAGTACAGTGCGATGTGACGGAACATTGCCAAGAAATTTTTCGATATTGGCATTGGTCATTTATTTTGAAAGAATTTTATATTATCTTAGTTTTATATATGTATACATTTTTGTAGCTCAAATGTACAAGGTGTGGGAAAAGTACCGGAACGGCTCGATAACTCTTCAGAAATTAATTTTAGGGGTAAATGCTTCGATAAAAGTTTTCCTCAGCTATCGGATAGTGAACTTGAGTTTTACCTTGACCTTGAAGGTTATTTTAAGGTCAACTTCAAAATGTCAAATGTAAACTCCCGATTTTGATCCCATCAACGAAACAAGCGTAAAATTTCATGTTCATATATGACCTTGAACCAGCCTTGAATTATCGCTCAAGGTCAAGCTACAACTAAGGCTCGACAACACCTCGAGAATACAGAATGCATTTCAGGGGAAAATGCTTCAAAAATTATCAGCTGTCGGATGACTACCTTGGATTTGATCTTGACCTTCAAGGTCATTTGAAAGACAACTTCAATATTTCAAATGTACGCCTCGCCCCTACTTTTAATTTTACGTTCAGAAATGAACTTGAATCATCCACATCTTTAACCTTGAGTTATCCATTAAGGTCAAATTACCACTAGGACCTATAAAGTCCCTAATGCAGTTTAGGGGAAAGTGATTCATATAAAAGTAACTATCGGATGGCGACCTTGAACTGGACCTTTTAGGTCATTGGAATGTCAACTTCAAAATTTTAAATGTAAATTGACCCTGGCACTGGATCGAGAGGATAATTTTATGTTCAGATATAACTTTTAATGACTCCTCAAGGTCAAATATTGAGGTCATTTAACTTCATATCTGAACTTAAAATTTTGAAGTTGAAATGACATTTGAGATCAAGGTCACATAAGGTCACTGAGAAACAATTTTATTGAAAGCATTTTCCTCTAACGTGCATTGCCGAAGAGTTATCGAGCCCTAGAGATAATACGACCTTGAGGAATCACTCGAGGTCAAATATGGGGATGATTTAACTTCGTATCTGAACAATTCTATAACTTTTATTTGAAGTATTTTCCCCTAAAATGCATTCCTGTAGAGTTATCGAGTCCAAGTGATAAGTCGACCATGGAGAATATATGGGGTAATTCAATTTCCTATTTGAACGTAACATTTTCCATTCGTTTCACTGCTGCGATCAAAAGTAGGCGTTTAAAGTTAACATTTTTAAGTTGACCTTCAAATGATCTTCAAGGTTAAGATCATAATCTGAAACACAATTATATAGCTTTTATTTGAAGCATTTTCCTATAAAATGCATTCCCGCAGAGTTACCAAGCCCTAGTGATAATTTTTACCTTTCCGGGATCAAAAGGAGTTTATAGATAACATTTTGAATTTGGTTTTCAAATGGTCAAGGTTAATGTCACATACAAGTTCCGGTAGATACAGTAAGATCCTATAATTTTTATTTGAAGCATTTGTGGTTTACTTTAGTGGTCAGACGATACTGGAGAGTATCAGTATGAAAAATAAAAATGGATAAGGAGTTACATGGAGATAACTCGGCCGCACATCTCGGAGTTCGGAAAGACCAAATCCCTGTACTCATACATCAACTTACTTGACGGCATTTTTGGCGATTCATGTATTTTTTTCTGACATACGACTTTTTTTTTGAAGGTTGACCACCATTTATACCAAAAAAATACTACTCAACCTGTGAATGTGGCTTAATCTAGACGAGCTCTTGGAAGTTCTGTGGCTGAAACAAAAGCGTGTCATCTGAACTATTGAATTTTAATGGTCGTTCCACTAACGACGTTCGAATTGATCCATACTATGTGAAAAAGGCCATTTATTCTACACGTTAAATATTTATGTTCCTACATGGTTCCTAATGTGAAATTGATTATTATCGATTATCTTGGTGCGTGTGCATATAATATTGACTGTAATGGGTGTGATACGAAATATTATATTTGAATTCAGAAGCAATTCTGGTTGCAGTTTTTGCATTCCTTAGATATAAATTGGAGTATTTTACATGAACAGTTACTAGCTGTGCACATTTTATTAGATGCTAACTTTTCATGCTCAATAGCCATAGAATCCGGAATTTACTAAATATTTGACAATGGGATTTCTTAAAGTTTCGATCCCTTCAGAATATTTTACCTACTCCCCAAAAGAGAGAAATGTACAAATACAACTACATATTCAATTTTGTTTCTCAATTTGGTTGTATTGTGGTCAGAAATGATTGAGTACTAGAAAAAATTACAGAACAGTAAAACTCTTTCTGACAGAGACTGAACATAAATTTTCACGATCAGAGTGACGAACAATATTTGAATCAATCAAAAAAGTTGATTGAGTGCTTACTTTAACGGTTAGAGTATTTGCTTTTAAATGCATAGTGCGCCTTTGAGAAATTTGATATGGCGGATCCAAACGGTTGTAAAACTTAAAATTCTTAACAGATCGAGTACCATTTCTGGCTAAAAGTCGCCGTCAAAAATTCAATATTGCGCCCATTTTTTTAAAAATACCGTTGGGAGTTCCCCAAGGATCTATATCAGGGCCTCTTTTATTTATACTGTATATAAATGATCTGTGCCAACTGAATTTTACAATGTATGCAGACGATGCCTTAATTATAATTTCAGATCGAGACGATAACGTATTAGTCATTAAAATTAATAACATTTTGAAGTATCTTGAAAAATGGTTTGCATAAAAAAATATTTTTAAACTCAAAGAAGACTGCCGTGATCAGACTTCACAATGTACAGAAGAAGTTTCAATTTTTGAGATAATATTTAGATGAATATATAAATTTCAATGCACATTGCAAGTATGTTGTCAGTTCTAAATCCACGGAATCAACGGAAATAAGTAAATGTCATATAATATCCGAAAAACTTAATATCTCCTTTCCGTAAAGTTTCGCGATTACAATACTTCTCCGCCAGTATTCAAGGATATATTTTATAACTGTATTCGTAAAAAACGTAAAAAAAGCAGTACATGAACTTTGCTGCCTTTTATACTGCAGTTTGCTGACAATCTTCTGTTGAATGCATTGTCGCATAAACGTAACCAAATTGTTGGTTACGACAAAGCAAAGAACGCAATTATGAAGTACCCTGTAGCTTGCGCCTCTCACAAATCCGGATGGTAGTAAGCACAGCGACAAGCAGCCATTGAGCAGCAGCTCTTTTAACGAATTCATTTGTTTGAACGTTCGCTGTACGGCATTCCACGAACCATAATTCACGTATTGTACTGTACTTTATTTTCGAAACAATCGAGAACGTGATTCTGCTATGTCTTTGTTTTAAATCATGAACAGAGAACCACGCTTGCTTGTGCATGGCTGGAAATAGGTATTACTCTTGCCCATGCCAAAGACCTGCTCATTATAGCAGAAAGGTGAATGGTAATGTATACTCGCTTCGAATTATTTCAGAAGCATGCTCATCAAGTTTCGTAAGGTATATAATCATATCTAATCCATATATGCACATTGGAAATTTTGTTAGACAAGAAACTTGAGTGAGTTGAGCTACTTGACACACAGTTTATCCAAAAGTCCCTGATGAAATCGAAATCTGACTCGGTATGTTCGCTACGATATCTACATCAATTGTTGTACAATAGAGACATTTATAATTATTATATCATAAAACTCTTCAGTTCTACATTTCAAACTGTAAAAAATATAGCTATGCTTATTGCGTTTCTCGCATCAAGCCCTTTTATTTGCTACCCATGTCGTCGGGTTAACTGTCGAAAATGTAAAGCGCCATTTCACGGCAGCGGCCATATTAGATTTACAGTATCATAGGAATGACTGTGACAAATTCAAATCGCCATTTTGCGGCGGCATACATATTGAATTTAGAATGACGTCACTTTGATTATTATGTATCTTTCATCAAGCCCTTTAATTTGATACCCATGTCGTTGGATTAACTGTCGAAAATGTAAAGCGCCATTTTACGGCGGCCGCCATATTAGATTTACAGTATCATAGGGATGACTGAGAAAAATTTAAATCGCCATTTTGCGGCGGCATACATATTGAATTTAGAATGACGTCACTTTGATTATTATGTATCTTTCATCAAGCCTTTTAATTTGATACCCATGTCGTTGGATTAACTGTCAAAAATGTACAGCGCCATTTTACTACGGCCGCCATATTAGATTTACAGTATCATAGGAATGACTGTGACAAATTCAAATCGCCATTTTGCGGCGGCATACATATTGAATTTAGAATGACGTCACTTTGATTATTATGTATCTTTCATCAAGCCTTTTAATTTGATACCCATGTCGTTGGATTAACTGTCGAAAATGTAAAGCGCCATTTTACGGCGGCCGCCATCTTAGATTTACAGTATCTTAGGGATGACTGCGAAAAATTCAAATCGCCATTTTGCGGCGGCATACATATTGAATTTAGAATGGCGTCACTTTGCTTATTATGTTTCTCTCTTCAAGCCTTTTCATTTGATACCCATGTCGTTGGGTTAACTGTCGAAAATGTAATGCGCCATTTTACGGCGGCCGCCATATTAGATTTACAGTATCATAGGGATGCCTGTGAAAAATTCAAATCGCCATTTTGCGGCGGCATACATATTGAATTTAGAATGACGTCACTTTGCTTATTATGTATCTCCATCAAGCCTTTTAATTTGATACCCATGTCGTTGGGTTAACTGTCGAAAATGTAAAGCGCCATTTTACGGCGGCCACCATATTAGATTTACAGTATCATAGGGATGACTGTGAAAAATTCAAATCGCCATTTTGCGGCGGCATACATATTGAATTTAGAATGACGTCACTTTGACTATTATGTATATTTCATCAAGCCTTTTAATTTGATACCCATGTCGTTGGGTTAACTGTCGAAAATGTAAAGCGCCATTTGACGGCAGCGGCCATATTAGATTTACAGTATCATAGGGATGACTGTGAAAAATTCAAATCGCCATTTTGCGGCGGCATACATATTGAATTTAGAATGACGTCACTTTGCTTATTATGTTTCTCTCATCAAGCCTTTTAATTTGATACCCATGTCGTTGGGTTAACTGTCGAAAATGTAAAGCGCCATTTTACGGCGGCCGCCATATTAGATTTACAGTATCATAGGAATGACTGTGAAAAATTTAAATCGCCATTTTGCGGCGGCATACATATTGAATTTAGAATGACGTCACTTTGCTTATTATGTTTCTCTCATCAAGCCTTTTAATTTGATACCCATGTCGTTGGGTTAACTGTCGAAAATGTAAAGCGCCATTTTACGGCGGCCGCCATATTAGATTTACAGTATCATAGGAATGACTGTGAAAAATTCAAATCGCCATTTTGCGGTTGCATACATATTGAATTTAGAATGACGTCACTTTGATTATTATGTATCTTTCATCAAGCCTTTTAATTTGGTACCCATGTCGTTGGGTTAACTGTCAAAAATGTAAAGCGCCATTTTACTACGGCCGCCATATTAGATTTACAGTATCATAGGAATGACTGTGAAAAATTCAAATCGCCATTTTGCGGTTGCATACATATTGAATTTAGAATGACGTCACTTTGATTATTATGTATCTTTCATCAAGCCTTTTAATTTGGTACCCATGTCGTTGGGTTAACTGTCAAAAATGTAAAGCGCCATTTTACTACGGCCGCCTTATTAGATTTACAGTATCATAGGAATGACTGTGAAAAATTTAAATCGCCATTTTGCGGCGGCATACATATTGAATTTAGACTGACGTCACTTTGCTTATTATGTTTCTCTCATCAAGCCTTTTAATTGGATACCCATGTCGTTGGGTTAACTGTCAAAAATGTAAAGCGCCATTTTACTACGGCCGCCATATTAGATTTACAGTATCATAGGAATGACTATGAAAAATTTAAATCGCCATTTTGCGGCGGCATACATATTGAATTTAGAATGACGTCACTTTGCTTATTATGTTTCTCTCATCAATCCATTTCATTTGATACCCATATCATAGGGTTACTATGGAAAAGATGAATCGTGATTTTGTAACATGGCGCCAGTTTATCCACTTTGTATTGGCACGCCAACGAAAGGAATTTCAGCTCATTAGTGCGCAGCGAAGTGTTTTACAAAAATGAATTTTTATATTCGATTTTAAACTGGTTTAGATGCAGAAGTTTCACGTCATTAGGTATTTGATTTATAAAGTTGATAAATGTTACAAAAGTAAGAGGTTTGGTGAGGAGGAGGTGAGATGTGGCCCCGGAAGCGCAAATTTGAATTATGAACATGAATCAATATGGTGGTTGCTTAAAAAACTAAATTTTGTGAAAATATAGGCATTCTAAATGCTGTCGTGCATGCCTGAGACCTACCGGTGGATAGTTCTGGCTCTAATATCTGGCTTGTCACTCCTAGTTGTATTCGCATTCGGTAAGTAACAACTTTTCATATTCAAGGCGCATTTTTCCTTGCCGCTGAATATACAACATCTCATACAAAAATGATAGATGGCTCCACATAATCCAACAACCACTTAAATCGCTCTATTTCACAGTTCCCATTTCCAACATAGTGCGCGTCCTTTTTCTATGGAAGATAAATGTCTTTTTTATTTATTGGCGTGTAACTCGGGCATTTTGTACTTCACTGGCTGCGCGGCAATTTATCTTCTCCGAGCAGTCGCGAAGCTCGATGCTTTCAAACAGTCGGCCTCGAGGCATTCCAGATATAGAGCCATTTCTGCATTTTTCGAATTTCTTTTGTTGCCGACGGACTTGCTGATATGCGGAAATTTTTATACTACAACCGCTATGTCGAGAATTTATTGATATGATGGATGACGCAGACGTCGAAGAGATGGCATAGACTTCATCGCATACTGTTTTTATGGGAATTGTCTACCGAAGTTCTCTATTTGTATGTTCCAGATAAGGATGTAGGCTTGAAGATTGTTTTAATGTCATGTCTCTTCAGGACTCTGCCAATCCTGTCCGTGACTCTTGGCACAAATGGAAGATACGTTTGAGAGGTGGTGGGACGCTGTTCGGTTTCACGTGGCCTGGCTGATCTCGAGCCCATTGATCTTTCGATCTCCCTCTTACTGTAGCCCTTTGCTTCGAACGCAGTTTTCAGGTGTTCAAGTTCTGTCTGGAGGTTCTCTCAGGAAAGAGATATCTAATTTTATTGCAGGATTCATTCACTTACGGCGTTAGTTCAACTCTGTGTTGGTCCAACCAATCAAAGAAGACGGTGACAGTATTTGAGATATAAAAAAAATAAATTTCAAACCGGCAATTCTCTGTTGGTACTAAACTAAGGACAGTTTCACAGAAAATAAAATTTGACAGTCAGTTTAACCAATCAAAGAGAACGGTAACGTAGTATTTGAGGTTAGACTTTTTTTAATTTCGAACTAACAATTCTCTGTTGGTACCAAACTAAGGGACCAGTTCAACCAATGAAAGTAGACGGTGATGTTTCAACCAATCAATGGAGACGGTGACGCAGTTTTTGAGGTTAGAAGACGCTTGAATTCTGAACAGGCAATACTGTGTCGGTACTAAACTACGACACTGTTTCACAAAAATTAGAATTTGACGATCAGTTCAACCAATGAAAGAAGTTGACGTAGTACAGGGTGTCCGCAAAGTTGGGGTTTTCCCTTACACGACGTGTAGATCTTGAAAACATAAGCAATTTTTCTTAATACCATATACACCAATCTCTTAAGGGAACCGAGATAAAGGGCTCTGCAACATCAAAAATATCTGAATACCGTCCTGTAGCCGCGCCACGACATCCCCGAGTGGTACCAGGACACTAGCTCAACCCGACGACAGAACTGGGTCGGGGTCAGTGTGTCAGGTCAGTATGCAACCTTCAACCGATGGTTACGGTCACGCGTGTAGAGGTAAACGAACCCGTATAATCGATTGCGTTTCAAAAAATAACAAGCACTAGAGACGTGGCTAGAGAAGTACAAGTATCAAAAACTAAAGTGTGGCAAACGCTGCGTGAAGAAGGGCTGTATCCGTTTCACGTCCAACGTGTACAAGCCCTTCAACCTGACGATTTTCCAGCGGTTTTGTGAATGGTTGTTGCATCAACATGACAATAATCCGGACTTTTTGAAGTGCATATTGGTGACAGAGGAATCTACGTTCACGCGTAATGGGGTGAATAACTTTCGCAACACTCATGTTTGGTCAGTAGAAAATCCGCACGCTGTCCGTCGGGCACATTTTCAACAAACATTTTCGGTGAATGTTTGGACTGGCATGGTGAACGGTATGCTCATTGGACCATTTATTTTCCCAAATCGATTGGACGGGATGCAATACCTAGACTTTTTACTCAACATTTTGCCTTCCTTGTTAGAAGATGTGCCATTAAGTGTAAGACAATCAATGTGGTTGCACCGCCCCATTTTAGACGCGAAGTGCGCGAGTTTTTGAATGAATTATTTCCGAATAGGTGGATCGAACATAATGGACCCGTAGCGTGGCCTCCGCGATCTCCAGACTTAACACCATGTGATTTTTTTCTTTGGGGAGAAATGAAACGCTTAGTGTACAAAACTGAAGTGCAAACGGCTGACGAACTTCGTCTCAGAATTGAACAAGCTGGTGCTTTCATTCGGGGGAGGGACTCCATTCTCAAAGCCTGCACCGGTGCTTGGCTACGTCGTGCACGCACCTGTGTTTTTGAATCAAACGGCGATAACTTCGAACAATACCTATAAAGTACGTTTACCTAAAAACTGAAAACGCAGCAACGCCGTCATATTTGTTACCTCTGTTCGTGGTCTGCACCACCGCCGGCGTCTGCTCGGTAGCGCATCAGCTGATTTTATTTTCTGTTGGAGCGGTATAATTTCGGGCAGAGACATACTTAGCCCTTCTCGTCAACTGGAGAGTGAGTACTTTTTCCTTTATTTTTTTTTACTTGGTCGCCCTCGTTTCACTACACATTACCTTTGTTATTTCAAGGGTAGTTGTTTCTGAAAAGGAAAACCCCAACTTTGCGGACTTTGAGGTTAGGAAAAATACTGAATTTTGACAGTCAGTTCAACCAATCAAGGAACACCTTATTGGAATGTACTTTGATGCATGGGCGTATAGCAGACTCCAGAGGGGGGCAGGTTAGGCTTACAAGTCGTCAACCAGGTTGAAACAGTGTTGCCGGTCCGTGGGGTAAAAAATGTTTTTTTTGTAGGGCTGTTTTGAGGAGTTAAAATAATGGCGTCAAGTAGCTTGACTTGGCACTGCTTATGCAACGCAGTCATCAGTTCATAAAGTATTAAGGAGGTATTGTAAAAAATTTCGAAAATCAGATATTGTGTTAGCGACATTATCATTATTATTATTGTTATTATATGGCATCTATATCACGAAAAAATGCCAAGGACGAAAAAGACTTGAAGTTTTTGCAATTAAATCCAGTGGCAGCGGAGCTGGGGACGATGAAAGTTCGTTTTTTGAAGTTTCAGAGGCTCCTGGTCATTTTCAGAAAAAATACATTGGAAGGGTTGACATTCGGGCGTTGCGAGTTGTAAGAGGTGAGAGAGGACAAACGACATTTTTTTTATGTTCGTAAATTTATATGCTCCCAGCCCTAGTAATTCTATACACCTATCAGAAATATTTCACACATCACAGATTTCCCCGTACGTTTGCCTTTAAAACTAATAATGTTTTCAATCCGCGTACTCCTGCTATCTAAGCTGACCACGCGGCGTACCAGTCCGGCTGACCAATCTATCCGTACTGCTGCACACAAAACATATACACGGACTGAGCTATAATTCGTAACAGCGGTGCCTCGGTGGGCGCTGCCGCGCACATCTGGAGACAACGTTGCCAGATGGACAGTAACTACCGGTAGGGCAGGGAAAGAATGTCTATGGACTAATTGTATGGACCTGTTTGACTGACTTCTGTTGTACATGTCGGTGACTGACTTTTCTCAGACGATTTAAATTGCGTCAGTAGGCGTGGAAAGTAAAACGTAAGCCTACATATACAGGGTGACTTTGAAGTTGAGTCATTAATTTTCAGATAATGATTGTAGAAGGAAGATAAACCAAAATGTGTAAAAATAAAAAAATAAAAAAAAAATTTCACCTTGTTTTATAAAGTATCCTCCCGACAAGTATTTCAGTGCGGACCTGTATTTTATCGTGAGGTCTTGGAGCACCGGCATGCCGTCACCTGATTCACGAGCCCGTTGTACTACATTAACAAAGGCACGAGGGGTTGGTTGCACTCGATTGGGAAACCGATCCGCATAAACATGTGCCATTTTTTATTTCGTTTGAGCCACGCAACAGACACCACTATTCTCTCACGCGTTACTGACTGACACTGACTGTATACAAATGAATAAAATAATTGTAAAAACATCGTTCCAAATTCTTTCGCTTTTTTGTTTCCGATGCGATGAACCGATAAGGCGGGTTATATCCGTTGTCGCCAAACACGAGCACATAATATTATTATTGAGACAGGGCGGTACTCAAACTTCCAAAGGGCTATAACTTTGTTACTTTAATTTTACCAGAAAAATGTTAAAGGAAAAAAACATTTCTTTTGATCAGATCTACTCACTGTTAAAATAAATGACTCAACTTCGAAGTCACCCTGTATGTGATTTCATATAATATATTGTAATCTTCTGTAAAATTTCAATAGGAGTTTCATCTGCAGAATCATCTTCTCCCCGCATAAATGAATAATGTAATAAACGGACTAAGAAATGCTGGCAATGAAAAATAAGAATAAAAAGAAAATGTACGTGAAATCGTCCACTGGCGTGTTTTATATCTTCCTGACATCCGCCCGCAGGTAATAAAATCGACCGAACAGAACGACATATACGCTATATTTAAACTCCATTGTTTGGCCTGTTGAAACAAAACGGCACCGGTTCTCATTCAGGCGTCGAAGAGTCAAACAACGGTGACGAAACTGAATAGCACAACTTTACGTTGTTTAATTTAAACACGGAGAATCCTTTTCAAAACATGTCGGTTAGTAACTTTTTATGATATCACAAACGTGAAGATTAAACAAAATACTTTTTATTTGTAGATAAACGGAGTTATACTTCATATTTTCTTAAAAAGAATGCTTTAGGGTCCTCTATAGTTGCAAGCGGTGCAGAAGGCGCTATCAAAGAGAAACCTTGGACACCGCAGCATCCCCGTGCAAGTCCGCTTGTTAACGCGTACTCTTTCATGGATGTCTATTCACTGGACAACAAATTTTAGTTTTTTAATTGTGTCTTGTGGGAAAAGTGCGCTTCTTTGTTAATTTTAGGGCGCTGAATCCAAAAATGACAATGAAATAAAAAAATTAGTTGCGGTTTAGAAAAAAACTTTTTATTTTTAAGGATATATTAAAAAAAGTAACAAGATTCATATACTTATAAGAATCACTATATGCGCTGTCTTTTTGCTGTTCTTTCATGGATCGTTTCTGCAATAAGAGTCCAACAGTAGTCTGCAAGCATGGAAGGATTCCACTTTCCCTGGTACCTTTTTTCCATTGTTGAAATATCCTGATGAAAACGTTCGCCGTGCTCATCACTTACGGCTCCACAATTGTCAGGAAAACAGTCCAGGTGTGAGTGTAGGAAATGTATCTTAAGAGACATATTACAGCCCATCTTTTGATACGATGACAGCATATTTTTGACAAGGGTTTTATAGTTGTCAGCTTTCCTATTTCCCAAGAAATTAGTGACCACCAGACGGAAATCATTCCAAGCAGTTTTTTCAATACCTGTTAAAGTGTTTTCAAACTGTGTATCTTTCAAAATATTTCGAATCTGTGGCCCAACAAAAATACCTTCTTTAACCTTTGCCTCACTTAGTCTTGGAAATTTCTGACGCAGGTATTGAAAAGCTGACCCATCTCTATCTAATGCCTTGACAAAGTTTTTCAGTAGGCCCAACTTGATATGCAGTGGTGGTAATAAAATTTTTTTCGAATCTACTAATGGCATATGCTGTACATTTTTTTGACCTGGCTCTAGGAATTGACGAACAGGCCAGTTTTGTCTGGTGTAATGAAGTGCCTTTGCCCGACTGTCCCATTCACACAAAAAACAGCAAAACTTTGTGTATCCTAGCTGCAGCCCAAGTAAAAGTGCAACAACTTTCAAATCGCCACAAATATGCCATTGGTGCTCATCGTATTTTATGCATGTCAATATGTACTTCGTATTGTCATATGATTCTTTCATGTGAACTGCATACCCTACAGGAAGAGATGGTAAAATATTTCCAATATGCAATAACACTGCCTTTAAACTCAATGTTGAACTGTCTATAAACAATCTCCATTCTTCTGGGTTATAGTTTATATTTAAAGCCGCCAGTAAGCCGTTAATGTTACTGCAGAAAACCAAGTTATTCTCCATATTGAAAAATGGTTCTAAGTCTTTGTGGCGTTTACGAAAAACACATACCGAAACATCGTCTTCTAACAAGTTCCACTGCTGCAGTCTTGATCCAAGTAACTCTGCCTTACGTTTTGGATGTTCTGAATCTCTTACAAGATCATTTAATTCTGACTGTGTTATTTTGTGCGGTTGGTGGCATGGCGTGCTCGGTATAAAATCAGGATCTCTTGACGTTGATGGCATATCTTCTTCCTGACGAATCACTCGATCCCCATGATCTGATTCGTTTTCTGATTCGCAAGTGTAGTATTCTGAGGGTTTTGGTTTAGGATTTTCGTCACTGTGAGGCACAGGTCTCATCGCAGATGGTATGTTTGGGTAGTTAATATCCGTTTTTTTTTCTTGGACATACCTGTGGCTTGTCCAACACAAGGTACCATGCAAAAGTAACAATCATTAATATGATTTGTAGGCTCTCTCCAAACCATTGGGACAGCAAAGCGCATAGACCGTTTTTTGCCATTTAACCAGCTCCTCAGACTTGAAGCACATGTATTACAGCAGATGTGGGGTGCCCACTGTTTGTCTTGATCACCTAGTTTACAACCGAAATAAAGCTGATATGCCTTTGTTATTAGTGGAGTAATAGACCGTCTCTGAGACGCAAAAGTCACATCACCACACACGTAACAAAACTGATTTGGATTGTTTACACACTTTCGAGACATCTTGCATGAACGCTGTCAGCCAACTGAGGAAAAAATGGCTAATATAAAACAATATAATGTACACGTATGTATAACGTAACACAATCATGCCGATTACATCATCTTTCCTTGCCGAATATAAAAATGTAGCACGTGCATTCTTGTGAATTACAGTATATTAACACTGTCACAGCAGGAACACATATAATTACCGTATCTCTAAAACTTGAACTAATATTGAGAAAATAAGTTTCATTCCGGTTTTAGCACATTAAAAATAGTAATATTTTGTTGATTTTATTTAGGATATTTTATGGCTGTTGATCAGTTATCAATTGTACTCTTTACTTGCGCTCCAGTCAATGAGCGACGGCGATCTTTTGCTGTTGATAAATAGGACGGCCTCATAGAAAGACATTTTACGTGGCATTTGCCTTCAAATTTGACTTGACCCTTAACTCTACGCGCTATTAAATGCATTTCGTAGTTCCTGATTTACTCGATTGTTTTTGAATGTAGAGGCTCCAAATTTGGAACTTGGTTGTAAGACATGGTTTACTTTTTCGGAAACTACTAGATACCATAAAAATCGTTGCAGTTTGTGAAAAATAATTTATTTTTGACATTGAAATGACTATCAAAAAACAAGTTTTAATCCGAACTTGCCAATTTTTATCTGTTCATTGAGCTAAAAACTGCATCAAAATCGGTCAACAAGAAACCCAGATATCCTAGAACTACGTTTGCCGTAAGATATAAAGTACTCTTAAGTAAACATTTTGGTAAGACTTCAGTATGTACTGGTATCGAACAATAAACAAGGATATTTATAATTCATATCACCATATCCCAGGGTTGAAAAAAACATATATACATATTTTTATTTTGTACAGAACACATGTTTTTTTTTTTTGTTGTAAACGTTTTTTTTGTTTTAAACATGTTTTTTTATAGTTTTTAAATTTTTTGTTTTAAACAAATAAAACTTAGAAAAAACATTGTTTAAATCATATTTTTTTCATAATATTAATTGAAAATTTTCGACCTATTATTCTACTAAGTAATAGATACCTTATTTAAAGTCCGACTCTGTACTAAACTGCCGCGATCAGCTGTTACAAACTACGTCGCGCCACGCCGCCGTTAGGATGTGCCCCGAAATAACAAAAACTAATGACAATGAGGAACTATTGGCCTGGAGGAACCACAGACTACTATTTATAAATTCGCCTTGCAAGTTGGTTATTGCAATAACGTCTACTGTAAGTTATTTTGTGGTGTTCTTTTTTTGAAAAATGTCGTCTACAGGAAGGAAGAAAGATGCCATTTGGTCCTATTTTGATGTTGTTAAAGATAATAACAAAAAATCAGTGACTGCTAAATGTAAAAAGTGTAAAGTAATTATGGCGTATGAAGAAACATATTCAAAAATGTTAATTTTTAAAGAGCTTAATTCCATCAATGATGCCGTGACTGATCAGATACCAGATTGATGACTTGGATGACTATGAGACTGAAAGAGTGTGGGGAATTTGTTAACGCTTGTATGGAAAATGTTTAAGTTTTCCAATTTTTGTTGTGTTCCTGTTATTAATAAACAAATAATATTTATGTTAAAAAGTTTGTATAATGTACTTGAGAACATTTCCTATTTTTATTCATTATATTAATAAAGAAAATGAAGAAACAAATCGCTTGTATCATTTAAGTATTTTAAACATGTTTTGAACTGTTTTAAATAAAAACTGTTTTAAACCTAAGCGAATGTTTAAAACATGTTTAAAACAAAATGTTTAAAACGAAACAATCCTGCCATATCCTGATTATAGAGAATATGTTTTAAAGCTTACCATTGCAAGCTTCTGATTCAACCTCAGTTGTATTTTGAACTAAGTTTACCTGAAACAGAAAAACAATGTTATTTAGTTGCAGGATACAATAAAATAATAACTATAATATGAAATGTAACAAAGGCGAGTAAAAAGTAAAAGATTTAAGTACAGATAAATATGCTGACTTAGCACTTCTCATGCATTCCAGTCCATTATATCATTTTTGCTCACGAATATAAAAAACGTATCGCTATTCCACGGATAGCTAACGATATTAAGGCTTTATGTCAAATCATTTCTGTCAAAGGCGACCAATGAGTTAGTTGAATACAAAGAAGTGGTTTTTCACTTTTTTATCTTTCTAATAATCCAGTTATTATTTTTAATTTTGCCAGGTTATAAAATCATATGAAACGACATATTTTAGTGCGAAAAGTTATGCTACTACGCCACCTATGGCGTCCCTGCAAACATGTACCGTAATACTTTTTACAAAAAAAATTGCCACGAGACTGATATTTTTTATAGTAAATATTTTTTCTCTCTTACTATGCCCTCTTTAGTTGCACCGTTTTTTATTAAAATTGCAAAATGTTAACTGATAACCAGAAAAAATATTCACAATGAAAAACAGTGGCGTATCATTTTTTTTTGTAAAAGATATCACAAGACATGCTTGGACGCCATTGAGAATTAAATAGAATAAGTTTTTATACTAAAATATGTAATTTTACACCCTTTTATAACAAGCTAAAATTAATAATAATATTTAAAGTATTTTCGAAGACAAAAACAAAAATTCAATTCCCTGGCCTGTAGTAACAAATTTAAGGGCATATGTTGACATGCGCGTTTCTTCATAAAGCTATCCTGGAAATCATATCCTAGAATATTAGCACGTCGTCAAGGAACACCCTGTATATATATTTCCTGATGTGTAGGGTGCGTAGTGATATCTTACAGTCAAATCAAGACGAGGTTGAGGCCTTGAGGTCGCTTTTTAAAAAGCTATTATCACCTCGATCTGTATATATTATGTACACAGAGTGTTTCAGTTTATTGTTGCATAACTTTAAGATTCGATAGAACTTTTAAAATTACCTAATGCATAAAGTCTATATAAACATGGGTCGAAAAATGCGTGGCTTCCGAAATACAGGGTTTTTAAATTTACTTTTTAAAATAGTTTTTTTTAAATATTTCGAACAATATTTGATGTATAACAGTGAAAATTAGTATACAAGGGTTTTTTGG
This sequence comes from Acanthoscelides obtectus, assembly GCA_963669975.1. Lineage (NCBI taxonomy): Eukaryota > Metazoa > Arthropoda > Insecta > Coleoptera > Chrysomelidae > Acanthoscelides > Acanthoscelides obtectus. The sequence continues at coordinate 6,826,081 of CAVLJG010000006.1, forward strand.
TACGACAAAACGAACCATAGGCATATTTTTACTGTAGCCGCTAGAGGGCGCTCTCTACTGTACCTGTAGTGTATTAAAATGACCGAAATTTTTTTCTTAGTGCAACCTTTTGCTTTTTGAATAAAAAAACTGATTCTTCGCACTTTTCTGCATAAAAAAGCTCTCCTGTGAATTTTCGTTATAGTTAGCCGTTTTTGAGATATTTCGATTTTTAACGTTCGATGCATTTTTAATTATTTATGGGAAAATAATATTTTTTTTTACATTTTCGATTTGGGCATTACAAGTAATTAAGATGATCGTTTAGATTGTGTTTTTAAACACAGCAATAATTCCTAACTCCAAATAAACCCAAAAAAACAGAATATTATTTTTAACAAATTAAATTAATTATTTACAACTAAAATGCTATTAGATAGTTAGGACAAACATACAAAATCTAAAGTAGTTACTCGAAATGTAAACCCAATTGTTCAATACACAATTCACATCTACGAATGATCGAACGTGGTGCCTTATTTCATCACATGCATTCCTGATTCTGTCTATTAGCATATCTCTTGTGGTTGTGGGAGTCTGGTACACTTTTTCTTTTAGAAATCCCCATACAAAGAAACTGGTCCTCCACGGCCGATCCATCTTTCTGGATAATTTTCGTCCAGCCAGTTTCTAACTATTCTCGAATAATGAGCTGGACAACCATCAAGCTGGAACCAGGCCAATCTTCTTAAATCTAACATAACATCATCCCACATATTTGCATGTTCAGCCTTTAAAAATTCCAAGAAGGTCGCAGCATTTAACCTTTTTGGCAAAAGGTAGGGTCCAAATAGTCGATTACGGTAGATACCAATCCCCACACGTTCACACTAAATTCATGCTGAAAATTTCTTTCCCGAACTGCATGCGGATTTTCATGCGACCAAATATGTTGATTATGAAAATTTACCACTCCACGTCTAGTGAAGCATGACTCATCGGTCCATAAAACATTACTTAAAAACTCCCTATTATCATCAGTTCTATCAAGAATCCACTGACAAAATGTGATTCTTCGTTCTCCGTCCCCTGGCTGTAGTCCTTGCACAGGTTGCAAATGGTAAGGACGTCTATGGTCATTTCTAAGAACACGGTGAACATGGCTTGCTGAAATTCCCAAGGCTCCAGAAACTCTCCTAACACTTGTGGTCGGATCTCTATCAAACTCACGCAGAATCATACGGGTAAATCTGCGCTGACGAACATTTATGTTTTGATCCCTTTGGAGATTTCCAAAACCATTTTCAATTATTTGGCGATGCACTCTTACAAATACTGAGCGAGTTGGATGTCGTGTGTTTGGAAATCTTCGTGCGTATTCTCTGGCTGCTTCTGCTGCGTTTCCATTTACAAAGCCATACACAAAATGAATATCCGCTAACTCTTGATTGGAGAATAAAAATGGCATTTTTATAAAACTTACAAAAAAACATGTAAAAGAAACTAAATTTCGAGCATTCACAATTGCAAAAAAACGTTTCAGGTTTCAACAGACAACAAAACTAACTGTCAACTAATTGACGTTTAACCTTATTCTGCTTTCAATTTCAAAAATATTTGCAGGCACACCCTACTTCTAAAAATTATCGAGATACTGACTTTTTAACGTTATTTTATCATAAATAATTAAAAATGCATCAAACCTTAAAAATCGAAATATCTCAAAAACGGCTAACTATAACGAAAATTCACAAGAGAGCTTTTTTATGTTAAAAGTTCTATCGAATCTTAAAGTTATGCAACAATAAACTGAAACACCCTGTATATCAGTGGCGGATCCAGGGGGGTGTCCAGGGAATTGGGACACCCGCCGAAATATCATAGTTTTAAAAAATTTCATGTTTTTTAATTAACGACGGCAATTTTCAATCTGCGATACCCCCCCCCCCTGATCAACTTGAAAATTTGCATAGGGTCGAGTGACGTTGACAACACAACATTCTTGGAAAAAAATTGGAAATTGATTTTTTTTTAAATTGAATTTTGAAATTTGAAAAAAAATTTGGATAAAATCAAAATATACCAAAAATCGAAGCTGTTGATTATAAGTAATTTTGCTGTCAATTATAGGAGAGTTTGTGGTACTACATAGAAAGTCTAATTAACTTGAAAATGTTCAAAAGGTCAAGTGCCGATGCAACAATACAATACAATATTATTGGAAAACAATTGAATTGTGAAATTTGTAAAAACAAAAAATTATTTAAAAACATGATAATAAATGGAGAATTCGGAAATTTAAAAATTTCGAAAAATTAAAATATTCCAAAATCTAATAAGTAATTGTGCTGTCGTTTTGAAACTGAAAATGAATTATAGTTTAAAAATCTAAAAAAGCACGCTTTGAAAGCAAATCGAACTAAAAAGTAGAAAATAATTTTCAAGGATATGAGAGTTTGTGTTGCTGCTAGAAAGTCCAAAAATTAATCATGACAATTTAATTTTAAATAAGATCAATATAAAAATTAATTAAAAAAATTCATAATAACTCCAATTTTGCAAATAGCAACTAAAAAATAATTATAACATTTAATATCAAGCACCCCACGCTTTTTTACCATGATTGATTTTTAATTATTTTTATATTGATCTTATTCCAAATTAATTAATCATTACTGGATTGTTGGACTTTCTACTGCAGTAACAAATTATTTTCTACTTTAACTATAATTTATTCCGAGACTGGTTTCCATTTTATAACCTTAAATACGTATCGTATCTCCAAGCCGCCTCTGCCGGCACTAATTAATACAAATCGGAATAAAAAATCGATATGATTGATTTGACTTAATCAGTGGTGCCGTTGTTTCTGCATCCTCCGAACGCCGCCGCTCATCTGATAAAGCAGACGTACGAAAAAACAGTGCATGTCGGTCATCGGCCCGCGTATGTGTCGCCGACTCGGATGGCCTAATTAAAAAGGTTGGCTTGTCATTATCGTCATCATCGCCATTGGCCGGTGCAGAATCGATCTCATTAAGAGGGACGTTTAAATATGCAGAATATGTTACTAAGAGGATCACACAGTCAGCTACTCCGGATCGCCACCAGTGCACCATCCTACGTAAGAAACTCAACCTTGCGTAGAGACCTGCATTGGGACACCATTCACGAGTACATGAGGAAAAAAGCGGAGAAGACCTTCCAGAAAGCTCAGGACCACCCGAACGAGCAGCTACGACTCCTCATGGACTACGATCCGGACGAGAGGCCTCGCAACCGCAGAGCCAAGTACCCTAGATGACCTAGATCATCGAATGTTACTAGAAGTATGCATCTCCAGATGCTATACTATATAATCGCATTTTCTCCATGAAGTTTTTAGTAACTTTTGTGTATAATATTTCAATTTCGAAATTTTTCGCGATTACTCGAGGTTGTACATGCGTGACCTGTTAGAACGCCTCTCTTAACCAACGGCCGATCGAACTATGCTGTCCGTCTTTCCGTCCGCGTAACAATTATCAGAGATGACTGAATTAGCATCAATTTGTCTCGCGGGCAATCAAAACAACGCGCTCGTCGGACTACATGCACTTGACGGGTTCATTTATAATGCTTTATTTACTGATGGAACACGCTGGCAGCCTTGGTCATGGGCACTTCAACAAGTTCAGCAAGCACCCCATGCTTTTTACTCGGAATTGAATTATTCTGTTAATAACATAAATTTTATTAAAATTGTATTGGTCATTAATTATGATTGTTCGACCATCTACTATGGTGATTAAAAATTATTTTCTACTTTTAGTTCCATTAGCTATAAAAGCGTGTTTTTTTTTTATTCATTTATTAAGCCTTTAGTCAACCAAAAGTCACTCTACACTTGCAAGTCTGAAAAGTTCTCAATAAAGATACGGGTACAAGTACAAATTGAGAGATTAAACGAACTTACCTAAGTGAAGTTGAATCCTAATTATATGAGCCTCGCCGGAATAAATAAGCTCCCGCCCTTTACTCTACCCTCCCCAATATGTTGCAACAATGCTTTGAACAGGTATGAGGGTTCGACGGAGTGGCGAAGGGACAGGACTGTATCCAGGGTGAGAAAATTTGCTTTGAACTGTGTGAGATTTGACTGCAAGCAGAGCTACTACACGTATCCTTATTTATGAAGGCGAGGCGCAATATAATGAACAGATAAAAACGAAAACGTACACGATGAAGTTTTCAAACTAATCACTTTAACAAAAGATACGTGCGCATTCCATATGCAGTTGAAATAATTTTCCAAAGAAGTCAAAGTCAACCAATAAATTATTCTCGTTTAATCTCTGAAAGGCACTCAATCACCTCGCGTCAAATATTGAAATCAAATGCGTACATACCGATTCGACAATGTATGCATCTTTCTTTGAAGGTACGTTTCGAACAGCATTTACTTGATAAGAGTAGAAAATAAATATGAGTTTAACGGTGGGCACTTGGAATGTGTCAACACTCTCTAAATACCTTGGTCAAATACGTATACGCTCACGCATCTACGCATTTCTTTATCTGTGGCGTTTTATAGACACTACAGTGTTTACATTCATCTTCAGCTGCTGGTTTAGAACACTTAAATGTTGCTAGTTCTCGAGGAGTTCTCACGTTTATTTCTTCGATCTTCACAGCATTCTCGTATCGACAGTCTGCCTTTCTATTTATAGTTTACAGCGTGATAATTGTCATCGATATTCAATTAGCTTCAATTTTTGCAGTGATCCACAAGTTACAAGACAATTTTCAAAGGAGCCTCCAGCTACCGCTAGTGGAGTATCAAAACAGTCGTTCCATATGAATGTACCAAATGACATAGAAAAAAGAACACCCAGTAATAATGATTTTTTTGCATGGGGCCGTTCAAGTTTTACGTGAGCACTTGGGGGGGGTCTTTGCTTTGCTTATTTTGGATGACATGGGGGGCAAGGGAGTCTAGATGATGATTATGTCATCGGTAGTTATGAATACTAGAAATATTAGAAATCGCGAAAAAGTTTCTCTTTACTGATTAGAAAATATTATGGCCTATCTCAAAGTATAGAGGTAATATTCATTATATTATAGATTTATTTCTTATGATTGATTCCGTCGATTGGTCACAAAGTACAGGATGTTAGTTTTATACATATATACAGAAAGCTAACACCCTGTATTTTGTGACCGGAACGAATTGATCGTTTAAACATATTAGATTTAAAGCCATAGTACAGTAGCGGACAAAAGTTTGGAGACATTCTCAGTAATTTTTAAAAAATGCGCTAATTTTTTATTTTTTATTATTAAGGACTATTTTTTTCTTATATAGTTTGCTCACAGTCCTGAGGATACAAATCACAGTTTGTGTTTGCTGTGGTACAGATTAGCATTAAAATACCTTCATATTATTTTATGACCAAAAATGAGACGACAAAAGTATGGAAACATATTTTTTATTACAAAATTAAATACAATAACTCTGCAAAAGGATTTTAAAATACTGTTTAGCTTATATTTGGGAGCATAGCCTTTATAGCATTCAACACTGCCCGATATCCGCTGCTCATAGAAGACACCAATTTTTTACAGACGTCTGTTGGGATATTTTGCCTAATATTTTTACATAAAATAAATCGATCTTGATTTTTTAAGTTTTTCTTGTCAGTTGTCTTTTAACGTGCTCTCAGAGATGTTCTATAGGGTTTAGGTCCGGAGATTGCGAAGGTCATGTAAGAACATTAAAATTTTTTAGTCTTTACGAATTTTGAGGTATGCTTGGGGTCATTATCCTGCTGAAATGTCCATCACAAAGGCATTTCTTCTTCAGCAAAAGGGAGCATGTGTTCACTAAGAATATCTTTGTAAAGTTTTTTTACCAACAATTTTAACAATTGGACCCGTTCCAGAACTAGTAAAACAGCCCCACACCCTGACGTTGCCTTTACCATGCTTAATTGTTGGCAACTGATACTTTTTGCCGAATCTTTTCGTATTGGACGTCTCACATATTCCGTGTCGTCAGATCCAAACATATTTTCTTACATCTCTCCATAAAACTGTATTCCATTGGTGTTCTGTCCAAGTTAGATGAGTTTTAACAAATTCAAGCCAAAATTCACCAAGCGTCTCTGCACTGTTCTGACCGAAAAATTCTCGGCACCCTCTTCTACAATTCATTTGAAAATCTGTATAGCTGGCATTGGAGGTTCTTCATGGGACAAACGTTTAATGTTGCGATCCAAAACATAATAGTATTCTTGATATTTGTTGTTGAAATTGTCCCTTTGTTCATTTTTAATCTTTGAGAAATTTCGACATTTCTGACACCACTTCTGAATAATTCAATTATTTTGTCTCTTAAATCTTTTGAAAATTCTTTTACTTTTGCCATTCTCACTGATGGCACCGCGCGCAATTTCAGAGTATCGCTGAACGAATAAACACGGCTGAACTGAAATGTTTCCATACTTTTGTCGTTACAAAGACTGTGGTATCTAAGAAACGCGTTTTCATTTTCAGAGAATTTGAATATTGATAAGATAAACCTTGTATTAGTACGGAAACCAAATAATATTTACATTATCTGTTCCTTCAAATTTTAATTTAGGTATATGAAATAGTTCATAATGTTAATTTTTGTTTCCAAGCTTTTGTCTGCTACTGTATGTCTCTTGGGGTAACTGAAATTTCCGAAAAATGCAACCTTGAAAGAAATTACTAATTTTTTGAACCTCCACGATGTCTTATGCGCTCAGAAATATATAATTATAACGAAATAAAAATGTATGGTGAAGCTCGAACACAATAAAAATTTTATTGATGGTAATAACAATAATAAATACGCAAAGGTAAACCATAGCAGATGTTCAAAACGTTGTTCGTCATTTTGTAGGCCATTGTTCATTGCTCGGTTTATTTCATTTCTTCTTGGTCTTCCAAACTCTCACTCTGTTCAATTTGAGGTCATCAAAATAAAGTCGGGAGAAAATTAGAACGATTTTGGGAAAATTATACTAAGTGACATATAAATCCGAACACCCAGTTTAAATGGTTTTATTTTAATAACATTTTGTATTAGTACTTAATGAAGCATAATAAGTAAATGATAAAAATTTCAAAATGATTGCACTGCTTTAAAGCCCTTTGACCTTTAATAATGTGTGGATGCACCCTGATGTGCTACGCATTCTCCAACGCGCCTAGGCATGCTTCTGATCAGGTGGTCCTCCTGTGGTATCTCATTCCACGCAACCACCAACTCCTCTCGAAGTGCTTCTAGAGTCTGAGGAGGACGTTGCAAATTGAGCAATCTCCTACCCATCATATCCCACGCGTGCTCAATTGGGGATAAGTCGGGAGATCTTGGTGGCCATGGTAACAATGTGACATCATTATGTTGAAAGAAGTCTATTGTGACTCTTGCAACATGTGGTCGGGCATTATCTTGTTGGAAAGTTGGATCTGCCAGTGTGTTAAGATAGGGTAAAAGGTGGGGTTCTAGAACTTCGTGGATATAACGCTGCGCGTTCATGTTACCTCTGATGAAGATTAAAGGTGACCTGGAACCATAAGCTATAGCACCCCAAACCATAACTCCAACAGTGTGATGAACATGTCTTTCAACAAAAAACTGTGGATTCCTCCTTTCACCACGTCGCCTTCTAACCCTGGCACGACCATCGTACATGCCTAAACAAAATCGAGACTCGTCACTAAAGACAATACTGTTCCATCCCTGATCCCAGAGTGACCGTTGTCTGCACCACTCAAGGCGATTACGTCGGTGTTCTCGAGTTAAAGGGAGGACCCAGTGTGGCCGGTATGAAAACAAGCCAAAACTTCTCATTCGTCGGTAAACACTTCGCATGCCAATAGGTCTTCCGTGTTCTGCAAACCATTCATTTGCAATGGACCTGGTAGTGGAGAAACGGTCCCTTAAGGCCAATAATCTTAGGCGGCGATCTTCACGGTCTGTTGTTCTACGGCGGCGTCCAATGCCCCTTGCTCTTTGCGTACGGCCTTCTCGAAGCCATGCCTGACAACACCTAACCACAGTGTCTACACTTCTTTGCACTCTAACTGCAATTGCCCGAAAAGAAAGTCCAGCTTCCCGAACTCCCACTATACGGCCCCTATCAAACTCACTAAGTTGACGAAATCGTACAGGTCTCCGTACTCTAGGCATCGTAACCGATCGTAAAGGATGTCAAGAACCAAAATCCGCCAACGTTGATTCTTTACTGCGGCTGAAATATTCATTTTTAGAGCGTTAATGAATTAAAAAAAAAGCAGTATAAAAACCGGAATGTCCAACTGATAAGGCTAAAAATTTTTTCACTTGTTATTTACAGTAAGATAAATACATTCACCGACTTTTATTAAAATAAAACCATTTAAACTGGGTGTTCGGATTCATATGTCACTTAGTATACATAATTATGTATCCTTACAAATGGCGAAGTCTGGCCAATGGCCATTTATACTTTTTAATTTTAATTTTTCCATTTATTAGCTCACTTGTTGAAAGCCAGATCGATGTATTTATTTTTAGGTTGCATGTATGTAACTTTAAATTGTATATACATATTTCCTCACACAACAGGGATGGGTGTAAGAGTAGCCAACTGGCTAAGCTTCGCCATATTGTTGTGTTGCTAATAAAGACATTTATTTTATATTATATTATTATACAAAAACTACCTTCCTACTTACACGAAAAAATTCATTTCCGTTACTTAGCTCACAATCGCAATACCCGCAACAAAACTAAACTGACACCGCCTTTTCATTCTACCACCTTATTCGAAAGATCTTTTTCGTATAATATCAGCAAACTTTATAATAATATCCCGCGAGAGTATACTTCTCTTTCTATTGATTTGTTTAAAAAACGTATACGCTGCTACATTGCAGGGAATTGCATGGTATGACTTTGGAGGCATTATGTATTTTTATAGTACCATTTTACAAATTAGCCGCTAGGGTCCATTCTCTGATACTGCTTATACATGTATGTATGTATATGTGGGTATATATGTGTATATATGTATATGTATGTATATGTATGTGTATATATGTATATGCTCTTTATCTCATTTTTATATATATGCTTACCTTATTATGATGTAACCTAAAACCAGGGGTTAAGTGGAAGAGCGGATAAGCCGAACTTCGCCCCTCCCACTATATGTTCTTATAAGACTGGTTTTGCAACTTGTTTTGTATTTTCTTTGGTGGGAATAAAGACATTATTATTATTATTATTATTATTATTATCATTATACCTAAATACTAAGCGACTTGGTATCTCTCAGCGTTTCTGAGATCCCAAGGGTGAGGGTCGAATTTGAACAGCCGGTAGATGGATCGAAGATTTTTTTTATTATGAAATGACGCTGCACATAAGGTGTAGCTGCAATTGAAAATTCCGACCGATCAACTGTGCACAGCTGGAACAATAAACGAAAGCAGAACAAAAATAACCTCTACCAGAGATGATAAAAGTCTATAAAAATACCACAGCGCAAGTGCCATCTATTACCAGAATCAATCTTTTCGACTGTTAGTAGGTTGTAGATTAGACGACATAAAGTTCAATACCAATCATAAATGACACTGTTCTTAAAATAATCGTTCGATATTGTTTAAGCTTTCGTATTTAGATAAAATATCATGTAACAAAGTCTGAGTGATTTTTTATGGTTAATGTAAGCACATTAATAAAAGCATAATTAGATAATTGCTAACAGCGAGACATGCAATCGCATAAATTACCATACATTATTACGGTTTTATATTGTAAAGTGTAGCGAGAGTGCCGCAACAAATCAGATATGTCCAATTGTCGTCAAGATTTATTGTAACTGTGAAAGAAAGCACGACGATAAAGAGATGATAAAAGCATAAATATTGAGCAATGGGCAGCGTTACTAGAATGTGAATGTCAATTCCTTAGATCAAATCGTGTCGTATGTTCCAATATGACATAATTTAACTCTTCCGTGACGATATCGTAGTGATCGTGATCGAACATCCATGTCAATATACTTAGGGCCAACTTCACCAAAAACAGTTCCAATCAACAAATTTTAGCAACCAATAGCTATGAAATGTTGAAAACAAAGTACTACCAACGTATGAGATGACAACTTGTCATTGAAACATCACCAGCTTATTGAATATTAAGAAATTACATATAATTCAGTCGAAATTTTAAGAAATGTTTGATTTTTGAATTAAATTCATGTTTTAATTACTATTGTTGATTATTTATTCATGTTTATATTATTTTCTTCAATTAATATGCGATACTGGGTGTTTTTTCCTATAAACCTCCTGCAGATAGCCATTAAGCACCTACTTGATGACAGGCTCTACAAAAAGATATTGCTCGTTTCCAAACATTCATTCATTTACTTGCCGTTCATCAGAACCATTATGGCACCTTAGATTGATATTCACACAAAACCATTCAGGTTTTTTGATATCCATACATCCATAAAGTTGAATATTTTTCGTTGTTCAGGAACTGAACAAACATCCACACTATATTCACAGCGATTAAGAAATTCCCAAATATATGCCTTAAAGCTACCAGCAAACCTGAAACCTGCAAAAAAAAACTACAAATTTGCCATATTTTCCTTTTTTCACTAGTACACATTCTAGGTTATATTTATATTAGACATTATTTGAATATAGCTGATTATTGCACTTCAAGGAGTGACACATGTGTGGGATCTGTCAACTCTTGGTACCAGTCAGAAAACATATATATATATATATATATATATAGTCAACGCCAAACAAAGTGGAGTGCACGTCATCAAGGTGGGTGTGTTGAAAAATTTACATTGTTGCCAAACTTTTTGTAAAATAATAAAATTTATTATTTACATATCTAGGTTTATAAGCAATATTAACCTCAAATGAGAACAAAAATAATAGTATAATAAAATTATAGATCTGTACTTGCATAATCATTAAGTATGACAATTATTGATCAGATGACACTATGAAACTACCATATTTAATTGATAGCTTAAAGGTACTGAATAAAAATCCAAATGGGGTCCTCCAAATTTTATGCATGGTATTTATTTTACAGAATTCATACAGAAAAATGCATTCTAAAATTAGGTAAGCTACTGGTGTAAGCTTTTTCTGTACAATAAAGTTAGTCGGAGTTTCTTTCTTCAGCGCTGTCTGAATCTGAATCTTCATCACTCTCAAAGTTGATGTCTGGTCGATCAAAAATTCGTTCTCTTTCATACCATTTAAAAATTTCTTGCTCAGTATGTCGAACACTATTTTTCCACATGTCTGGGGTAACCGTTTGTAGAGCCTCGTTCCACATATCCAAACAGTCTTTTTCACTGTTACCATCTCTACCAATATGTCTGTTATAGTAACCTTTTGCTGTGCCCCAAATTAACTCAATAGGGTTAAATATACAATGGTAAGGAGGCAGACGAAGAACTTTGTGCCCATGTTGTTCCGCCAATTCATCAATCACGTATATTTTAGGTGGTTTGTTTCTAAAAAAGCAGTTATTTTAAGATTAGGAATAAACAAAAGAAATATAAACTGTCGACCAAAATATATATAATTAAGAAGCATTATGTACCGAGCAACAATACTCAATAGCTCTGTTTTAAACATTGTGTTTAAAAATGGTATGTTTTGATTTGTCAACCAGTCTTGGATATTTTTTTTTGTCCATGCATTGTTGGGCACTTTGTTCAATATCATGCTGTGATAAGGGGCGTTATCCAGTATAATCATAGATGGACTCTCCAATTTTTCTAATAACTGATGTTGAAACCATTTCAAAAAATTGTCCTGGTTCATCTCTCCATGGTAATCGCTCAATTTTGTTTTCGAAGAAAATATCGCTTCACTACCCTCAATAAACCCATTTTCATTTCCAGCATGTAATATAATGTATCTAAAATATATTAGTTTTAAATTTTATAGTGCAAATTGTGTAAAAGTACATACCTTTTACCATCTGTTTTAATAGCTTTCACGCTTTTTTAGTTTCCATTTTGCCAAGAGCGACCTATGGTCCCATTTTGAAATATCCAAGTTTCATCGAGGAAGACAAACTGGTATAAGGCCTCAACCTTGGCTTGATTGTATTGCCTTAGAAATTCCACCCTTTTCAAAGCTATACTTAGTAGTTCCATGAGCCCTCGTCGCGGATTGTCCTTAAGCCACTTAAATCCAAGATCTCTAAGCAACCGCCTTAAAGACGTGGCACTACCATCAAATAATGCCATATCTCTTAATCGAGACCATAAAGTTTGTATCGTAACTTGTTCTTCTGAAACCATGTGTAATATGACATTATAATTTAGTTAACAAATTAATGCAAATTTCTGATAAGTTATTATAATAAGATCTTACTTTTGTGATACATATTATAGATCACTTCTCGAATGGCACTTGTATCCAATGTCGCTGTGTTGGTTACACGTTTAATATAACTCCGCTTTTTCTTGGACGATTCTAAATTTGCATCACTTTTCACACCCTCGGAAATACGACTAACTGTCCTTAAACTAATTTTTAAAGCAGCAGCAACACGCTACAAAAAATGAAATAAAATTTCACTATTATTAATATACATTACATATAATTATTAGTAACCTACCTCTTGAACAGCATTTAAAGGCAACAAAGGCCCGTTGTTGTCCCTTTCTTGCTCAAAGTAGTGCATTAACGAGGCCACGAGTTCCTTACACCGACTATTTAACTGTTTGGGCATCTTTATATACCAAAATTGCCTTTATCTACTCGTAAAATGAATAATTTTGTTTTGAAACAAACAGTTGTTGATTTACAGTATGCGGCGCCAAAGGATTTATAAAGATTTGAAATGCCACAAATTGATTCAGTGTCAAAATTAATACAAATGACAGTTCCCAGTTTAAATAAGTTTCAAGGTGACAATGTGTCAACGCTGCGAAATCGGTTTAGTGCGTTTACATGTCGATAAGTGATTGGAGCGTTTGCAAAACATAATGCATAATGCGTCTAAATTTATCAGAAAGCAACTTATGTGATATTTTAATAACAATGTTTATATGACTATTAACCATAATAAGAGAGTAATGACCATTTTACAATTTATATATCACATTAATATGAAACTGCAATAGAGTAATTGTTTGTGATAGAAACCTAGGCATTAGGTCGAGGAATTTTTATCGTGATGACGTGCACGCCACTTTGTTTGGCGTTGACTATACTCTGAAGGTTTAATTGTTGGTGAAATCGGCCCTAAGTGACATATAAAATGCAATACCCAGAGTTATTTATTGAATATTGTAAAGGCTTTTATGTCATATCAGAATCCGAACCATATGAACATATTTACTTTATATTCAGTGATCTTTCTGTAATGTATGTAATGAGGTGTTTGTCGAGCATGTTTCCAAGAAGACCCACCTTTTCAGCAGGGCAATGCACGACCTCTTGTCGCACGTGTTAGTTAAGTGGCCTCCTCGATCTCCAGACCTTTCCCCCATCGTATGGGACATGATGGGAAGAAGGTCAACTATTTTTCGAAATTCCGAGTTAAAATTTTAATCACTTTCTATTTGTCAGTAGACCTAAAGGTATGCTGAAAATTACAGCACTTCTAGTCGGTGTTGTATTTGATATATCATTTAGTATATACAGGGTGACTTCGAAGTTGAGTCATTTATTTTAACAGTGAGTAGATCTGATCAAAAGAAATGTTTTTTTCCTTTAACATTTTTGTGGTAAAATTAAAGTAACAAAGTTATAGCGCTTTAGAAGTTTGAGTACCGCCCTGTCTCAATAATAATATTATGTGCTCGTGTTTGGCAACAACGGATATATCGGTTCATCGCATCGGAAACAAAAAAGCGAAAGAATTTGAAACGCTGATCACGAAGATCTTATTCAGTCAATGTGTCAGTCGGTAACGCGTGAGTGAATAGTGGTGTGTGCTGCGTGGCTCAAACGAAATAAAAAATGGCACATGTTTATGCGGATCGGTTTCCCAATCGAGTGCAACCAACCCCTCGTGCCTTTGTTAATGTAGTACAAAGGGCTCACAGGGGAGGGCATGCCGGTGCTCCAAGACCGCACGATCAAATACAGGTCAGCACTGAAATACTTGTCGGGAGGATACTTTATAAAGCTAGGTAAATTTTTTTTAATTTTTATTTTATTTTTACACACATATTTTGGTTTATCTTCCTTCTACAATCATTATCTGAAAATTAATGACTCAACTTCAAAGTCACCCTGTATAAGACAAAGTATTAATGCATTAGATGCATCTCCCCGAATTTCCGTTTAACCCGTCCAAAAATAAATGGGGATGAGACCTTTTTGAAAAGCAGTGTACGTATAGCTGTAGGATGAGTTTCATAAAATACATTACGCTATCTTGCTCGAAGCGTCACTTCATTTGGTTACTACGAGTATAAAAAAGCAGCCCATAAATAGAGCATGCATCTTCAATTGCAAATGCAGCAGATTACGAATTCAAACATCAGCACTAATTGAAATTCATCCGTAAACTTAATGCGTTTTTTCCATGTTCAAATGCCCGGTTGACAGAAAACATGCGTCGACACGTGTTAGTTACATCACGTTGCTAATGCGTGTCAATTTCTCTTTCCGACTGATACTGGTTAATATTCAAATGGTATCAGACGACTATGGAGTGCTTTTAGAATCAACTTGGCGCCTCTTAAGTCTGTCTCGATGTCTATTACTTTGTTGCGAGCAAAAAAGGATGTGCATATTTTTTTTAAAGTATAACCCTTTGATGACCAAGACAGTTGTTATGGAAGTCTGTCAACTCTTATGAGATGCTGGAATGGGTGAAAATATTTGTGAACAAACCTGCCCAATGTTCAGTTTGAGAAGTCATATCAGACAGTGACAAATGTCTTACTAGACTTTTGCTATATTTTTGTTTTTGCTTTGATTTTAAAGAATTCTATGTACAATTACACCAAAGCGGAAATTAGAAGAAATCACATTTAATTGAGTAAAATGTAGTTTCTTTAGCCTGGTTTTCAGTTACGATGAAGGGGGGTTGAAAATCGAGGGTTGGGGGTTGTAAGGGCGACGGGGAAAGTATATCTCATTTTATTGGCGGCAGTATATTTGTACGCTTCCAGTCCCAGTAATTTTAAGAACCTATCATTCACTCATCAAACCCTTATACATTTGTAGAAAATCTTGAAAAATTTTTGTTAGATAACAAAAATGCCATACAGTCACACCACATCATAATAGGAGATATGAATATTAATATACTCCAACATACCAAATTAGTAAACAAATAACTCACTGTAATGCAGAGCAATGGATTCATATCAAATATAAATTTACCAACAAGAGTAGTCAATAATAGTTCCAGTTCTTGCATTGATCATTGTTTCATCAAAAATTTTTCAAATTTCTTTCGGTACATACCGTTAATTGTTGAAAACCATATTACCGATCATTTACCCACTGTAATACTTATATCATCACCAGAAAAAAATAAAAGTAGATCCATCTCCAATAATGAAACAGTGAAATTTAGGTGTTTTGTCGATAATAAAAAATTACTTGCAAATATCAAATTAGAATCGTGAACAGCAGTGTACTGTGCAACGAATGTTAATGATGCTGCAAACACACTCATTGAACGCATAAAATATTTAATTGAATGTAGTACAAACAGTTAAAATTAAACATTTTTGACAAAAGCAGGAATCCCTGGATAACTAAAGGTTTGATAAAGTCTGCCAACAAAAAAGAGGAACTATACAAAATAATGAAAGCATCGCCATGTGCAGATACCTCCCATAAATATAAAGAATATAAAAATATTTTTATCAATCTAGTTAGAGAAGCAAAACGCCAATTCTATCTAAAAAAATTACAAGATGCCAAATCTGATCCAAGAAAACTGTGGTCAGTTGTCGATCACTTAACTAACAAAGACGTTTAAGAAAAGCCAAATATTGATGAAATTAAGAATCGTGATGGAACAATATTAACAGATAATCGACAAATATCCGATGCATTTTTAAATTTTTTCACTAATGTTGGAGAAAATTTAGCATCCAGTATTAAAAAAACGGTTTCGAACGAAAAGTTCACAAAAACCCAACTTCCCGATTCATTCTTTTTAGAAAGCGTCAATCCGATTGAAGTACAAGAAGCTGTCCTATCACTTAAAACCAAAAAAGTCCTGGTGTAGATGGTATCAAAGCTGACCATTTAAAAATAATAGCCTACGACTTAGCCGAACCACTTTCTTACGTCATTAATTGGTGTTTCCAATCTGGAATTTGTCCTGATGCATTTAAAACAACTGTTATTACTCCTGTTTATAAAAGCGGTGACAGAATGGAAACATCAAATTATAGACCCATATCAGTACTATCGAATATAGCCAAAATTTTCGAAAAATTACTACAAAACAGGATATTACAATTTTTGGACAAAAACAAAATTATATGTTCTGACCAATATGGATTTAGAAAAGGAAAATCTACTACAGATGCAATTTTGGCTGCAATGGATGAAATTAATTCTAATGTCAACAAAAAGATACCTACTATTGGTATCTTTGTTGATCTAAAAAATGCCTTTGATACGGTTAACCATGTCGAGCTTCTGAAGGTTATGGAAAGATTGGGATTTAGGGGAGCGTCACAAATTCTTTTAAAAAATTACCTTTCAAGTCGGGCACAGACTGTTAAAATCACTAACACAGTAAAAAAATGTACATCAAGTGTGGTGTGCCTCAAGGAACAGTACTAGGCCCACTATTATTTAGTCTCTACTTAAATGACTTATTCAAAATTAACAGTTCTGGAAAGATTATATGTTTTGCAGATGACACCCTCGTATTATATAAAGCTGATGACTGGAGCACACTGACACACTGAAGCAAATAGCTGAACAGGATTTTATAAGGATCATTGACTGGTTTGATACTAAAATTTTAACAGTTAACTTCAAAAAAACAAAATTTATTGCATTTACATCCTATTCAAAATTTTTACCTACCTTCGAACAAATTTCCGTTAAGGTGGGATAACAATATTAAATATGTTATCAAAAAAATTAGAAATGTTGCCTATAAACTCAAAATGCTTGCTAACATTCTTACAGAAAGTTATCTGCGAATCCTATACCATGCCTTAGTTGAAACCCATATAATATACGGCATCACAGCCTGGGGTGCCGCCTGCAAGACATATATTTCTGACCTGAATATAGCACAAAAAACTGTTTTGAAAGCCATTTTCCATAAGCCAAGATTATATCCAACGAACAACTTATATCAAGAAACTTGATACTTGATACAAGATAACTTTATTTCTTAAATGCCACTACCTTATACCATAAGTATTGTAATAAAAAGAAAAAATCCTATAAACACGAGCATAACACACGATTTCGAATAGGCTCATCTAATATCCAAAGACCACACAAAACATTATTCAAAAAATCATTTAAATTCTTAGCAGCTAAATTATAAAATGTAGTACCAAACGAAATAAAGATACTTAATTTTGGAAAAAAAATTAGAAGAAAATTGAAAGACTGGGTTAGTAATGTGCAGCGAATGACTATACATAATTATATAGAAAACTAAAACTACAAAATTCCAATTACATTAATACCTTTTAGATTTAACAATAATTGTTATACACATATATGATTGATTGTTAGTTATTAAGATATAAACCACACACAGGCGATGCCTTCTGTGGTTTTTTCATATTTATTTGCCCATTTTTTGTATTTTGGCGAATAAATATTATTATTATTATTATTATTATTTTCCCTTATCACTTTGAGAAATATTTATAGAGACCCATGGCCAGCGACTTTCAAACGCTTTGCGTCTGACAGCATAGTCGTCAGAGACGTTATAGTATCGTGGCTGATTCTTATGATGTGTTTGACTCGTGTGGTTCAGCAGCGTTGCCAGATGGTCGATACTTAGGGCAGGGAAGAAAGTAGCGTTAGCGTTATCAAATGGATGGGGACGATGAAGTATGTGCTAATTGTATATGGGGCTGTTTGGCTGACTTGATCTATTTAATCATTTTGCTATGCATGTTTGTAGGGACTAACATAATCCTTTATGAACTGATGTTAACATTACATGGAAACTGCAGAGTCAACCTACTTGACGTCCTTTTTGTAACATTTCAATGTTTCCTCCCGATTAGCGTTAAGAATGTATCTACTTTATCGAGATTTGTAATAACGTCCACCAGAAAATACCGTCAAACCTCAAGAAATTTGAAATTACAGTGCAACCCGCGTATAATGGACTAGGCGGGACTGTGACAAATAGTCTATTATAGGCGGATGACCATCTTCAGGCACGTAGCCAGTGGGGGCTCAGGGAGCTTAAGCCGAAAGAATATTTTTTCAGATTTAAACATAAAAGACAAACTGAGAAAATTCAAGTGATCTCAATCACATTATGTAAATATCTGAAACAAATAATTGAAAATGTTTAGCCTATGTCCGTCCTTGAGGTCTAGTCTATATCTGTGCTAAAATTTAGCGAAATCAGTCCAGCCGTTTTGGCGTGAAAACGGAACATACAAACAAACATACATACACACTTTCACATTTATATATTAGTAGGGATTATTATGATTATTATTATAATTACCATCATTTTACTTTCATATATTTGTTTATTTCAATCATAATGATTTTGAAAATATTCAATTAGTATTTACAGGTGTAAGTTGATAAAGTTTAAGTTCGAATCTCACACGATTGGAACTTTTTGAATGCACCGCCATGAGTCTAGAAGAAATATACTAAGTGACATATAAATCCGAACACCCAGTTTAAATGGTTTTATTTTAATAAAATTTTGTATGAGTACTACTCTTGCAACATGTGGTCGGGCATTATATTGTTGGAAAGTTGGATCTGCCAGGGTGTCAAGATAGGGTAAAAGATGGGGTTCTAGAACTTCGTGGATATAACGCTGCGCGTTCATGTTACCTCTGATGAAGGTTAAAGGTGACCTGGAACCATAAGCTATAGCACTTCAAACCATAACTCCAACAGTGTCATGAACATGTCTTTCAACAAAAAACTGTGGATTCCTCCTTTCACCACGTCGCCTTCTCACCCTGGCACGACCATCGTGCATGCCTAAACAAAATCGAGACTCGTCACTAAAGACAATACTGTTCCATTCCTGATCCCAGAGTGACCGTTGTCTGCACCACTCAAGGCAATTACGTCGGTGTTCTCGAGTTAAAGGGAGGACCCAGTGTGGCCGGTATGAAAACAAGCCAAAACTTCTCATTCGTCGGTAAACACTTCGCATGCCAATAGGTCTTCCGTGTTCTGCAAACCATTCATTTGCAATGGACCTGGTAGTGGAGAAACGGTCCCTTAAGGCCAATAATCTTAGGCGGCGATCTTCACGGTCTGTTGTTCTACGGCGGCGTCCAGTGCCACTTGCTCTTTGCGTACGGCCTTCTCGAAGCCATGCCTGACAACACCTAACCACAGTGTCTACACTTCTTTGCACTCTAACTGCATTTGCCCGAAAAGAAAGTCCAGCTTCCCGAAGTCCCACTATACGGCCCCTATCAAACTCACTAAGTTGACGAAATCGTACAGGTCTCCGTACTCTAGGCATCGTAACCGTTCGTAAAGGATGTCAAGAACCAAAATCCGCCAAAGTTGATTCTTTACTGCGGCTGAAATATTCATTTTTAGAGCGTTAGTGAATTAAAAAAAAACAGTATAAAAACCGGAATGTCCAACTGATAAGGCTGAACATTTTTTCACTTGTTATTTACAGTAAGATAAATACATTCACCAACTTTTATTAAAATAAAACCATTTAAACTGGGTGTTCGGATTTATATGTCACTTAGTATAGCTGGCAATACATGGTCTGTATCATCAACAGCACCTGCTCTTTTTGCTGCAATTCAAAAAAGTGACTTTATTGTGGGTCTTTTGATGTGTGAAAAACTGCTTAGTTTAACTCTTTCATTGTCAGTGTTTCTCCAAGAAAAGTCTTTGGATTCATCTTCGCTATCAACCGCACAAATAATACAGTCTTTGCGTGAAATTAGCGAATCTGCTGATGATTTCTTTGAGAAAATCTTTTTGTCTGCTTCAAATCTTGCTGAAATTCGAGCTCCGAGAGTCGTCTCACACCAAAAAAATCGTGCTAACCCGCGAAACGGCATCAAATGAAGCGTATTTCAGAATTTCAGTATTTCTACCGTGCATCGATTCATTGGTTGAAAAGTTTCTGGAAAATGAAGATATCCTACCAAGCTTCCAACTTCGCCTCCCAGGATTTGCTAATGTGAGTAAAGCCGATGAGTTAGACAACTTAGCGCCATACTTCAACGATAGGATATCATCAACGGCAGTGAAGGCAGAATATAGGTTGTGGTGTTCGAAGATATCGTCCGTTGATCAATCAACCGAGGCTTTAAAACTGTTGGAGTATTGCAATGGAAATTATTTTCACGGTATCGGAATACTTCTAACTACCTTGCCACTTTTCCAGTGACAACAGCTAGCGTAGAAAGATCATTTTCCACTATGAAAAGAATTAAAACTCTACCGCGAAGTGTTATGGACATGACAGATTGAGTTCACTCGCTATGATCTCTATTCACTGGGATATTGCTGTCGATCCTGATCACGTCCTAGACATTTTATCGGAAAAAAAAATAGAAGATTACTTTTTTGATAGTACAGGTCGAAGTTTTCGTGTTAAAGGTGTTATTCTCAGGTTTTTACCACATTATATTTACACATATAGATGAATAAATCTATAGCTCCACAATAATGTCATACATTACTTTCTAAAGGGTGTCCCAAAATTAACGCAAGATTTGAATTTGCCGCCATTTGTGCAGTGAAGTGTTGGCAACCCTGAAAAAAAGCAATTTGACAGCTAACAGTATAGGGTTATGAAAAATGGAGCGTTACACGATAGAACAACGTGTCTTCATTATTAAAGAATATTTCAAAAATAGTGAAAGCTTGGCGGCTGCAGTTCGAAAATTTCATACAAAATATGGCCGGAATAGTGTTTTAACTTCGTCAACTGTGAAGAGATTAATTGAAAAATTCATGGAGACTGGATCCGTTGGAGACGCCAAACACACTGGTCGTCCAAAAACAAGCCGTTCAAATGTGAATATCGAAGCAGTGCGTGAGAGTGTTGCGGACAATCCAGGAACCTCAATTCGACGTCGTGGACAAGAATTGCAAATGTCAAGAACCTCTCTACAGCGTATACTCACCAAAGATCTGTGTCTTCATGCTTACAAACTTCAATTAACACAACAATTGAAGCTTAATGACCATGCAGAGAGAAGAGAGTTTGTTGAATGGATTATTGAACATCAACAAATGGACCCTGATTTTTCAAGCAAAATCATCCTAAGCGATGAAGCACATTTTCATCTTGATGGCTTTGTCAATCGCCAAAATTGCCGCATTTGGGGTTCGGAGAACCCACGTGTGATTGTCGAAAAAGAAATGCACCCACAACGCGTGACCGTCTGGTGTGGATTTTGGGCTGGAGGCATAATTGGGCCATATTTTTTTGAAAATGATACTGGTCAAGCAGTGACTGTTACTGGTGCTCGATATCGCGACATGATTACACAGTTCTTTCTGCCAAAATTGAATGATATTGATGTACCCAATATGTGGTTTCAACAAGACGGTGCCACATGTCATACAGCCCGTGAAACAATTCAATTACTGCATGAGACATTTCCCGGTCGTGTACTCTCTCGTTTCGGTGATCAAAATTGGCCTCCTAGATCGTGTGATTTAACACCATTAGACTTCTTTTTATGGGGTTATTTGAAATCACAAGTCTATGTCAACAAGCCCACAACCACCCGTGCATTAAAGGAGGAGATTCAACGCTGCATCAACGAAATTCAGCCACATTTATGCAGAAGGGTCATGGAAAATTTCGACAAAAGAGTGCGCATGTGCATGCAAAGCCGTGGAGGCCATTTGTCCGATGTGTTATTCCATACATAACCCTATCCTATGTACTTTATGAGTCAATAAAAATATAACTATTAAAAGACTAGAAATGGCATTTTCTATTTAATTCAAATCTTGCGTTAATTTTGGGACACCCTTTATTAAGTGAAAATCAATATGGATTTACAGAAGGGAAGGCTACATCAGACGCAATAACTAAAATTGTAAATCAAATATATCACAATATTGATAACAGAATCCCTTCAATCTGCATTTTTGTTGATTTAAAGAAAGCTTTCGACACAGTTAATCACAAATTATTATTAGAAGCATTGGAGAGAATTGGTTTCAGAGGAAACGCGTACTCACTGATCGAAAGTTATTTGTCAAATCGCCCACAATCTGTGCAGATATCAGGATCATTTAGTAAAGAAATGTATATTAAGTGTGGTGTCCCACAAGGAACTGTCTTAGGTCCGCTGTTATTCAATATATATTTAAATGATATTTTCCAAATTAATTGTGTTGGCAAAATAACTAGTTTTGCAGATGATACTGCAATATTATATGAAGGCAATGACTGGTCTGATCTGAAAAATGTAATTGAAAATGATTTTATCAAAATTATTAGGTGGTTTAACAGTAGAAAATTAAGCATTAACTACTCTAAAACACATTTTTTACCATTTGGATCTTATGCTAGACATCTGCCAAATTACACAAATCTCTCCTTCAATATTAATGATCAAAAAATGCAAATTAATAGAGTGCCCAACATAAAATACCTTGGAGTGGTCTTGGATCCTCACTTACGATGGGACATCCATGTCAATTATATTTTAAAGAAAGTTAGATTTGTATCCTACAAAATTAAATACCTTGGGAATATATTGACAAAAAAATATCTTCGAACATTATACCATGCACTGATTGAGCGTCATCTGACATATGGTATATTAGCATGGGGAGCTGCATGTTCCTCACATATCTATAATTTAGATGTTTTTCAAAAAAGTATTCTAAAAATGATATTTAAAAAACCGAAACTTTATCCCACTGAAAAATTATACGCAGATGTTCGAATGTATGATATAAGACAGTTTTATTTCTTACACAGTATCACTCACTACCATAAATTTGTAAACACCGACCAAAAAATTAAACATAAACATTATACCAGGTACAAAATTCGTGGCACAGTAGTTCCTCACCGCATACATCTATAATGCAGCGATCATATCTCTATTTAGCGCCTAAATTTTATGAAATTATACCTAAAGACTTAAAAGATTTACGTTTCGGAAATTGTTTCAAAAGAAATTTAAAAAAGTGGCTACATTCTACGTATATATCTAGGACTGAAATTCATAAACTCATAAATACGAACATCAACTAACTACATAATCTACTGTAGCTAATTTTTGTCCTTTTTTGTCATTTGCATTCTACAGTTTTAACTTAAATTATTGGTCCATGTACAGGCGATGCCTTCTATTGGGCCTGTTTTGATTTTATATTTATTTACTCATATTGTTTGTTATCTTTGTACATTGAGTGAATAAATATTATTATTATTACATTGATTTATAAAATCACAAGCTTATGTTGACTCCTTTCCTTACACTAATTCGTGCTTAACTCCCCCCCCCCAACAGAAATTCTTTGCTGCCCTGCCATTGAATATCAAAAATATTAGAACATGAATTACTATTCATTCTCTTACCAATTATCAATAGTTTCCGTTTTTCAGTACCAGAAGCATTAGCACAAATCATACCAGTTATTCACTCTTTTGATAGTTTCCCTCCATTGCAAGTTTCACCTTTAAATTTATGAGTTTCATCTGGTAGCATTCTATAAAATATCCCGATTTCATCTGCATTGAATATGTTATCATCTGAATAATCACTAGGTTTCACCGTCCAACATTCTTTGAATAGATTACACCAGCTCAATAGATTAAAGAATGAATCTTCAGGAGTGTGATTCTTTAAAAAACTACCTGCCACGTCAGAAAATCACTATTTATATCCTATTTTACCTTTAAATACATCAAACTGTATCGGATGCTCCCGTACAATAGAGAAATCGATTTTCTATAGGGTATTCTGATGGAAGTTACCTCCATAATGAGCTTTTTCATGGTCTGTTAGAGGGTTTCAAAGCAAGGAAGTAACATATCCGGGGCTATCTGTAATCTGACCCCCGCTTTAACGCCCCCAGACACAGCACGGATATTCTCGGCGATGCGAGTTGGCGGCATCGTTGTCAGGTCATGCGAAGATTTGCAATTCACTATTTGATCTGAAAACTGTTATAAGAGATTGTTATAGGATTTAAACCATTATTACTTTTTTATTATTGAAGATAGAAATGCGAAATTTAGGGGTGGCGTATTATAGATGAATTTACATTTTTTGATATATCCACTTACTTTGGGGCAGTTCAAGTATTACGTGAGCTCTATGGGGGGACGGGGGCGGGGTCTTTGCTTTGCTTATTTTGGATGACATGGGGGGTAGGGGAGTCTAGATGATGATTACGTCATCGGTAGTTATTTACTTTTTTACACGAATGGCAACCCTCACATTGTCTTTGCTTGAAAACGAAACGCATTTTCGGGGATTCCCGCAAATACTAAATTCTTTTTCTAAGGTGAGTGACGAAATCATTTTAGGTACCTATGAGTACTAGAAATATTAGAAATCGCCAAAAAGTTTCTCTTTACTGATTAGAAAATATTATGGCCTATCTCAAAGTATAGAGGTAATATTCATTATATTATAGATTTATTTCTTATGATTGATTCCGTCAATTGGTCACAAAGTACAGGATGTTAGTTTTATATGTACATATATACAGAAAACTAACACCCTGTATTTTGTGACCGGAACGAATTGCTCGTTTAAACATATTAGATTTAAAGCCATAGGGTTTTGTATTTACCATATATATTGCCATACTTTGTATTTATGTAGCTTAATAAGAGAATCTTTAGTAGAAGCCATAGAAAGTTTTTATTTTTAGGCAACCTGTAAGCCTGCAGAAAACACACAAATTATACAGTCAGCTTCAAATATTAAAAAAGAGGAAGAAGATAAAATGAAACCCGGTAATGAAATTAATGAAAATACAGATAATCAGAGAGCAAAACCTTCTCAGGAAGCTATGAAAAATAAGATTGCTCTACTCGAAAAAAATGTGAATGCTTTGGATACTGTCAGAGATACTATGCCAAGCCGTGCTGAAGTTGATAAACAGATCATTAAGTTGCGCGAGGAAATAAAAACAGCAAAAGTCTTTCAACAGGAAGGTTCAAAACCCAGTTGCCCAGAAGAAACACAGGGATGGTATGAAAAGAAAGTTAGAAGATATTTCTCATGAAAATCCAGAAATAAAAAAATACTATCTCTGAGGGATTCAGTGGGACGTTAATCTTGAAAGCAATCAACATTCACTATTGAAAACAATCGCGGATATAGCTTTATTTGGGAGTGCAGCAGATGACAGAAGACGAACGGATCAATTCACAGCGTAAAAACTCTTGATGAACTCGCACAAGAATTACGTAAAATAGGATTTGACATTAGTCGCAGTGGGACATATCTTCGTTTGATTCCCAGAAAATCTAATTCTGCAGAGGGACGAAGACATGTATCGACAGTCCCTGTTAAGCTCATTCGCGCTCAAAGTGATCACCACAAGAGCCACTTAGATAGAAAGTTCACTGAAACATCAATCCATTATTTAGAGAACATAGCATCCATACTTGGACTTGGACATTATAATTATAATATTAAAAAAACAATACATCAATTGACAAATGTTTACGTAAGCATGGGGGCAGGGGGGTAAGAGCTTTGCTTACTTTTGCTGACAAGGGGGATGGGGGGTAAATAATTGTAATAAATCTGCTACGTAATGCTTCAACGGCCCCTTAAAAGTACTTCCGGTTTGACCGGAATAGATTCCAACTTTCGATTTTTAAATGGAACCCCCTGTACATTTTCACTTATTCGAGAATAACAATCTGAACTCAACAACGCCTCACTTGTAAATATTTGACAAATAAAGTCATTTTTATTTCAATTTTTATTTTTCGATCTAGAATGCCATGTATCTTGTAAATCGCTTCATTTTTGATCAAGTATCACCGGAAAAATACGATTTTGAGGTGAACGACCTTACAGTCATTTTAAAGAGTTTATAACAGTTACAAATTCAATTTACTGAATGGAAAAGGGCTTTCTCTAAAATACAATTTTCTTACGAATAATTTGACAATACACACTCTTATTTTATTTTCACTATTTTTCTGAATATTGTTCTAGTTATCCATAACAAACAATTGAAGGTGTTGCTTTCGAAATACAAAATGTACAACGAACCAGAAGAAAATGCGAATAACTTTATCGTCGGTGAAGAAAAAGAAATAGACCTATGTTGAAGTTAACTATACAAATGAATTAAATACATTTCCCATCATTAATTATAACAAACAATAAAATTGAAAAATGTGTCAACAATCTGGTGATCTAAAATATGAAAAATAAATAAAGTTCTAAAAAAATATGACAACTTAAGGATGTACCTCGGGGGCCATCGAATAGGTCAATTAGTACCAAATCACCTTTCTGGGAAGGTACCATTCAGATGTTCTCTTGCCGCACGAGAATTGTGAGCAATTGTTCGCCAGGGATTACTAGGACCTAGTGCAGGTATACCGAATGCAGCTACATATTATTTACATTACCATTAATTAAGATAATTATCGACCTCAAAAATTATAATTTCAAATTTGGTTTTTAGGCAGTAACCAACATACTCATTTTTTGGGCTTTTAGGACTTGTAACTTGAAAATGGCCAGCTTTAGAGAAAAGTTAATGCAAGCCTTTTTTGTTCACAATGATCCAAAAAACCTGGAAACATTTTTAATAAAAATATGTAATATAATCGGACAAAAGTGATATAGTGGGCAAAAGGAATCAGCTAAATAAATGAAAACAGCTTCATCACAGAAACCTGACAACGCTGTTTAACAATTCGCTGAGTATGGCACAAGTTCATGCGCAACGCGTTCCCTCGTGCTAAAGTTTTTACCTCATATTTTTTAAGGTGTTCTAATTAACTACGTCTTGAATAGTTGTTCAAAGGATTTTTGAAGAAGGGTAAGTAGTGACTCAGCCATTTATTCAAAACGATTTAGTTAATAATCGAAAGATTGGCACTTCTACTTTTCTACCTAACCTTGAAAATATGTCCATTGTTGCCAGCGTCTCGTAAATTTTTATTTCCTTTGTGACAGTGCATTTCGGGCAAGAGGGATCATGATTCCTTTTGCCCGTATATCAATTTTCGATTTTCATGTAGGTATGTAATTTTCGCTTCTTTTCTAGATGGTTTTCAACTATAAAAGAAAAAGAAAGTCGGAACGAGGAAGCACCTGGACAGAAACATCCATGGAACATGCATTGCAAGCAGTGCGTAACGGGGAGTCGATAAGAAAAGCGTCTTTAATATATACCATTCCATTCTCAACGCTCCTTAAGCATGTGAAGTCTAATAAAACTACTAAATCTCTGGGCAGATTTAAGACGGTTTTCACTCCAGAAGAAGAACAAGAATTTGTTACCCATATCAAAGAGCTTGATAGCCGTTTTTATGGGCTTACGCGACGAGATCTTTGTGTGTTAGCATAAATAATAATAATAATAATAAAATGTCTTTATTAGGCACATTATATACACTACAACATAATGTGACCTCTACGTAGGCGAAGTCTAGCTCTTGGCTACTCTACTTAACCTACCCAAATACTAAATTGAAACACTCAATCAAAGGAAACTTTGACAAGCAAAAGACGCTTCAAAACAACGAGCTTGATAGCTTCCTAGCATACATATATACACACATATATTACGTAAAATAAAATTAAATGTAAGAATTAAAAACTAACTTTTCCACAATTACTACAATGACAAATAAATCTGTTTCACATGCTTACGAAATCTGTTTACTGGCCAATCCTTTATATTGTCATCTAATTCGTTATAAATCAGGATAGCATTGTAAGTGTATGAACTACGAAATAAAGTTGTTTTATACATAGGGATCTCTAGTCTTTTTTTGTGTCTGAAATCAATGTCTGAATTATTTCGTCTGAAAACAAATTTCTCATAAAGATACAAGGGGGATCTAGAAGATATGATCTTATGTGTAAACACTGCTATATGGTACTTGCAAGCATTTTCTATACACATCCAACCAAGCTGAAATCTCTTTAAGGAAACATGATCATACTTCTTGAGATTAAATACAAATCGACAACAAGTATTTTGAAGTTTTTGGAATACAAATCGACAACAAGTATTTTGAAGTTTTTGGAGTCTTGCTTTTGTGATAGAATCAAGACAATGATAGAACACAGTGCTACAGTAAAATAAGCTTGGAAATATAATAGCCTCACATAACTTTTTTCTAACTTTAAAATTCAAAATAGAGCGATTGACATAAAAACACTTCAACGTTGCATAACATTTTTTTAAGATAGACGAAACATGCTCCTTAAACCGTAAAGTATAATCAATAATCAACCCTAAATTTTTTGTAGTATTTACGATAGCTAGACGCTCCTTGTCGATTTTTACATCAAGAGAATTCAATACAGTGTTACGTTTGACAGCAGGACAAAAAAGCATCACTGAGCACTTATCCTTATTGAGCTTAAGATTATTACCATTTGAGTATCCTACTATTGCCTCCAAATCATCATTAAGCTCATTGATTGAAGTATGCAAAGTGTTACTATTAAAGCTTTTATATATCTGTGTATCATCGGCATAGCACATCACAGAAGAGTTTTTCACAGAGCTACCCAAGTCTATAGTATAAATTAAGTACAACAAGGGCCCTAAAACTGAACCCTGAGGGACACCTGATGTTATATCAATCGGACTAGATATAGTGTTGTCTATCTCTACTACTTGTTTACGATTTGAAAGATATGTTATAAAAAACATTAGAGGTAGGTATGTCTGAAAAACCAAAAAACTTCAATTTAGCACATAAAAGCTCATGATCTATTTTATCGAACGCCTTAGAATAATCTAATGATATTGATTAAGACCTCAGAAAAGACAAAGGTCATAATGACGCATATGAAAGCGACAATCAGGTATGGTAAAATCTAAGTGAAAGAAACGGTAAAGCATGAATGGTCATACGCCAACATACAAGAAGTCTATGGAAGTTCCTTTTTCGATTCTGGTAGGTTTGCTTGGTTGTTTTCTATGCCACAAAAAGTATGCTTTTACTTAACGCTATATTTATCAGACCTACCGCACATCATCTGGCCACAAGGTACTGTTAGATTTAATTATGTCTATTTAACTAACGGATTCACATTTTATCTGTCAATTAAGCAATTGTCTTTTTACTTTTCTTCGTTAATCGTAACTGTTAATATTATTTACATTTTATTCACAGACGAGCAACTGAACGTATCAATATTATAGTGGATTTAGATTATTTGGATGTTCGAAGTCTGTATAATCGATTTTCAGTTTATAATATACTATACTACAACTATTTAAAAATGTAATGACTCATACGCGTGATCAACACGTGATCAGAGTTCGATCCCGGCTTCCTTCCAGTACAGCCGTATAGCGTACGACATATGTCGTTTCTGTGGCTTTGCGGTGGTCAACAGCACAGCCAAAGATGGAAATAATGGCTGATTGTTCTCCGCCGGTAGAACCAATGAAATCAAAGACGCACCTCGACCGGCAGACTCATAGGCGTCGGCAACGCATTGGAACGTGTTTCGTTGAGCGATCGCATATTGTGTGTTTTTATAAGAATTGTTGTGTGATTGTTATTGTTGTGGTTTCTGTGGTTGCTGTTTTGGTTATACTTAACCATGGAGAGTACAAATGGCACGAGTGGAAGTACTGAAAGCCAGGGAACAAGTAGACGGCTTCGTAAAGCACTGAAGAGGGACGCGAAAGAAATCGTGCTCAACGTGTTCAATTATCTGAACAGAACTATGTCGCAGGGAGATGCACTCGCGCGTTGCGAAAGTATGACAGGCGTTCCAGAGTGGACCATTCGCAGGCTGGTGCATGAAAAGAAGAAAACTGGAGCTACTACTGATCCAAAGTTTAATTTGAAGGGACGAAAGGCCGTTAAATTGGATGACGATAGCAAAATGGCGTTAAGGCGAACCGTACATTCATTCTTCTTTAGGAATGAGATACCAACCCTCAAGGCTGTACATGCAGCGATCAAGGAAAATGAAATTATACCCCAAATGAGCGTCGAGGTAATAAGGAAATCCCTGCACGAAATTAATTTTCGTTACGAAACGCGTAATCGGAAGTCAGTATTGATAGAGAGACCTGAAATAGTCGCCTGGCGTCGAAAATACCTACGCGAAATGACTGAATATAGGCGACAAAGCAGAAAAATCTATTATTTGGACGAGACATGGGTAAATGCAGGTCACACAGTTAAAAAAACCTGGATAGACAAAAACGTAGTGAGTAACCGACAAGCAAGCATTGAAGGTTTGTCAACAGGTCTTCGTGGACCGTCAGGAAAGGTCAAAGATTGATCGTAACTCATATTGGTAGAGATAGTGACCTTTTAGAAGAGTGTGACTTGATTTTCGTCTCTAAGAAAGGAGGTGATTACCATGACGAAATGAATGCCAGCTGCTACGAGAGCTGGTTTCACGGGGTGCTTCAGCGAGTTGAGCCCAACTCTGTGATCGTCATGGATAATGCTTCCTACCATAGTCGTCGAGCCGAACGTGTACCGACTATGGGATCTCGAAAAAGTGACATGCAGCAATGGTTGCGCGAAAAAGGAATCCCGTTTGACGATTCATGTGTGAAAGCGGAATTGTATGAAAAAATTAAACAGCACAAACCTGCGAACATTAGTTACGTGACTGATGAGATTGCCCGTCAATGTGGTGTCACTGTGCTGCGGTTACCGCCCTACCACTGTGAACTGAACCCAATAGAGCTCATCTGGGCTCAAGTGAAGGGTTATATTGCGCGCCATAACATAACCTTCAAATTACCAGACATTAAGGTTTTACTTGAGACTTCTATACAGCTAGTAACGGCCGAAGCTTGGCAGAATGCTATCCGTCATGTTGTGAAGGAAGAAAAAAAATGTGGCAGCTTGACCACCACATCGACACCATCATAGAGCCAGTTATAGTCAATTTCAACGAGGAAAGCGATAGCGACAGTTTATTACTGTCAGATGTAAGTGGAAGCGACGATGAATAAAGGTAATTCCCAAATTTTTGACTTACAATATGTTTCAAACCACTCTTTATTAAGCATGTGACAAATCTAGTTCACCCATGTTAAACATTCATACCCCGCCTATGAACAGCCGGCTACTGGTAGTTAAGTGATGTTCACGTGAACATCGATGAGTCATTACAGTTTTAGATAGTTATAGTATATTTGATAGCCGTGCACTCAACATTGTTAAAGTAATCAAATGTCAAATGAACGTATTAGTTTAAAACAAATTTTACATCGTCCTGCCAATGTTCAGGTCTCTAGTTACAAAAAGTAAATATGTATAAAACCGCGTGCACATAAAAGAGCTCGGATCATAAACAATATTTACATTTAATTATTTTCAACAGATACAAGATCCAATTACAGCGAAACACTATACAAATGACGAAAAACAAATAGACACACATACAAAAAATAGTATCAAGGATTGATGATACCAAAAAGCCCTCTGTGTATATCAGAAATCCAAAACGAAGTACCATTTTAACTCCCTAAAATACATAAAGATGTATATTAAACTGAAAACCTAACATACAGAGTTTGTCCGGAAAGTAATAGGACTCGTTTTCTTCCGCCATGACTCCGCAGAGGTACGCGATTAAATTCCCTGTGAAACTCGGTAAATCTGCGACAGAGACGTTTGATATGATCAAGCAGGCTTACCCAGGTGTTGCTTTAGCAAGAAGTGGTGTGTTTCGGTGGCACCAGGCTTTTTTAGAGCGCCGGGAAGAGGTCGCTGATGAAGACCGTTCTGGAAGACCTTCGACTTCGACAAACACCGATAATGTGACTCGTGTGCGCAA
Source organism: Acanthoscelides obtectus (assembly GCA_963669975.1). Lineage (NCBI taxonomy): Eukaryota > Metazoa > Arthropoda > Insecta > Coleoptera > Chrysomelidae > Acanthoscelides > Acanthoscelides obtectus. The sequence goes on from CAVLJG010000006.1 coordinate 6,858,225, forward strand.
AGTTTTGAACTCAGACCGTCGACTAAGTATTCGTTTAATTGTGCAGATTTTAAATTTACCAAAATCTGTTGTTCATGACATTGTGACACAGCATTTGAACATGCGCAAGGTGTGCGCGAAGATGGTCCCAAAAGAGCTCACTCGACATTCTATATGAAGGGAATGCCAGCAAGATATTTGTTAAAGCTTTTGGTAGATAAAAGAGTGAAGTTCCTACTATTCAACCTAGGCACAGTAAAGTTTGAGTTGGACAACATTTCACCACAATCTGACTGCTTAGCAACTTGTGCACAACAAAAATCTTCCGTGTTCAAGGCTGATCCTTCTTTGGATAGTTTCAATGGAGATATGCAATATATGCTTTTAAGTACAGATATTAAAAAAATGTCGGATATACAGTGCTTTTCTTTAATGTCCCCCTCCCCTTTGATTTTTTTAACGGATCAATTCAAAAAATTAAAACTTGAGATAATGAAATTGATGCGTGGACACCAAATTTTAGAGTAAAATTGAAAGATGAAAATGTCAAGATGGCAGCTGAAAACAAAAATTATATGAAAACGGCGGTTTTGTGGCACATCATTTTGAAGCTCCTCCCTAGAATATAAAGTCAATACCTGTACGTACTACAAAATGGTGGTACATCTAATAATTACTTGAAGACAAACCCACTAATATGCATATCTCTACAAATAATTGTAATTCCCTGCCGTATCCACAGCAACAGCGATAAAAACTTGTTTTGTTATTTTTTGTTGACAGCGACAAGAATATCAGCACGAAAACAAACATCATTGTACAGATAAAATATTCTCATTTAGTTTTCGGTTTTAGTGCTAGATACTGTTTGAACTATTTTTAAAACGGCCAATGCTCGTCCATTGGAAGAAAAAATGGAAACGATTTTTATTTATGGTGCAACGCGTAACTTTCACGAGACCGAAAGGATTCTTAATGGAATGGAAATTTGCTTACGCTTGCTGGGACTAAGCATCACGTCATTATTTTGGCACCAGTCAAGAATGCTGTCTAAGTTTTCCTGCAAAAGGTCTGAGGTTCAAATTTTGGGTTGGCGCTACTACTCTTGGTTACATCTTATGGTTTGAACCTTATCAGGGTGCTTCGACGTATGTGAATGCGGCTTACAAATCTTTAGGTCTTGGCGCATCAGTTGTATTGAGCTATGCTGATAGGCTAAAAAGCAAATGTTTTGTATTTGATAATTTTTTTTCTTCGCCAGCTTTGTTTGAAAGCTTGACTGAAAAAGGCATATGTGGTACAGGGAAAATTCGTGAAAATCGTATACCCACGTCTTCTTTGAAAAATTCAAAACTTATGAAAAAGGAGCAACGTGGAGTGTTTGATTATACCAAAGTAAAAGATAAAAACTTAATTTTTGTAAAATTGAATGACAACAATATTGTAACTTTTGGGTCTACCGCGATTGGAATTGAACCAGTAAATTCAGGAAAGCGGTATTCTCAAAAAGAAAAAAGTTTGTGTATGTAGATCAGCCCCAAGTTGTCAAGCTGTATAATAAATGTATGGGCGGGGTGGATAGGTCAGACCAGAATATAGCTCAATACAGAGTACAAATCCAAGGCAAAAAATGATATTTCTCGTTGATCTCTCAATGTGTAGATATGGCCCTGACAAACGCCTAGCATATTTATAAAAAGAGAGGAAATAACGTGGATCGATAACAATTTAGAAGTGTAGCTACAACTATCTTGACACAAAATAAGAAGACTTATACGTACCAGCAAGGTAAATCAAGAAATTTTGGTGACATAAGGTATGATCGCTTAGATCATTTAGTCATTCCACAAACAAGGTGTGCACACTGTCATGAACGCACGACTACTAGATGTAGAAAATGTGATGTCGGCCTTCACGTGAAATATTTTGTTCAATATCATACTCTTTAAAATTTGCAATATTGATGTGTTTCAAAATATTTGTACTATTTTCAATATTTTTTTATTATTATTCTTATAGCTACCTTTATTCCTAATGTACTATGTATAGTACATCCTAAAAAACTGACTGTTTATGTTTTTTTTTTAGAATAAATTGAAAATACCTCCAAAGTGTCGTCTTTTAATAAGGTTTTTTAAAAAATAATGAAAAAAAACTTTCCTTTCCTTGTTGTTTTTCTGATAACATGTTGAAATGTTTAGAAAAACCGCATACGTATCCTCCTATAATTATTTATATCATTCACTTTTCCGCTCTTAACAATAAAGCATCTTGGATATCTTTTCATGATATCCGTGCGCCGCTGCCTGCCGACTTTCCACATACCACACAGATGCGTGTGTCATCCGACAGGGGCACCCTCATTCATCATCATCTCGGGGGTGCCAGAACTGGCAGGATGTCCTTAAGCCCTCCCTCTAATTGATTATTCACCCGATTTTATCGTTCTTCTCTCCCATACGTTATGTAAATAGCCCAGCGAAATTAGGAAGTCATTACCGTCCCTTTTTTCCAAGAGCTTGTCTTGAGGAGCATTCTTAATACTTTTCGCCTGGTTGTGTCATGGTGTGTGAAAAACAATGTTATCAGTTTCTTTTTAGTTAGAAAATGTATGTTTTGTGCATTTTTTATGCAATTTTTCTTCAATCGTAACTTGTTAACGAATAATAGTTCCTACAGTTCTAAAATTGTATGTGATATTTCACTTTTTGGAAAGATTCAGCGAGTGCAAACTTTTTTCTAGCAACTTTATCTCTTCAACCAACGTTTGCTTTTCTTGAAAATCAATTTTTCTCATCTCAGAATAATTGATGAAACTATTTTTATATTTTTTCATTTGTGCATCTTAATATTCCTGAACTATACATTATATACGAATTAAAAGCGACACCCACTCATTTGGGAGCCATTGTGTCGTAGCAACATGGGGTCGTGGATGAATTTTTACGAGGGGTGAGTCGACACGTCGGATTTTAGCACTTTACTGTCAAAGGGTGCGGCAACGTACATGAGGGTTATTTGGGATTTTTTACGACTTGTTAACGACCTTTACGGCGTATAAATAAAGATGATATTTTTTATTACCGCTAATTGTCGTGCCACTTCATCATTTACACTGCAACCACAATATAAATGGTGTAAAGTTGATTGGCTCAGTATTTATACAATATTGTTAATATTGTACAAATCTTTATTCAACGTTTGTTATATTATCTTTATCGGTGCAATATTTCTTGCAGGAAATGTTATTTTCTATTGATCTAAACAAACTATTGGGAATTGCCGAACAGTCCGCTTTATTAACGAAAAAAGAATACGAGATTTGAAAAAATGGTAACATTCTCAAATTTTGGTTCATATCAAGGAAGAAAACGATTTGTGGGTTTTGAAAGTTAATCCTGTATCGCAGGAGCGACGCGTGAAGACGAATATATATATATATATATATAAAGAGAAAATGATCATGCGGAGAAAGGTATATAACAAAAAGGAGGAAAGAGGATTCGAGCAGAAAATATGATAGGTAACCCGAGCGATACGTATTTCTGCTGGTTGGCTTCATCAGGCCCGACATGAATGCTTGTCGTGGACTTTGTGTGTCGATTTTTTCCCTCTCCATATATATATATATATATATATATATAATTTGAGACGTGGTCATTGTCGTCTAGACCAGTTAGGTGAAAAATTAAAGCTTCCACCTTTTGTTGGGTACTTCAACAAAATTTAAGCAAAGAGGACTCTTTATAATTTTTTAATTCTCTCTAGCTTTCAATGGACTTTGCCATCATCATCAGGAGCTGCAATTACAATGATAACAGTAGCAACAATAGTGTAAAATGAATTTAAGTTGACTCAACTTACAGTAGTATGTGATGATGTTGCTAATTGTTGTTTACGTATAGGATGAGGGAAACGTCCAGTAACATGGTGAGAGCTGGATAGATGGTACAATGGTCAAAATTATATAAAATATGACAAGAACAAGTTAAAACAGATTAAAAATTATTTAAAAACATTAAAGCATTACATCGTGAAGCCACTTGATGATTGCACAAAATGGTGGTCATGGAATAATGAGTGAGATGAACCCTTTGACAGAAGGCCGAAGGTTGTCAATGTCTATGTAGAAAGATGGAACGAATTGTGGGCGTGTGCCAACGTTGCCAAATCACTTCAGATGATGTGATTTTCAGAATGTTATGTAAGAAATTGTTAAACCGACCAGAGGCAGTTGAATAAACTATATTTTAATTAATGGGAAATTAAATTAACAATTATTATTAAATCGTGAGAAGAGAATTATTAGAATATGAGTGGGATGAAATTTACTGGTGGAATCGACCAAGATACAGATTCTATTTATGGTTGTGAAGAGTCAAAATTTGGGGAGATATGTAAGTTTTCCAATTTTTCGCAGTTTAGCAAATATGAGTAAATGACACTCAGTTGTTTAACATCTGTCTTTTTGTTGATACAGTAAATTTCATCCCACTCAAATTCTAATAATTCTCTTCTCACGATTTAATAATAATTGTTAATTTAATTTCCCATTAATTAAAATATAGTTTATTCAACTGCCTCTGGTCGGTTAAACAATTTCTTACATAACATTCTGAAAATCACATCATCTGAAGTGATTTGGCAACGTTGGCACTCGCCCACAATTCGTTCCATCTTTCAACACAGACATTGACAACCTCCGGCCTTCTGTCAAACGGTTCATCTCACTCATTATTCCATGACCACCATTTTGTGCAATCATCAAGTGGCTTCACGATGTAATGCTCTAATGTTTTTAAATAATTTTTAATCTCTTTTTAACTTGTTCTTGTCATATTTTATATAATTTTGACCATTGTACCATCTATCCAGCTCTCACCATGTTACTGGACGTTTCCCTCATCCTATACGTAAACAACAATTAGCAACATCCTCACATACTACTGTAAGTAGAGTCAATTTAAATTCATTTTACACTTTTTTTGCTACTGTTATCATTGTAATTGCAGCTCCTGATGATGATGGCAAAGTCCATTGAAAGCTAGAGAGAATTAAAAAAAGTATAAAGAGTCCTCTTTGCTTAAATTTTGTCGAAGTACCCAACAAAAGGCGGAAGCTTTAATTTTTCACCTAACTGGTCTAGACGACAATGACCACGTCTCAAGTTATATTATATATATATATATATATATATATATATATATATATTGCTAACTACACGCTAAGCTCATCTGTTCTATTATAAACCATACACTACTATAAACATCCGGGATTGTCAGAAATTCAATGTTGGAAATAACCCATAGATACCACCGAATCTTCAATTTTCAATGAGATCCTGTTTCATTCTTGAAGAAGTTGAACATTGGAGGTTGGGAATTGTGAATGTGTATATGAATTATCGAAAGACGTTTACTCGTATGCACCTTCCTATTTCTCATATAATTGACCTTGAGGCAGAAACATGGCGGTTTTATTTTCTATAGTTTGTAATATTTATGATATATAAGTGAGCATATCTGGTCAAGTCTCGTGCCATTTGAGTGTGTTCTCATTCTTTTTTCAAATTTAGAAATTTTCAAGTTGGACTACAATGGGGAAATTTATCAGAAACGGAAGTATAGAGGCAATGTACTTGACGGCATTTCTTTTGTAAATAGTTCAACTAAAAAATCAAGATATGTATTTACAAAACTATCTACTAGTTGAAAAAAGTCAAGCTATTTGTCAAATTACAGCAGAAATTTGGTTTGTATATTTTGGGTTAAAATAAAGTTAGAGCGCATGACGTTTAAATTTTCATTCCATCGACATTTGTCCCACTTTTGTCATCGTCAAGTCATGCTCTTGAGTCACAGTGTCAGTTTGTAAGTCTGTCAGGTCTGGTAACCCAGAAACCAGACAATTTTAAGGAAAAAAGGGAAGGGAAGGAGAGAAGGAAGAACGAGAGCAAAGGGGAAGAAGAGAATCTTTTAGGATAGGCAGCGTTTAGGCATTGTTAAAATCACTTCACAGATTTTGATATGGTCTAAAAATATTCGATTTTTTCTAAAGATTTTGTCAAAATGCTCCACATTTGGCTGTTCTTAGTTCACGAATTAATTTTGATTACAGCGCGAGCCGCGGCCGTTTGTGCTTGCGAACTTGCTCGACTGTCTAGTGCACTGACTCACGCACCAGAGGGTTGCTGTGCGATTCCGCTAGGCGATAGCGCCGCTGCGCCTGTTGCTTAGTGTAGTCCTTTAGGTAAGAGACATCGAGATCTCTATGTAGAGTTTCGTTAGAGACATACCATGGGGCGTCAGCAATAGTGCGCAACGTGCTGCTTTGCAGAACCTGCAGATTTCGCATGTGTGTTTTAGCAATAAAACACCAAGCCGCACATGCGTAAGTCATTGGTGGTCTCATGACCACCTTATAGAATCGAATCTTGTTAATCAAACTTAATTTTGAACGTTTACATAATAATGGGTAAAGCTGTCGAAACGTAATTTGGAATTTAGTTTTTAACGCTACTATATGGTTGCGCCAAGTCATCCCTTTGTCCAGAATGACGTAGACGAAGTCCATCCATTGGAACTTCAGGCGGAACGCCGCGACGTCTTTTTGTACAGTAGATTGCCTGCGTTTTCGAATGGTTAATTTTAATTAGCCACCGATCCGCTCAATCTAATACTTCCTCCACCGCACTTTGCAGCCTGTCATGGACTAGGTGACCAGACCACGACTGAGCCACCAATGCAGTATCGTCAGCGTAGAGATAGACTTCACAGTTGCTGGAACTAGGGACGTCATGGACGTACAGTGAGTAAAGGATAGGTCCAAGGACCGAACCTTGAGGGACGCCGGCTGTAATCAGCCGTGTTGTCGACAGGACATTGTCAATTTTGATCATTCAAGGAAGGATTTCAGTAGTTTTAGAAGCCAAAAAGGGAAGCCCTTTTGGATTAGTTTATACAGGAGGCCCACGTGCCACACCTTGTCAAATGCTTTTGAGACATCCAAAAGCAAGATGCCAGTACTTTCGTTAAGGGTGAATCCTCTGGTAACTAGTTCCACCAGCCTAACCGCCTGTAGCTTCGTACTATCTTCAGACCGAAAACAGAATTGCACATGGTGATCTGACGAGAAATTCTCAAAGTAACGTAGAATCGCCTTTTCAGCGAGCTTGAACGGAGCTGACGGCAGGCTAATGGGGAAATATCGAACTCACCTTTTTTGGAATCAATATAACTTCAGCGGAACATATAGCCCTATAACGATAGTTATTTGTAGTCTAAAAAAAATATTATTGCCTCACGTTTCACCAACAGTATTTTTACGCCTAGCTCCACCCCCACTGGACCGTTTTTCAAAAGCTACAAGGCTTTTTTATTCTTGACATAGTAGTGACCTTGTATGAAAATTTCGTCAAAATCAGAGCGCTACTTCTCAAGGCGGTTATAAAATTAGCGAGACACATTATGACGGAAATGGGTTTGGTTTTTCATATAACACCAAAATCTCTCAATTTGAAAATTTTTCGCGCTTGCAATTTTTCCTCTCCAAACAAATGCAAATCCAGGGAATCCCGGAAGGATAGCATCGGTTTCACATTGCTCAAGCACATTAACGTTTACTTAAACATTAAAACTTTCCAGTTGGAAAGCTCCTCGGAACGAACCGCCGTAACGACTCTGAACACCGCCCAATAAAACAAACATTGTGTTACCGTCGTAGCGGATGAACGCCGGATATGTTTATAAAATTATTTTACATTTGTGGAAGCTGTTAAAATACCGTTTACGACGGCCATGAAATATTTTGAGTATCCGCTTGTCGCGTACCTGCTGCGACTGGCACGGAACGTCAAAAACGGATCTGAAAATCGTAAATATGTTACGAGCTATGTGTGCACTATCTGGTTCACTGCAAGTTTTCGTCGCATTTCAAGTTACCTACAATTTTGCACATCGTTGGTAACAACCAGGAAAATTACAAATTTTTTGTCGACAATTCAAAACTAATATCAAATGTCAAACAAGAATCCTGGGAACAATTATACTCTATAAATAATATAGACAAAGCAACGGGACTGTTCATAGAGAAAATAAAAAAACTAATAGATATTAGTACCAATAAAGTAATAATTAGTCACAAAGAGAAAAGCAGAAATGCCTGGATTACCAAAGGATTAATAACATCGGCAATAGAAAAAGAAAGACTATATAATGTAATGAAACTAACGCCAACTACAGAGAATACCGACTGCTACAACCAATATAAAAATAAATTTATAGAGCTTGTAAGGCAAACCAAACGAAAACATTACCTAAATAAATTGTATAATAACTTAAATGATCCTAAGCGGCTTTGGACAACTATTGATGAGATTACTGGGAAAACAAAAGTTAAAGAGTGTGTCACTGAGTTAAATACAACATCGGGAACAGTATTAAAAAATACTCAACAGATATGCGATGAATTTGTACAATTCTTTACTGACATAGGCGAAAATTTAGCAAGTAATATACAAGCAAATGTACAAAATACTCAGCCTCCAAAAAGAATTTATTTTGGATAAAGTCGAGCAATGTGAAGTATACACCACTGTTATGTCCTTAAAAAATCGGAAAAGTCCTGGGTTCGATGGTATTAAAAGCGAGCATTTGAAAATTATAGCCGAGGACATAACAGAACCACTCACTTACCTAATCAACAAATGCTTTGAATCTGGCATATATCCCTCAATTTTAAAAAAAGGTAATATAATACCGATACATAAATCAGGAACAAAAACTAGATGTTAACAACTATAGACCAATATCAATAATATCCAGTGTAGCAAAGGTTTTTGAAAAAGTTTTATCTACTAGAATGATTCGATACCTCACAAAATTCAAAATTTTAAGTGAAAATCAATATGGATTTACAGAAGGGAAGGCTACATCGGACGCAATAACTAAAATTGTAAATGAAATACATCAAAATATTGATAACAGAATCCCTTCAATCTGCATTTTTGTTGATTTAAAGAAAGCTTTTGACACAGTTAATCACAAATTATTATTAGAAGCATTGGAGAGAATTGGTTTCAGAGGAAACGCGTACTCACTGATCGAAAGTTATTTGTCAAATCGCCCACAATCTGTGCAGATATCAGGATCATTTAGTAAAGAAATGTATATGTAGTGTGGTGTCCCACAAGGAACTGTCTTAGGTCCGCTGTTATTCAATATATATTTAAATGATATTTTCCAAATTAATTGTGTTGGCAAAATAACTAGTTTTGCAGATGATACTGCAATATTATATGAAGGCACTGACTGGTCTGATGTGAAAAATCTAATTGAAAATGATTTTATCAAAATTATTCGGTGGTTTAACAGTAGAAAATTAAGCATTAACTATTCTAAAACACATTTTTTACCATTTGGATCTTATGCTAGACATCTGCCAAATTACACAAATTTCTCCTTCAATATTAATGATCAAAAAATGCAAATTAATAGAGTGCCCAACATAAAATACCTTGGAGTGGTCTTGGATCCTCACTTACGATGGGACATCCATGTCAATTATATTTTAAAGAAAGTTAGATTTGTATCCTACAAAATTAAATACCTTGGGAATATATTGACAGAAAAATATCTTCGAACATTATACCATGCACTGATTGAGCCTCATCTCACATATGGTATATTAGCATGGGGAGCTGCATGTTCCTCACATATCTATAATTTAGATGTTTTTCAAAAAAGTATTCTAAAAATGATATTTAAAAATCCGAAACTTTATCCCACTGAAAAATTATACGCAGATGTTCGAATGTATAATATAAGACAGCTTTATTTCTTACACAGTATCACTCACTACCATAAATTTGTACCGACCAAAAAATTAAACGTAATCATTATACCAGGTACAAAATTCGTGGCACAGTAGTTCCTCAACCGCATAAATCTATAATGCAGCGATCATATCTCTATTTAGCGCCTAAATTTTATGAAATTATACCTAAAGACTTAAAAGATTTACGTTTCGGAAATTGTTTCAAAAGAAATTTAAAAAAGTGGCTACATTCTATATCTAGGACTGAAATTCATAAACTCATAAATACGAACATCAACTAAATACATAATCTACTGTAGCTAATTTTTGTCCTTTTTTTTCATTTGCATTCTACAGTTTCAACTTAAATTTATTGGTCCATGTACAGGCGATGCCTTCTATTGGGCCTGTTTTGATTTTATATTTATTTACTCATATTGTTTGTTATCTTTGTACATTGAGTGAATTAATATTATTATTATTATTTATGCCTGATTTCTAAATAGATTTTTATAGTCATTCTTAGGTAAATAGTACTTGACTCCATTTTTTTAGTTCTAGCCTTTGTCTCTCAACCGCAACAGCCAATAGTTTTTGGCTCAATACAATAATATCAACGGTAAAGAGTCATCCAAAAAGAAAGTACGAACGGTATTACGAATCTTGGAAAGTGACATTTTGTCGATTGTTTGTGACATTTTGAAGAGCAAGGTGTCAAGTTAGCACTAGCTGTTGTACATTTGTTGTGACCTCGTTTTGAAACTGATCGTGATTCTGGAAATTACATACGCAAATCCGCTGAATTTCAAAAATGAGAGAGATAAGAAAAGAAAATTCCTGGTTGGTGAAGTAATTAACTGTATGTGGAATCTTATATTTTATACTTACATAATGCCACAGATTGCAATTATATTCACTATATACTGTCCAATTACAAGTCATATACAGGGTGACGCATCGAAAACGAAACAGACGCACGTGCAGCCCCCTGGGCGGGTGTGACACCAACCCTAAAATCTTAAATGGAAAGGGGGGTCGAGTGATACCTTATTTTAAAGGTCTTTCAATTCCCTTTATAATAATATAAAATTAATGTACTTCAGTTCAGTAGTTTTGAAGATGTATTGATTTAAAGCTTAAAGTAGACTTTAATAGGTACATCAGATTAGTTTTTACTACTTTCAGAAGAAATTTGAATAAAAATTTACTTAATAAGTAAATGCTTTTCTTCACTACGCCCATGGTTTGTTTATCATTTTGTTGTTGAAAATAGCTTTGTTCCCCGAATATCATGAAAATAATGAGGGGTCCTTTTGAAGAAAATTAACTACTTCTTAGACAACTTTAGGAGCTATATAAACACTTACCATCAGAAAAATCTTCACGCTCAATTTCGGTTGTATTTTGAATAACCATTTACCTGTAACACAATAATTTCAGTTGTTTAATGAACTATTTATATATCATAGGAATAAATTAGAAGAAACTTTCATAGTCGTGGAAGGATCACGAATTCCTGTTAAAAATGTCGCGAACTGAGTCCACCCTGTATTGTATAAAAATTGCTACTTGCCATATTTTTTCATGGATTTAGGCACTGCCTCTCTATTTAATAATTAATATTGTTGCACTGTTAACGGCAAAGCAACCCAACACATTTTGTACCAACACATGTTGTTCTTGTCACCATATTCAAAGAGCCAGAGTTGTATTAACTAAGAATCTCCAAATATGCATCCTCCAGCATACAAAGGACATTTCGTGGGACATTGAATCTAACTAGTGCTTTGGATACATACCAGGTCTGTAAATTAAGTGATGAGACTGATTTTTTTTATTAATAATAATAACTTTTATTCAAAATGCTTTACGGATATGAAACGTCAATAGGCAAAGGTCAGATATACGTATAAGCAAAAGAAAAATATACATCTACTAAATTAGAATTAAATAGATGATAACAAGTTATAAAATCAGTAGTGAAAACAGTATGTTTGTTTAAATGTATAAATAGAACATAAAAAGTACGCAGCATAAGTGTATATTAAGTAAAATAATCAATAAAATAGATAAATGTGTAATTATTAAAAATTACAAGACTCTTCCAGAGAGTGAAAACACTTAGGCTACAAATATGATAAAAGTTTCCTCATTGTCAATTAATGGCCTGTTTGTTATCTGTGACTTGAGATTTTTTCATGGTTCTTTTATGCTAGTTGTGCTTGATTTATGTTAGGTAACAACTTCTGGATAGGTTTGTATAATAGGAATCTCCTGGGTAGTATCCACACTACGAGTTCTAGATCGCTCTTCTTGCTTTTTTTAGTTTTCAATCAACGCAGACCTCAACTTCTTCCTCTATATAATTTTTCATTTCGACATCTAGATGAAGCTCCTCCCATGTCCTGTTTGAGATTTGTTACTATTTCCTACTTAATGTGAGAGTACAAGTACTCGATGATTTTCAGTCTGTTCTAACTCATCTAGCAGATTCATAGTAAGCATTCCATGGCTTACTCTTTTAGTTGGTTGTTAATACCCCTATTTTTGCGTTTTTCATCTGCTAGTTCTTGTACTAACGCTTTTATTTCGGTATCAGACTCATTTTTGCATCGGTTCATATCTGCATCATACTTTTCTCGAGTTCTATAACTTTATTTTCTTCTTTTAGTAGCTCTCGATCTAGTGTTTGAATGTTGAGATCCCGAGATTGAAGCTGCTGTGAATATTGTGTAGTTGCATCATCTTCAAATGCTTTGTATTGTCTCCTTTGTTTATCAATGGATGCATTTTTTTGATTTAACTCCTGCTTGAGCTTTACTATTTCTTCTTTTAATTCGTTGCTACATATTATTTTGTGTGTATCGATAGTCACTAACTCTTTGCGTTCGGAGCAACTCTTGTGCCTGTTCTGTACAATAATAAAAAATATCAAGTGACGAAATACCTTCTAGACACCATTTAACGAACAAAGTAATTAAAATTCGTAAGACAGCCTCCGTAGACTTATCTGTAAGCGCAACGAACTTTGGGAAATGATATGAAATGAGAACAGTGTCGCTGGCAGTGATGCCTTTGAAAAGCCTTTTTCTTCCATCCGATCCGTAAAGGTACGGGCGCTGCCTTTTTACACAACCGAGAGATTAAAAGCTTTCAAGCTCCGCAGGTCTTCTCTGCTAGCGCTTTTTGCCTTTCAAGTACACTCGGAATGAACTAGGTACTAAAAAGATGCATCGCGGCTCGACCGTCGTCTACGCGGAGAATGTTTTACGCCTCTGGAAAAAAGATTCTTCTTAGTTTCCTAATCTAGATGGATAGACAGGACTGTGAAAGAAATGAGCAGTTATGCTATTTTATACAGCAAATGTGACTATGTCTATTCACAATCGAAATAGCATGAACCCAAGTTGGTCTCATACATGGCATACGATGTCTGCAAATCAAGTGATGAGACCGGCAACGTAGCGTTCGATCTGGCAACACTGGAGGCGCTGAGCTTGGAGAGGAGACAGCGGAACATGTGATCCGCCTCCAGTACAAGTTTTAACTCGCTCGAGTCATTCGGTTGCCCGTAGTTATTTTTTTGTGAAATAGTTTTTCTATTGTGTTCTAAGAATCAGTGACATTAATTTCAAGCAACGATGTGCTATCAGATTTTGCTTCAGACTTGGGCACAGTGCAACGGAGCGATGAAAATATTTGTCTAACACATCAGATCAAGAACAAATCATCGACTATACCCTTTGAGGAAAATTTAGCTACGACCCCCATTTAATGACGCTATGCTCTAGAAATTTCTCCCCTGTCCTACCGATAGTGTCGACCATCTGGCAACGATGCTGAACCACTCCGTCAGTTATGATCCAGAATCAGCGATAATCGGTCATACGTGGAAACCACCTTACGTCATTTTGTGCACATAGGCATACATTCGTGGTACTAGGAAATAATAATTTATTTATTCTGATTTTTTCAATGCTCCATGGGTCAAATTTTTCTGTTGAACGCCCTTAAGCTACCTCTATCATCGAGTATACCCTTTGAGGAAAATTTAGCAACGACCCCCATTTAATGACTATGCTCTAGAAAAATCTCCCCTGTCCTACCGATAGTGTCGACCATCTGGCAACGTTGCTGAACCACTCCGTCAGTTATGATCCAGAACCAGCGATAATCGGTCATTCGTGGAGACCACCACACGCCATTTTGTGCACATACCTGTAGGCATACATTCGTGAAATAATCATTTATTTATTCAATATTCTGATTTTTTCAATGCTCCATGGGTCGATTTTTTCTGTTGAACGCCCTTAAGCTACCTCTATCATCAAGAATACCCTTCGAGGAAAAATTTAGCTACGACCCCCAATTAATAACGCTGTGCTCTAGAAATTTCTTCCCTGTCCTACCGATAGTATCGAACATCTGGCAACGTTGCTGAACCACTCCGTCAGTTAGGATCCAGAACCGGCGATGATCGGTCATTCGTGAGACCACCACACGAAAGTTTGTGTTGCTCCGCAGCCACTGGTTCGATTTTTTAAAACTAAAAAGCCTTTCCGTCTTGACATAGTGCTGTGTCAAATTTTCATCAAAGTCAGAGCGGTACTTTCCCAGTTATTGGGGTGTGGGGGAAATTTTTCACGACTAAGATACTTCCCCGTCTGTGCATACCTTCTCACTAGCCTCGTACGTAGACCTCAAACACCGTGTAGTGATATAGCGTTTATTGCAGGAATTCCTGCTAGCTGGTTTCGCAGTAAAGTAACAAATAGCCGCAAGTTGCAAGTCCCGAGCTCGGCCAACAAAGAGTGCATTGTGGTGGAGCCCCGCACAGGCTCCTTCTTGATCTCAGAACCAATATAATATTTCTTGGATTTTTAATTGTTGTAAGCAGGAATGTGTAGACGATATATTAACAGGTACGGTTCAAAACAAACATTTTTCGTTTACAAAAAAGTCGGCGCGGAAAGATAGTCCGAATAACTTAGATCATATAGATACGAGTTTTCGGACCAGGGTACCCGAGTCGTGTTTACCGAGTATCCAAGAGTTTTCGCACCCGGGTAACACTTGAAAAAAAAATGGTATACAGGTATCAATAAAAATAGGGAGATTTTGACAGCGTAATGCACTACTGGTGCCTTAAAGTAGTATCTTTTTTGTTGCGAATAGCCCAAAACCTCCGTCCCATGCGGAAAAAATAATTTTTGAAATTCGCTTATAAAAATTATTTCAACAATTTTTGACGGTATTCGGTGACCGGCAACATGCAGATTCGTTAAAAGAGGTCCTTTTCGAATAAGATTATGCCGTAAAATTGAATCACATTTTTTTTTTGAGCAGATGCTCGAAGGTACGTGCTCAAAATCTTGGAAAAAACACTTTGGTCACTTATTAATCTTATGTTTCACTGTTTTTTATTCAGCAGTCAATTTTACATAACATACTTTTTTCGCCAAAATCGACAGCATTTAACGGCCACACTAGTGGTCGATTCTGGTAATAGATAGTAAAAATTTGGCGATCGTGAAACGCAGCTTCTGCTTAATTTTTCAGTCATCAATACCACTTTCTTGAAGGTTCCTAATTTGCACATGCCATCCCTGAATACTTGCAGCGCCAAATGAGACCCACTGAATATTCATGCCGGCCCAATTGCTGTTATCTGCTACTTTATATTCATCGTGAAAATTATGGCAAAAGATATACATTCGAATCTGGTCCTCTCATCACTTGGCGACAATAACATAGGGTACTTTTTGCATACCAATGCGAAGAATGCGTTAATTGCAAACGAGTTTGAGTTATCGCTTTGAAGATGACGGCCAAAGGATATTATTTATACGGGACCGTTAGCAATCTGTCGTATTGCTACTTACTTAATGAGGTCATCACCTACTCTGCATACACATATGTTGAAACAAAATTTTAAGCAATGATGTTCTTCGAGATATGATATATGAAGCATTTTGCAGTTACAAGTGATGTCTTTCTAACGTTCAATCTGGAAGCCCCCGAAAAAAAATTTCCGAAGACGATCGGGAGCTTCTGAAACAGACAGACATACAAACCGACAGAAATGAGCGATGAAACATAACATCTCAATATCAACATTTTTCTGGATTGCAATGCTTCCCCACCAGTAGGCGCAGGAATTAAAACAATGCATAATATTTAAAAATAGATGTTACTACCATTGCTTCTATATCCGTAGAGGCTTAATCACTTTCATAACCTCTGAGAGACGTATTTTTGCGGGTGAAGAGGCAGGCAATAACATCCGTCGGTGGTTCGGAATTTCGGCAGGCTAAAAAATATTCGGAACAAATTATCGATTCATTACGGTACTCATGCATGTATATTTACGACCTGGGTGGATATATCCGTCTCTCTCGCGCACGCAGCGGGCGCATCGAGGCTAAGATGCAGTTGTGCATTTTTCAGCGGACGAAAAACGAAAGGCAAGTCGGTTTGGGAAGCTTAGTTGGGCAGTAGCGGGGCGCTAGAAGGCTATTTTTATGCAACCTTTTAATAGTCATGAGCATAATCACAATCATAAAGTCGGAGTGTACAACTGTCTTAATCATAGTTACAAGCAGTTGTCCATTTGTAATTTTGACAGATGACAGCCACTTGGCCCCTCATTGTTGGACTATGTAAACAACGATAGAAACAAAAAAAAAAGCAAAAATCGAACAAGCTAATGCGGGACACGGAGGAAAACACCGAAAACCCACAAAACATTGACACAGAGAGAAGCACATTGACAGTTTTGACACATAGACTTTGTAAAGTGACGTTTCAGTTGTGGGAACAAGCATAAAAGTTAAAAGTTACGAACTTCAATGCCATTCCACCACTGTTATACTTATGACAAGTTGTATAAGCGCGTATCAAAAGAAATACGTACTTCAAACCTTACACTTACGTCTATGATAATGACTATGAAACCCGCCAGTATACAATTTTTTTTTCAATTGGTCAAAAATTATACCAGAAAATATTGTCATTGGATGGAAGTGATATATGATTTTTGCTGTAAACATGTAATTTTGTACCAGCCAAGAATCCTTTTTTCTACCACTAACAATCTTAAATACGATCATACTGCGACATATTGCAATTATATTCACTGTACACTGTCGAATTACAAGTCATATACATGCTAACAGTAATTACTCACAACGCGGGCGCGATGGTGATTTCCCGTAATTCTCCTCAAAGTTTTTGAAAATACATTAAAAATGGGAAAAATCGTAATCATAAATTTGCACATAACCTGTCTTCAGTAAGAACCACATATACTAAGTGACATATAAATCCGAACACCCAGTTTAAATGGTTTTATTTTAATAAAAGTTGGTGAATGTATTTATCTTACTGTAAATAACAAGTGAAAAAATTTTCAGCCTTATCAGTTGGACATTCCGGTTTTTATACTGCTTTTTTTTAATTCACTAACGCTCTAAAAATGAAAATTTCAGCCGCAGTAAAGAATCAACGTTGGCGGATTTTGGTTCTTGACATCCTTTATTCGGATTTATATGTCACTTAGTATACATCATCATTAGTGGAAATCAATACATTTGGCAGCAAAGTAATTTAAAAATGAAGAATGAACTGACCCGTTAGGCAAGTAAATGTTGAAAATGGCCACCATGACTCTACATGCAATAATAAAGATTTTGGTCAAAACGTTGCCGCAAATTTTGCAATATTTGAGGAGTAATTTGATTTCACAATTCTTTGTCGCAGGTCTTCTAATGATGTTGGCTGAGTAGCATAGATTTTGCTTTTTAAATGACCCACATAAAGAAATCCAAAGGTGATAAATCAATCAATAAATGTTCAAGACTATTGAACTAAAGCTCATGTATTTTACATCAATATAAAGGAAATTGAAAGACCTTTAAAATAAGGTATCACTCGACCCCCCTTTCCACTTAAGATTTTAGGGTTGGTGTCACCACGTGTACACTGATCATGTCGTGCAATTTGTTTATTTATGTAATGTTGACAAGTCTCATGTCATAATTTTCTATGACCAAAGACAATAAAGATTGTCTATACCCAACAGGTATATATTATTCCGTATCAATTTGATTTTTTCAAAAGAAAAAACGGCGACAGCGTTCGACGAGCCGCCGCTGCTCCGGGAGTTAATAGGGCGGCCGGGCAGCATAGGTGTATATTTCGCGTTGTGAAATATTTAAGAGGATTCGAGTCGAGCAGGCGAGGAGGCCAATGAACGAACGGAATGGGCCAATTGAGGCCCAACCGAGAGCCGATTGAGATATTGAGCAGCCAGCCTCCGACGCGCCGCTTACGGAATGAGAACTGTCGATACAACTCAGCAACTGCGCTTAGCAACCGAATCAAGATATCGCGGCATTCAGGATACCAGGTGGAAAAACAAAATCGATACAGTGTGTTCAAACCTAATTCAATCTTAAGGCCGATTTATGAACTGTGTCAGTGGTCGCCCACCTTTTCAGTGTGTTGAGCAACTTTGATAATTTGGGAATAAACAGTCTTTAACTTCTGTTAAGAAATATTGTTCTTCCCATGCCAAACGGAAATGGTATGTCTTCATCTTCTTACTACTGCTCATAATGTTTTTAATCGCAGGCCAACTCTAACTCAACCGTTGAACCGCCGTTCAGTTTTAAACAGAGCGCTCTGTCGTCGCGCCTTGCGCATTAATTCAAAGTGATCCAGATCGTTCTCGAACAGATCGCTCACCGCAGTGTTGCCGCTGCTTATTTTTTTTTTTTTTTTTTTTATATATCAAAACAGCCGCGCAGGTAGAAGCCTAAATGCCGGAACACCGCGGCTGCTATGATGATCCCAAAGAAATTTTGTTAATACGATTTTTGAACTGCCTAAGATTAGTAGAACTGGGAAAAGCTTCCTTCCGTAGGTTGTTCCACAATCTAGACACCCTCGGGACAAAGGAGCGGTCGTATCGGCCAGTTCTGGATCTACGAAGTTTGACACGGTTAGGATGGGACGCCGAAGTCAGGCGGGTCTGTCTGGCAGGCACATCGCGCGGCGGCATCATGGAAGAGAGCTCTGAGGAGCAAAGCCCGTTGGTGTAGCGATAGAAAAGAGCTAGATCGCCGACGGCCCGCCGGTGCGAAAGAGTCCCGAGACTGTCTGTTAGAGAAGAGTCATCGATCAGTCGGACCGCCCTCCTCTGGACAGCATCGAGCATGGACAATGTAGTCGGGGCGGCAGCACCCCAAATGTGTGAGCAATACTCGAGGCTAGGCCTTATCTGGGCCTTGTATAGAGTGAGAAGGTCATGCGGAGAAAAGTACTTCTTAGCCCTAAACAAATAGCCTAGCTTTTTCCCAGCAGCTGCAGCTATTGAAGAGATGTGTTCGTGCCAGATCAGGTCCTCGGTAATCTGGACTCCAACCAGCCGAAATGAATGGCTCTTTGGTAGAACTCGACCGTCCATCGAAACTGTATGAGCGCTAGGACGCTTTTTGTTCGTCTAAGTACAGTACTGTGTTTTGGAAGCATTGAACTGTACAAGATTGTTGCGTCCCCAAGCAGTGATAGCCTCCAGGTCTCTTGTCAGAGAAGATGTCGTCGCTAGTCTTCTTTTTTCCAGCTCAGCGCCAGAGATCGGCTTGTCACTCTGAATTCCTGCATGTAGAGTGCTGTCATCAGCGAAGCTGTGGATTGGGTTGATCGTGCAGGAAAGGAGGTCGTTGATATGTAAGAGAAACAGTGTTGGAGCCAAGACCGATCCCTGGGGAACACCCGCGTTGACGTTGTGGGATGAAGAGGAGAATCCGTCAATTACGACAGATATCTTGCGGCCAGAGATAAAGTCAGCCACCCATCTGCAAAGCTTTTCTGGGAGGCCGTAGGATGGAAGTTTGCTCAAGAGGGCAGCGTGCCACAGCTGATCGAACGCTTTCGTGATGTCAAGAGCAACGACATGAGCCTCACCATGAGACTAGATGAGTTTACTCCACAGTTACGTGACGTAAGCTAGGAGGTCCCCTGTGGATCGTTGGTGCCGGAAACCGTACTGCCTGTCGCTAATCAAGCTGTGACGTTCGAGGTAGTCCAGAGGCTCGCGATTTATGCACCTCTCCATCACGTTACTGATAACGGAAAGCAGAGCTATAGGCCTGTAGTTGTAAGGGTCGGTTTTAGATCCTTTTTTTGGGATGGGCTGTACATGAGCAAATTTCCAGTTTTCTGGGAAGGTGCCGGATTCATAAGATATCTGGAAGAGACGCGAAAGAACTGGAGCAAGCTCAGCTGCACATCTCTTCAGTACAATGGCAGGAATCAAGTCCGGACCAGAAGCTTTGTTGATGTCGAGCGACAAGAGCACTCGTCTTACGGTCTTATGCCTGAATGTTACCTCCCGCATAGTGTGGGGAACCCTTTGAATTGACGGCACTTGGGCGTTGGTGGGGACGTCCATGGCGGAGTTGGCAGCAAAGATCTTGGCTAGCACTTCCGCCTTGGCCTTTGAGTCGAATACAATAGTTCCATCCTGACACGTGAGTGGTGGAAGGCTACTGTGTGAGAAGTTCTTTTCAATCTGCTTGGCCAGCGTCCAGAAAGGCTGACTGCCATTGCGCTGCGACATTACCCTGTGCCTAACTTTTATATCATGCTGGGTTTTGGCATTGCGAACCGCTTCGTTATATTTGTTTCTGGAGTCGACGTCGGCTTGTCTGTTCTCTACAGTGGGGTTTTGTAAGTAGGTTCTGTGGGCCTTGATCTTCTGCTGGCGAGCAGTGTCACACGATTTGTTGAACCAGCCGTTGGACCCTGGTTTAGGAACTTTCACTGTGTGAGGGATGTATTCCTCCATTCCGACGTGGATAATTTCGGTTATTGAAGAACAGACAGTCGACGCATCCGCGTCAGTGAAACAGACATCTCTCCAAGGAAAGCTAGAGAAGAAGTCTCTGAGCCCCTCCCAGTCGGCATGTCCGTAATGCCAAGTTTTGCGGCCTGTGCGAGTTTCTGCGGCCACAGCGGCTTCTGACCGAAACCTAACCTCCACAACACCGTGATCTGAGTTACCCAGGGGGGACAGGACGGCAGTGCTGTAAGGGGCAGGATGCGTGGTCAGAAAGAGAACCAGCGCGAAAAACGCGCGGAAAGACCAGCTTATCTGTGGCAACAAACGCGGGAGTTGCAGGCTCCCTTTCATTGGTTGAATCGGGAACGGCAACGGCAGAGAGTTAAAACTTCGTCAAGTCTAGCGTCAGCGGTTCTAAAGCGAGTAGGGGAATTACCGCGCGCTGTTCACTAAACGTATGCATTATTTGCGGGAATCCCCGAAAATGCCCCCCATGTCATCCAAAATAAGCAAAGCAAAGACCCCCCGGTCCCCCCCCCATAGTGCTCATGTAATACTTGAACGGCCCCTAAGGTTGTAAAGATCATCATTCAGTACAGGTAACAACCTTAAATGTCAATTATTGACTGAGATTGAACCGTTGATCTTGTTCGGAATGTGACCCTGAAAACACTCGGTCACTTATCGCAATATTTTACAGATGAATTTCATAAGATGATGCATCGGCGGTCAAAGTTATATTTGGTCATCAGCTTTTTCGGTGATTGTGATTGTAACTGTCTTGTGTTATCATCTCAGCCCGTCAAACTAGCCGGCTGCCAGTGGACAGTATAAATAAACCGGATTATTTTTATCTCGTGGTATGCGAGTTGAAGATGAACGCACCACAATATTCTCAGCGGCAACAGCACTTGACGAAGAGAGGAAAACTTTATGAATTCTGTGCATTTGAGGCGTGTTAAACCGTTTACGTTAATCCATATTGGCTTTTGTTTTTAGAGAGGACTGTAACCAGAGGTATAATAATTTAAAGGCAATTTTGTGGCATAAGTTTTCCGATTATCCGAAATCCGCTTTAACTGAAACAGATCGCATACAATAATTTCTCCGTTTCAACCGAAATTGTTCGGGAAATCGGCACATGATCCGAAATAGCCGGTAGTTCCTCTTTCGGCGTTCGCGTCATTAGATTCGCTGCCGGTGATTCGCCAAGCGCGTTTGCGGAGTTCACTGGTATGTGTGCGTGTATGTTTGTTTCAGTCAGGTTCATAACCGCTTAGAAATAAACGTAAACGCGTTGTTATTGCCACAGAACAGAAACTTGAGGCTAGCAGACGTTTAGATAGAGGTGGTTTGCTTAAAAACGTGGCAAGTGATTTGGGTGTGGGCGTGAGTACCATTTCAGAATGGAAAAAACAAAGCGAGAAGACTGAAAAGTGGTCTAGTGTTCTGACATCATCGCAGCCGTCACGAAAAACTATAAAAAATGGGTGATATCAAAAAGTGTCATGAAAATACAGAAATACAAAAAAGACTATCTCTGAAGGATTCAGTGGGAAGTCCTAATCTTGAAAGCAATCAACATTCACTATTGAAAACTATCGCGGATTATAGCTTTATTTGGGAGTGCAGCAGATGATGGAAGACGAACGCAATCAATTGGCAGCGTAAAAACTCTTGATGAACTCACACAAGAATTACGTAAAATAGGATTTGACATTAGTCGTTTGATTCCCAGAAAATCTAATTCTGCAGAGGGACGAAGACATGTATCGACAGTCTCTGTTAAGCTCGTTCGGGATCAAACTGATCACCACAAGAGCCACTTGGATAGCAAGTTCGCTGAAACATCAATCCATTATTTAGAAAACATAGCATCCATACTTGGACCAGATCAAGTATTTTTCATATCTCAAGATGATAAAGCCGAGTCCCTATTGGCGCAACTGCGGCAAATAAGCAAGCACCTCCTCTCAAGCACATAGAATATAGAATCAAGTTGCCTGATCACGATTGGGTAATCGCTGAGCGTCATAAATTAATACCATCTGTTTATGATGGTATCAAAATCACTTCCAATATGCTAGGACAACCGCAAGCCGTTAGATATTCTGGACCAACATACATCGCTATTCAAAGTGGAAAGCATAGTTCATCTACTGCTAATACTCATGCTCAGGATTTCGAGATGCTTCTCGAACTTGAAGAGTTTCGACCATTAGCTAAAACTGACCATGGACTAATAAAACCAGTGGTAATCATGACGGTTGATGGAGGACCAGATGAAAATTCACGTTATCAAAAAGTCATAGGGTTTGCTATACAACACTTTAAGCGACATGATCTCGATGCATTGTTTTTAGCTACCAATGCTCCTGGAAGAAGTGCGTATAACAGAGTAGAGCGCAGAATGGCTCCTCTTAGTCGAGAACTGGCTGGTTTAATATTATTAATACTTGAACGGCCCCATACTCACTTAACACACGCATTCACTTTTTTCAATGAAAGCATTATGAGTCTAAATATTTATTTCCTTTTTATCCGAAATCACTTGGGTCCACATTATTTCGCATAATCGGGGTTCTACTGCAATCGACTTCAAACGAAAGTTTAGGAATTTCTTATTCACAGAGATTCCATCGTATTGAAAAAAATAAGGTACCTGGGGGACGTCAGAATTGATTATCCGTTTAATAGAAATCCTAAATATTTAAGTTCGATGACTAAGGTAACGAAACTAAGCATCTTAATATTGACCAGCTGCTCCAAAGGAAAGATCATCTACCTTTCCAATTGACATAAAAGATAATTGTTATTTATTGCACCTTAATATAACAAAATTATGATGCAAATGGCGAAATCACGGTCTAAATTAACTATTAAATTTTTATTTTACTTTGTGATTAAAAGTGTTAAAAGCTATAAAATGTTCTAAGTGATTGGGTGCTTAAAAGAAATTGTTTTGAAAATTATTTAAACTGATAGGTTGTTGTATTCGTAATCTTGATGTCTAAACATTATTTTAACAGTTTTTTAAACAGTTAACGTCGCTATAAATATACTAGAAAGTTTCTTATTCACTAGGTTACCTAGTAGAAAACTGTAAGACATACTTTATATCTAAATTCCTTACTTTTGGCTTCCCGGTGGTAGCTGACAAAGTCATGTTTAAACGATCACCGTAAGATAAAGTAAAAACAATAACACAGAGCTTCCAAAGAAATTAAATCCTGAATAAGCAAAAATAAAACTTCCCGCAGTAAATGTTTCATCCTCGGTTTCGTACTACTTGAGCTTGCGTTACAAGATTATTTATAATAATACTCTTATGACCATTATTGTATATCAAAGAAGAAAGGATATTATTTTTCAATATTAATATGCGGCCCACAACAGATCGTGATGTGAAATAAAATATTCTATCGATAAGTTGTAATGCTATGTAAATTCGGAGGCAAGCTTTACATATAGATTTTACCGGTCTACATACGGTGATTCAGAGAAGACGTACCTCTTTTCTGACTAGCTGATTAAACAGCAAAAAATAATTATTCAACGGTTATGAAAATGGTGGACAGCTTCAAACATGGCATATATTTATGGTAACAAAAGTAACAAATTGTTTTTTAAGTATCACATGAAATGCATTTTATTTAAATCCTAGATACGTATAAAACCCTTTAAAATATTGAAATATTCAACATAGTCGTTGGTGGTTTAGAGATCCCAGTAATCAATAATAATTTAGCCACCGCTCTGAACAGGAAACAGTGTTAGATCGGTAGTTTTTTTTTTTTTTCGAAAAAACTCAATGCAATGTTTGATACCATTTAAATACATTGAAAAATCATAATTTCTCTAATTTTAAACAGCATCCCTCTAACTGATTTCAAGTAATAAATCTTTCAAACATATTCGATCAAAATGACGGTGTTCCTACAACACAAAATCACCTTTGAAAGGCACCATCCAACGCCTTGCTTCCGTTCCAGGTTGCTTCTAAATTTAGTACCCGGCACGTGTGCTTTTCGTTTGTTTATTTTGACTGACACTGGTACGAACGGTGGTCCAACTGCCCTGAAAAGTATTATAGTAGGCGTTGCCACACGCCAATCCGTCACATATGTCAAACGGACCCGACCAGCTGGGTTTTTATTACCATAACTGGGTTATTTAGGATATATGAAAAACTGAAAGGGGCGAATTTCAAAGGGAAGAGACATACAAGCGGTATTTTCATTGTGCGGGCAAACTAGCCTTTATAAAAGATATTATACACTACTCAAAAAAATTAACGGAGCAAGAAAAAATCTAAAATTTTAGTGATTTTTGGCGGCTTGTATTTTCTGGAAAAATGGTTGTATCTAAACTTTAAGAAATGCATTTTGAAACTTTAAGATTCTAGTTTTTAGGTTTTTTAACTGAAACATTTTAGAAGCAATGGTTCTTATGCAACAGAAAAATATTTGCAAAATTTTTTCCTATTAGGCCATTATATGGATCTGATAATCCGTTTATTCAGCTTCAATATTATGTTTTTTTTAATTTCGACGATCATTTGCGCGAAGCTATCTGACTTTGAAAGAGAAAGGATTCTTTTGTTACCTCGGTAACCAGTGACTACACAGAGAATGAAAGGGTATTTCCCAAAACTGGGATAAAATAAAATTTGATTGCAATCTTTGAAGAATTTGATGTCAAGAAAGTCAAAAGAAAGTTACTTTTCGCCTTGTTTTGGAAAAACGACCGCATGTTTTAACTACTGATGAAAAGGGTAACGTTTTAGGTTTTATTATACCTCAATGTACCACTAATAGCCTTACACGACGTCAGATCGTCCCATTGTACGATTTCTCTGGACCGATTTGTCGAAATTTGAATGAAAGGAGTAAAATTTTTGTATCAAATCTAGTTGAAAATGGAAAAATCATTTTTCTTCTTTCAACATCACTATTGGAGTATGCGACTTCTGTACACATTGAAAAGAAAACACTGTGTTTACTAATTCAAGTGTTCTCACACTAATTTATCACAACACTTGAAACGAATTTCTTACAAATGTATGACCACTCGACTGGACTATGGTATTCTACGTTGTTGAATCTCGTTCGACTTTCTCTACCTCTGCCCTATGTTCGTGTATTTATCTTCCAATCGACGACTCCCGGAATGCTTCCGCGTTCTCTCGATCGATTTATTTTTTTAGCTCTTACAAGTTTTCGATTATAAACGTCCTTAAAGTAGGTGGGTGGATTCATTTCTTAAATCTGGCAACTGAGGTTTCTCAGCATAGAGAATTGACTGACATCAATTTTGGTCTTTGCCTACACTGCTTTTGTTTGCTAAACAAGGAAACAATGCCCAGTCTTAAAATACCTACAAAATGTGATTTTTTTGTCTTCCTTGGGCACACTTGTCTACAAAGTTAAAAAATAACAAAGCCCTGAAATTTAATCCTTATACTAATCGACTTTCCCGGAAGAGCTGTAACTCGATTATGTTTAAGATACCTAAAAAGTAGTAACCAGATACTTTCCAAATAATCTGATCCCGCATTTCGCACCTTTGTGGTTGACACTTTGCACCTTTTCGCATGTGAGTTTGTATACCAGCTGGGACAATATAATGAAAAACAACAAACCAGAAGCGACATGTCCAACTGAAACCCGCATAGTATTTCCTATGCACAAACTGCGGCGTCAAATTAACAAATGACACCACTAGTCGCAAAAACCTCGTCTTTGTCGTACTCACCGCATTGTCCTGACAAAGAGAAAAAATGTTAAGTCTCCCTTTTCCTTCACACGTATTTATCACGGGCTTATAGACCTCGGGTGGCTCAGACTCAGACACACTCAAGAATTGTTTGCTTCAAGAGTATGTGGAGGTATGCGTTGAGTATACTTGATTTTCAGAAGCAGAGGCGTAGGTTGTGATGACGAGTGTTTTCTTTCTCAACTTATTGATGAAAAAAATGGCCAAGTATTAAGCATAATTTAAACCATCTGAGAAAAAATTAGTTACGTCCAATCCAAATTAAATCCATCAAGTCAGTAAAACAGGCCCATATAAATAGACCACAGATATTCTTTTCCTGCTCTACCGGAAGTTACCGTACATCTGGCAACGTTGCTCCTCCGCAACAAAGCAGCGCCGCAGTACGAGCAGAACAATCAAGCAGACAGTTACGCAAGGCGCTGAGCCCAGATAGCAGAAGGAGACGCATACCGAAAACATATCTCAAACATTTCAAGTTTTGATGACAATTTTGTGACAATTTATTGGCCTGCATTTGTCATTTTTCACATAAAGTATGAGATATCTCAAAAACAGTTAGACTTAGGTACCGGAATCTCACGATAATTTATGAACTGAAAATTGTAGAAAAAACTAAGCCCCGCGATTGAAGTTTTCCCCAGCTATCCAATGGTGACCTTGAATTCGACTTTGAGCGTCAAGGTTATTTGAAGGACAAGTCTGTTTTTTCAAAATTGAAAAATAGCGGAAAATCCAACGTTCAAATATTTTCTTTGCCATACTTACATTTTGACCTTGGTCAGGTCAAGGTCAAACCCAGGTACGGTGATATAAGTTGAAAAGTAATGAAAGGAGCAGAAAATCCTACGTTCAAATATGTTCTTGACCATGCTTACATTTTGAACTTGGTCATGGTCAAAGTCAAACCCACGTACGGTGATATCGATGTTGGATACAGAAATCACCGGGACGTTATTTTCATGATTTTTCCCAGATATCCAATTGTGACCTTGGATCTGACCTTGGCCATGACCAACAAAGTCATTTGAATGTCAACTCTTTTTTTATCAGAACCCTGTAGTTTTGACCACGGAAATGGAGAAAATGAAACATTTTATGTTCTAATATGTCCTTGACCATTTTTGGAACTTGACCTTGGACTTGACCATCATCAAAGTCAAACACAAGTTTACCTTAGTTTCTTGTTCTTTCAGGATCGTTTCCTAACTACAAAAATCGACTTGACCTTCACATGACCTTGACAGTCATCACTGTTAAGGTCAGTACCAAGGTCACCTTTAGATATCCGGGGAAATATCACGAAAATAATGTATTGGTAGCTTCCTTATACGACTACTGGTTTTCAAGTTATATCATCGTACCTGGGTGTGATCTTGACGATGACCTCTTAAGGTCAAAATCCAAGAATAGTCAAGACCATATTTGAACGCAAAATTTTCCGCTCTTTTCATTTACGGTGTCAAAAATATAGCGTTCCATTAAAAAAATCGACTTGACCTTGAATGTCACCATTGGATAGTTGTTGAAAACTCCAATGAATCGCTGGACTTAGTTTTTTCTACCATTATTAGTTCACAGATTTTGCTCCCATCAGTCGCAGTACAACCCCAAACTTTCATAAGTTAGAGATAGACGGGAATGTGTTACTTTTTCACGAAGTACATATAAGTAACATCCAAAACACATACTATTATCAATATTTTTGCGATTTCAATAATTCCTCATGGGAAATAAAACCGTCTTGGCATTGGATTTGGCACACCCGCCAGTCGCGTAAAGTTATAGAAACAGCTGAAATTTCATTGCGATCGTATACTTTACATAGTGCGCTTCTGTGCATAATCTAAGCATCGTAAACACGTACTTTGTAACAATTCAAATGTTGGTGTTTTACGCGAAACCCGATCGTGGCAATTCATGTATATAAATAATGTATTAATAGCATTTTCGACAAAGAACACACGCCCATCAAACACTGTTCTCCATTCAAAGTACATATAAAAAAGAACAACAATAAAATATCATATTACACAAAGCAAAGGACCGGTACAATCTCAAATATCATCTCAAACCGAGATGAATATCAAACAGCTCTGCGAATGGAGTGCACCACCGCGAGAAGGCGTGCCAAGTCCGACCAGTGGCTCAACCGAAGGGGCTACGTTTATAAATAAATAATACAGGAGAGGATAAACTTAGTACTTAAATCCACCGTATGTACGCCACTGGTCCTATCTATACGAGCATTCAATCTGAGAAAGTTTGCTTTCTATGGTTTATACGAGGGTTGTTTCGAAAAAAAAGTTCCCCTATTTTTTTTCAGACACAAGAAACTTTTTTTGAAAAAATGAATTCACCAATGGAAACGTTGACGTATTTTTGAAACAACCCTCGTATAAGGGAAACTTCGCTGGGTCGTAATCGTATGGAGTGACCTATGATGTGAACATAAAAGCTCAACATAACTGGCCTGTCGGCCTTTTCTGCCCGAAGTGCGAGACTCTCCAGAATGCAAATTGTCGGCTGACGAATCAACATCGATGAAAGCTTGTACACGTTTATGCACGTCTATGAATGTGATTGTGGTGTACCGTGAATAGAGACAGAGCGGAATAAGAGACTAATAAAATAACGCAGCTTCCTTGATTTAATATTCATGAGTTATGCCCCGGCATTGTGATTACATACATCGATTCGATTATCCGCTTGAATTCATAATCAGATGTTTACCGTCCGTTGGACAAATCAAATGAATTGTATGTCAGCGCGTATACGATCCGTGGACGGGTACACCTACAATATTGTAACGCATCATATACCATGACACTATAGTCTGGGAGACAGGATATTTGAAAAGGATAACTACCTCCTATGCCACTGCAGGAAATATTATAATCGCGAAAAATTTCGAAAATGAGTCTTTATGTTTTTTTGGATGTAATATGACATGTACAGCTCGTCAAGTGCAGGAAGAGATGCGAATTTTTGAATAATGTCACGCCTCCTCGGTAGACGAAGCGGTAGCCTCTTGTCGTGTCTAGACTAATTAGCGTAGTCAGGAGAAAAATTGTCAGGCAGTGAAACAACTTTATTACTTATTATCTGTGAATTGTATGTATTGTTACGAATGCGTGGGTTGAATACATACAATTATGTTCCGTCCTCGTCGAAGTAAATATTTAGAATACATATCGTAGTACCCTCGTAGTAGTACCCGACCGCCACGATTTCAAAGCGCACACGCAGAGAAGGTTAGCGGCATCGCGCCCCTTCCCTCTACCCTTCTCCCCTCTGGCCACCTATAAACCTTCATTTACTTCAAAGCCAAGTTGTTGCAACAATTGGGTGATACATAGGGAGAGAGGGAGCACACATATCTTTTTCTGAATTTTATAATTTTTCAATATACTCACCCGTTTCGCCTAAGGTTTAATTTGTACTTAGTATATATATATATATATATAGAGAGAGTATTACAGTAATTTCTTTTCAAAACGGTACGTACCTCTCGTACTATAACGCATCATATTCCCTGTTAGCTATCGTATTATATTGCAACATTATGTTTAAGTTACCGTTCTTCCGCTAGTCATTATTAGTTGTTAGTTGTGAATGAGTCTATTAAATATTGGAATTAATTATGCTACAGGGATAATTATATAATGGT
This sequence comes from Acanthoscelides obtectus, assembly GCA_963669975.1. Classification (NCBI taxonomy): domain Eukaryota; kingdom Metazoa; phylum Arthropoda; class Insecta; order Coleoptera; family Chrysomelidae; genus Acanthoscelides; species Acanthoscelides obtectus. The sequence continues at coordinate 6,888,305 of CAVLJG010000006.1, forward strand.
ACATTCACCTTCTACTGTTACACTGGTATACTGTATCAGCTCGAGATCAAGGAATACAATTCTAATTGTCAGAATATTTATTCTTGGTGGACTTGTTGTGAAGGCTACTTGAATATTAAAGATATACACACACATTGCGTAACTAATGCTAATTGAATTGGTATTACAAATTATTGGCCTGTCTGGCGATACCATAAATAAGCAAAAGGACACTGACGTTTTTTTTTGTACACGTTAGAAGTCTCCGAGAGCTTTAAGTAGACTTTTGACCATCGATGGTGTATTGTCGTTTTTAATTAAGTGAACAAAAAAAAATTAGGCGTCGAGACCTTGAGAGAAAAAATTTGCTTCGAACAAAAAATTAAAAGAGCTTGCCCGTATGACTGAGAAAAATTCCTTGGGGCGCACATGATCGTTGCTACGACTAATCCCGCTTAGATGACGAGACAGACAAACAGACAGACAAGCAAACAGACGGCTTGAGAAGTATGTTAGACAGAGAAAGAAGCCGGCTTGATAGCGAAGGTCATCGCCGCGTTGCCTAGCAACGTTAACGCGGCATCCTACAGCGTTGCCGATATGTTCCTTGAATTTAGATGCATGTTGAAAATACATATGCGTTATTTATTCTCTACGCCGAAATAATGGTTTTCAATTGTGAATTCTGTCGATTTTTTTAGGAAGGGTCCTAACGGCGCTACATTTTAGGTCGACACGGAAGGTCAGGCTCGCCACAAATTCTGCAACATTGCATCATTGGTTCGCTTCGCAACACCGCATTTCGTACATTCCAAGGCAAGGTTTCCACCTCCATGATCACGGATGAGCGATTTTGGTCAGTGCCCATCTAGCGCTCGTTGGGGAGTGTTACATTTTCCGACCACTCGCTGTCGCAAAATGTACCAATAACTCAGGATGTGTTGATTTTATCACCATCGGTGGAAATCAAAAATAATTCTAAAATAAATTAAAACACTGAGTCGCATCAAAATTGAAATAAATAAACTTGTTATACGGTGAATACTGAGTATCAAGTCGTCTTGTATTATACTAAGTGACATATAAATCCGAACACCCAGTTTAAATGGTTTTATTTTAATAAAAGTTGGTGAATGTATTTATCTTACTGTAAATAACAAGTGAAAAATTTTTCAGCCTTATCAGCTGGACTTTCTTTTCGGGCAATTGCAGTTAGAGTGCAAAGAAGTGTAGACGCTGTGGTTAGGTGTTGTCAGGCATGGCTTCGAGAAGGCCGTACGTAAAGAGCAAGAGGCACTGGACGCCGCCGTAGAACAACAGACCGTGAAGATCGCCGCCTAAGATTATTGGCCTTAAGGGACCGTTTCTCCACTACCAGGTTCATTGCAAATGAATGGTTTGCAGAACACGGAAGACCTATTGGCATGCGAAGTGTTTACCGACGAATGAGAAGTTTTGGCTTGTTTTCATACCGGCCACACTGGGTCCTCCCTTTAACTCGAGAACACCGACGTAATCGCCTTGAGTGGTGCAGACAACGGTCACTCTGGGATCAGGAATGGAACAGTATTGTCTTTAGTGACGAGTCTCGATTTTGTTTAGGCATGCACAATGGTCGTGCCAGGGTTAGAAGGCGACGTGGTGAAAGGAGGAATCCACAGTTTTTTGTTGAAAGACATGTTCATCACACTGTTGGAGTTATGGTTTGAGTTGCTATAGCTTATGGTTCCAGGTCACCTTTAATCTTCAAAAGAGGTAACATGAACGCGCAGCGTTATATCCACGAAGTTCTAGAACCCCATCTTTTACATTATCTTGACACCCTGGCAGATCCAACTTTCCAACAAGATAATGCCCGACCACATGTTGCAAGAGTCACAATAGACTTCTTTCAACATAATGATGTCACATTGTTACCATGGCCACCAAGATCTCCCGACTTATCCCCAATTGAGCACGTGTGGGATATGATGGGTAGGAGATTGCTCAATTTGCAACGTCCTCCTCAGACTCTAGAAGCACTTCGAGAGGAGTTGGTGGTTGCCTGGAATGAGATACCACAGGAGGACATTGACCACCTGATCAGAAGCATGACAAGGTGCGTTGGAGAATGCGTAGCACATCAGGGTGCATCCACACATTATTAAAGGTCAAAGGGATTTAAAGCAGTGCAATCATTTTGAAATTTTTATCATTTACTTAAGTAGTTATACAAAATTTTATTAAAATAAAACCATTTAACCTGGGTGTTCAGATTTATATGTCACTTAGTATCTGTGTATTATAAACGAAAGATGCTTGTTACTAAAAATCCATTTAGCGTGAAGCCGTACGATGCTCGCTGAATTTAAAAGAGACCACCGCCTAAGCGTCCCTAATTTTTGACAGCTTCATTTGTCATTTCATTATTGCTTTCGAACCTGTGGTCAAATCGGCAATATCTCCAGAAAACTATCACCCAGCACCGTGTATTTCTAATTTTCTCTTTGTGTCAGGCCATTCTTCGCAATAGGTATACATTAGACATAATAGCTTGAAACTTTAGGACGAGAAATCCGTCTAGTCACGGTGAGTTTGTCATATTCGCGAGAATAGCGATGTTGCCAAAATTAAGACGTCAGTTGATCGCCTAGAAGAAATGACCGATAACAAATCTGAATAGCGACATTTTTGATTATATTTTCATATGGAAGGGGCCCATATACATATATTAGGATAACGTTCCGTTCTTTGGGGCTTATTTACACGCCGTTAACAATACAGAATAACAACAATACTCGGTGACAGGTATTTACGTCTACTTGAAAAAAAATCAGAAAAAACGCATTTTTCCTTATAAGAAATAAATGTAACATGTCATACAACGTTGAATTTGTATAAAAAATTCTATTAGATACAGGATGTACTTTTTTCGGACAAAAAAATAAAATTGTTTAAATTAAAGTCAGGAAAAAATAAAAATGATTTGGCCAAAATATAGTTATTCCCAAATATCTCAGTAAGCATTGGATGCTCATCTTCGACTCCCAGTATGACACCGTGTAATATAAAAGCCGCTAAGACAAAACAATTTATCTGAAGAAAATATAGTGTTCGAGTGAAAAAGAATCTAAGGGTAAAAAAGACATAAAAATTGCATAAAAGCAATGAAATGTGGTTTCGGTTTAAACTGTTACGGTACCTGCTCATGCAGAGTACCGGATACGAACAAAAGTGAGGGTCGTATATAACCTTTAAGCCATTGTTAGACAAAATTATAACTTTGAACAACCGTTCTTTTATCAAAATTTAACATTCTTTTCCCATATTTTTCATAATTGATTTTTATGCATAAGCAAATGTGCGATCAAAATTGGAATCACCATTGACCACTTCCGCCAAAAGTAACGGAAAATTACCTAATAGCTGAGCCACTGGTTGAATATACATTCAAGTCCAGACTTCTCAAGCAGTGCCGAACACCCAATCCCGATCAGATCATAACACTACAGAACAAGATTCAATCAAAATTCAATGTGTATTCCACAAACATCAAAAACCATTACACAACGATCCCTTTTTTCTTGGAACCAACATTCTATAACTTTGCATCATAGTCATTAAAATCAATTAAATCAATTGGATCATTTAAAAAAGAGCTCAAGAAATGGATTTTACAATAACCACGAACCTGCAGATATGAAAAATCATTATCAAAATCAATAATATTTTACTTTAACATTCATACTTTTTACCGTAGATGAAATTGTCTGGATATTTTTCCTGAATCCCCATAATTCAATTCGCCACATTATATATTATTTACATTTTTCAATCATTTTAATTTCAACAACCTCAAGCACAAGTGCAAACTTTTTTGGGTGCTTGTGAAGTATACACCACTGTTATGTCCTTACAAAATCGGAAAAGTCCTGGGTTCGATGGTATTAAAAGCGAGCATTTGAAAATTATAGCCGAGGACATAACAGAACCACTCACTTACCTAATCAACAAATGCTTTGAATCTGGCATATATACCTCAATTTTAAAAAAAGGTAATATAATACCGATACATAAATCAGGAACAAAAACAGATGTTAACAACTATAGACCAATATCAATAATATCCAGTGTAGCAAAGGTTTTTGAAAAAGTTTTATCTACTAGAATGATTCGATACCTCACAAAATTCAAAATTTTAAGTGAAAATCAATATGGATTTACAGAAGGGAAGGCTACATCGGACGCAATAACTAAAATTGTAAATCAAATACATCAAAATATTGATAACAGAATCCCTTCAATCTGCATTTTTGTTGATTTAAAGAAAGCTTTCGACACAGTTAATCACAAATTATTATTAGAAGCATTGGAGAGAATTGGTTTCAGAGGAAACGCGTACTCATTGATCGAAAGTTATTTGTCAAATCGCCCACAATCTGTGCAGATATCAGGATCATTTAGTAAAGAAATGTATATTAAGTGTGGTGTCCCACAAGGAACTGTCTTAGGTCCGCTGTTATTCAATATATATTTAAATGATATTTTCCAAATTAATTGTGTTGGCAAAATAACTAGTTTTGCAGATGATACTGCAATATTATATGAAGGCACTGACTGGTCTGATCTGAAAAATGTAATTGAAAATGATTTTATCAAAATTATTCGGTGGTTTAACAGTAGAAAATTAAGCATTAACTACTCTAAAACACATTTTTTACCATTTGGATCTTATGCTAGACATCTGCCAAATTACACAAATTTCTCCTTCAATATTAATGATCAAAAAATGCAAATTAGTAGAGTGCCCAACATAAAATACCTTGGAGTGATCTTGGATCCTCACTTACGATGGGACATCCATGTCAATTATATTTTAAAGAAAGATAGATTTGTATCCTACAAAATTAAATACCTTGGGAATATATTGACAGAAAAATATCTTCGAACATTATACCATGCACTGATTGAGCCTCATCTCACATATGGTATATTAGCATGGGGAGCTGCATGTTCCTCACATATCTATAATTTAGATGTTTTTCAAAAAAGTATTCTAAAAATGATATTTAAAAAACCGAAACTTTATCCCACTGAAAAATTATACGCAGATGTTCGAATGTATGATATAAGACAGCTTTATTTCTTACACAGTATCACTCACTACCATAAATTTGTAAACACCGACCAAAAAATTAAACATAATCATTATACCAGGTACAAAATTCGTGGCACAGTTCCTCAACCACATAAATCTATAATGCAGCGATCATATCTCTATTTAGCGCCCAAATTTTATGAAATTATACCTAAAGACTTAAAAGATTTACGTTTCGGAAATTGTTTCAAAAGAAATTTAAAAAAGTGGCTACATTCTATATCTAGGACTGAAATTCATAAACTCATAAATACGAACATCAACTAAATACATAATCTACTGTAGCTAATTTTTGTCCTTTTTTGTCATTTGCATTCTACAGTTTCAACTTAAATTTATTGGTCCATGTACAGGCGATGCCTTCTATTGGGCCTGTTTTGATTTTATATTTATTTACTCATATTGTTTGTTATCTTTGTACATTGAGTGAATAAATATTATCATTATTATATTATTATGTTTGTTGTGCACGATATTTAGGATTTACCTCTAATTTGCGACCATAAACATTATATTATATTATTATTAACAGGGCCTTAATCACGAGAAAAAGACTGCATCTACCACTAAAGACCGAACCCAAGCCTTGTTCCTTTGTTTCCTAGCTACTGATTCCCATAAAAACGTCCAAATTCGGCAACCGTGTTTCGGATAGTATCTGATTCACCATAGCGGCAGGTAAGCTGCATGCATACCTGCTCCTAAAAGCATCTACATAGCAATGGAAAGCCTCTTCTCTCACTTTTATCACTGTGTGAACCTGAATGCACCTCGCTACCGCTCTAGAGATGCACGAACCAAATCATGTTTTTATGAACCGATGGATAAATCCTACTTCGTTTCAAAAAAGAAGAAGCTTCCGGAAATTATTTCACTATGTCCTCAAGTGACTAGAAGGTTACTTCGGAATTCTCTTGAAATTTTTTCCTGTGCGCAATTTTAAAGTCTGCAAGCGCTTGGAAAAATTTTCTACTACATCCCGAAGTAACCATAAGGTTGAAAACGCCTAAGTCAAAATTTGGAATTTTGTCAAAATCTTGACTTTCCTAAAAATTGCATTCCACTGCACAAAAATGCTCAGAAACAAAAATTCTAACCGCCGATGTGAGATATGATTTAAAAATTTTCCAGCCCTGGAATTTTTTTGGTCATTAAACTACACAGAGGTTGAAAATGTGTACAACTAAGTCTAGTGGTTTTCCAAAATTTGACTTCCCAAGAAATGTGTGAAGGGAAAATGGGCGCCGCCTTCATCTACGTCATTCCTCACTCTCAAGTTGTTCTACTTTCATCGACATCCATTATTTGCAGCGCCACAACCCGCAGTAGTGAAATAATTTCACACCCAATGCTGGGGGGTTTATCGGGTTGTGGAGATTTTGATAGAAATCGGCCTCCCTTGGTGAATTTTGTTGTCGGAGCCCTCTTCTCGCCCTCTTGGGGATTTACCATTTGTCACAGCTACACCAAACCATTGAGCTGGTAAGTGACCATTTTCTTCAAGCCACGTGTTCATTTTCTCAACATGATGTCTAATGCTATAGAGAGGAACTGTCTGCATTGACGCTCCGAGGCAATCTTTAAGTAGGATTTACGTCTGTGAGGAGCAGTCCCCCATTTCCCTCATTGTTCGAAGGTTCTTTTATCTGGGACTTCCTGCCTCCGGTTGCCTACCTTCGATAGACAAGCACCTGCCTAGGTATTTTTTTTTCTAAACCATTTGACTGCAGTACAAAATAACTTCTTTTAAATTATTTATTTCTTTTGTTCAATAAATGTTTATTTACCTTGTGAGTTTGTATCTCCTTTTGTGTCAGAGAACCAACATTGCTTACTTGTTATTTCTTTTCCTAGTGTTTAGTACATACATACAAAGAACCACCCTCTGAGGGCTCGATAACTACCGAATGAGTATACTTTATCTGAAGTCACTTGAAACACTGTGAAATACCGGGTGCGTTTTATATATCTATATTTAACACGCTCTGTTGCTGCAAAAATCGCCAAATTTCGCAGCAAATATCCCCCGTATAAGAGATCAAAGGCAGTTTCACCGGCCCACGTGGAGTAAAGCACGCCTATGCGTGGACATAGCCAATGAGAAAGCGTGTATTTCAGAGCTCCGAACAAGTGCAGGTGGCTACTGAAAATTGAAACAGTTTAGCCAGTGCCGTGTAGCGGTGAATAAACGTGTTTTCTTTAGTCTGTCCGTGTTTTTTCATAGATTTTATTAGTTTGTGTGTTTTTGACTTTTGAATACTCAGTTTACTTGTTGATTTAATTGTTGTGTTGATTGTTCTTGTGTGTCCTAAATATGGCTCTTTGGAGACCTTGGGAAAATGCTCCAAGCCACGAGGAGATGGTTGATGAACCTGTGCAGGCAGAATTCTTTCATAAAGATTTAGAGGAACAGACCCAAAGAGTAATCCTAAATATGTATGATTGTCTGAAAATCCAGATTCCTCGCAAAATCAAATTTTAAACAGAATTTGTATCCTGACAAAAATCAGTCGGTCTACCATTTACCGGGTTATAAAAACGGGAGATGTAGTCAACCATTCCTTCCACAGAAAGCGCATAGGGCAAAAATTAAAAAGAATAGACGTGGGTTTTCAGGAAGATATTCGTCGTATAATATACGGATTTTATAAAGAAAATTTGGTGCCCACGTTGAAAATGATACGGGATAAATTAAAAGATTATCCTGAAGATTTTTATAATTACAAATGCTTAGACTCACTGCACTGTATTGTAAAACTGTGTGGTTTTCAATACAAAAAATTAGATAAAAGAATGGTGATTATGGAGTCGTCTCGAATCGTTGAATTGCGCCAAGAATTTTTGCACAAAGTTAGAATCTATAGAGAGCAGAAAAGAAATCTGATTTACCTGGATGAAACGTGGTATGATACACATGATGTTGTGCAGTATGGCTGGGTTGACGACAGCAACAAGTGCATTTTAAATGCACCATGCAACCGTGGAAAACGAATCATTATTCTCCATGCTGGCAGTGAAAATGGATTTATACCTAATGCCTTGCTGTTATCTGCCAAAAATATCAAAGAATCATGTGCCGACTATCATGAGTACATGACCTCCGACTTATTTGAAAAGTGGATAGAGCAGCAGTTAATACCAAACATTTCCCCAAATTCAGTGATTATTATGGACAATGCGCCATACCATTCCCGACAGAAAAACAAAATTCCGAATACAGGCACAAAAAAACAAGACATTATTGATTTTATCAAGGATAAGGGAATGGAAATACCACAAAAATCAACCAAAGCCATATTATTGGATCTTATTAAAAGACAAAAACTTGAAAAAGAGTATGTTGTTGACAATCTGCTTCAGCAAAATGGCCATGAAGTATTACGTCTACCTCCCTATTACTGCATTTTTAACCCGATTGAGTTGGTCTGGGCTGTTTTAAAAAAAAGTAAGAAAACATAATCAGACCCCTCAATTAAGTGAATCGCTATTGGCCACAATAAGAGATGCAGTATCTCATATTGCTGCCACAGACCTATGGAAGCAGTGTTCTAGGCATATTATTGAAAAAGAAAATGAATATTGTGTTTTGCCTCCTGTAAATCCCGTTGTAATTCCTCTACGAGATGACTCTAGCGACAGCTCCGGCGAGGATGATATATAAATACCTATAATGTAAGTCTTTATATACCTTTTTATATACCTACCTGCTATGTAAATATTTGCCTATGTCAAACGTTGGAATTCTGTAATTTTTCCATTTCTTAACTTTCAGTCAACATAAATTAAACTCCCAATATAAGTATTTTTTATCCCAAATCAAAAAATAAGAAGATAGTAAAATCCATTTATTGTGATATAAAAACATTATTATTATCGTTCTAAATAAATGACCGCACGCCTATGATACGTCATGAAATTACAAAGGACGCGCCGACGAAAGGTTTTTATGCTATTTCAAGTGACTTCAGATAAAGTATACATCTGCATTCTTTCTATATTACAACTTCTACAATGTGCATACTGGTCGCTCTTTCAAAGTACTTTGCAACCATTCTGGAAACTCGTTTTTGGATTCTTGCTTACGGGATTGTGAATATTTTTCTGTTTTACACCTGAAATCACCTCTCATTTTAATTAAATATTTATTTTGAAAACAGACAGGTTTCGGTTTCTTTATTGCTTGTCCGGTGATGAGGTAGCTTTATTTTTGGTTTCAGCTCTTTTTCGGCAAGTATAGAAATATTTAAATTATTTTAAAAATCGTGGAGAATGATCTTATCGGTAAATATTCTCTTTTCGGTAAAAATACCGAAAAATCCGGTTCAAGTCCATGCATAGACAAATTGAAATTTGCAATATGAATTTATATTCTAAATTCTATGCATGTCCTTTCACATTCGTCAATTTGAAGCTTTTATTTGTCATAAGATTTTAGCAAAATGTAAGATAGTAAAGGCAACACTGCACCCTGCAGCCCAGTTGACAAGAACGACAAGCTGTCAAGATTAGGGAAGTTTAAATCCACCAAAGGGAACGATATGTATCGATTCTTATCGCTTTAGGAAGTATCGATACTTTAAAATATTGGAATAAAATTATCGATATCCAGCGGAAGAAAACAAAAAAGAAAAGTCATCTTTCTGACACAGTCCGGATCGAAAGATGACGATACTCGTGAAATGTATCGATACACCCAAGTGTCGTATATAAAAATATCGATCCAAAATATCGGGTATGGGAAGCAAAAGTATCGATACTTCTAAATATAGGATCGTATCGAACGTCCCTACTGTCAAGATGTATCACCCGAGGTACTGACGCAGCTATTTTGAGGCGTCATGGAAATAATTTTAAATTGTCATTTGCATTTTTTCAAGTGTTGTGCAACGATTTTGGGAAAAATTCCACGAATAGTCTTATAAAGCATAGTAGAGTATATTTCAACAGTTGGCGGAGCGTACTTCACTGGGACCAGCGGGGTGAAACGGGATCTTAATGCACAATCTGGCAACAATGTCGCACCCTCAAAAAATGGCCGCTGACAACCACACAAGTCACCGTGTTGTCATTGAATAGCATGGAATTAAACCTTCTTCAGTGTATATGTTTTGTGACTGGGACCAAGGGTCGACGGATCCCACACATGTGTCACTCGTTGGGGAGTTTTGAAATGTAATAATCGGCTGTTATTTAAATAATGTCCAATTATATAACTAGAATGTGTACTCGCGAAAAAAGAGAAATATTGCAAATTTCTAGTTTTTTTGCAGGTTTTACGATATATATTTGGGTATTTCCTAATCGCTGTAAATATAGTGTGGATGTTTGTTTAGTTCCTGAACAATATTCAACTTTATGGATGTATGGATATCAAAAAACCTGAATGGTTTTGTGGGAATATCAATCTAAGGTGCCATAGTGGTTCTGATGAACGGCAAGTAAATGAATAAATGTTTGGAAACGAGCAATATCTATAACATTTTTGGTAAAGTCTGTCATCAAGTAGGTGTTTAACGGCTATCTGCAAGAGGTTTATAGGAAAAGAACACACGGTAGGTGATGATTTATGAGTAAAATCGCATATCAATTGAAGAAAATAATATAAACATGAATAAACAATCGACAATATTAAATAGAAACATGAATTTCATTCAAAAATCGAATAGTTTTTCAAATTGTGACTAAATTGTATGAAATTTATTAATATTCAATAAGCTGGTGATGTTTCAATGATAAGCTGTTATATCATACTTTGACAGTATTTTGTTTTCAACATTTCATAGCTATTGGTTGCTAAGATTTGTTGATTGGATTTTGAAGCTAATTCGCTGTATTTGACGACTCTAACCCTATACGTGGAGAATAACGGACTGTTAATTTGACAACCTTGGTGAAATCCACCCTAAAACTATTTTTTATTTTATTTTATTGCTGACAAATGTCATCATTGTTTACACGCACTGTGTATTTAGCGCTAAATAAAGACTTGAATTGAAATATCGGTTCTATAAGCCGAATTCCTCATCACTACGCTTCGGAGGTCGTGGGTCCCTCAGCACTTCTAACCTGCTCCCTCGCTCTCCTCTGGTGTTTACCTGTTAATTACATCCTCACTTTACTCACATTTTTTTGTTTCCCTTTGATGGAACCCCGAATATATACGTGCACAGGATACGTTAATTGACCGCCTTATGTTTAATGGAATTAGGCTCTTATTTAAAGCAAGCACGCTGAAGTGTTCTTTTATTTGATTTCCTTTCATTAAGATGCCATTTGTCAAGCAGTGTCAATGTCATTGTTAATGTAGATGGAGACAAATAGAGATTCTGCCGGAAAGCGTCGATAGAAAGGCTTTTGGTTTATGCTAATAAATCTCGAAAATCACAATTGTGACCTTAACACATAATGCATCTAAACTAAAAATCTAACACAGTTCTCTTTGCGCCGAAAAATAAAATACCCGACGACAGTACGCATTAATGACACGACTCTAATTTATAAGGACATTGTAAAAGATTTGGGTGACTTGCATGACAAGGATTAACGTTTTCGTGAGCATATACCTAAATTAGCAAAAAGCTGCCTTATACTGAGAACATTGTTGTCTTTTTGTAACAATCGTTAAACTCAGCACGTCTGACCATACAGCTAGCAACCAAAGAGTTAGAGTTAGTCTGTGTGACGACTCTTAGTCAGTCTGTGTGACGACTTAATGATCAGTCTGTGTGACGGTCAGAATTAGTCTGTGTGACGATCCCGTGATTCAGTCGATGACGAATCCGTAATAGTAGTTGGGGTACATTAATGTAATGGTAAATAGTAGATATTTGCATGTGATGTCATGACTCAGTTGAATACGGAAGATACAACGGCCCTTGGCCAGCGTGATATCCCGGTTCGTGGACTGTCTTTTTGTAACAATCGTTGAACTCAGCACGTCTGACCATACACCTAGCGACCAAAGAGTTAGAGTTAGTCTGTGTGACAACTCCGAGTTAGTATGTGTGACGTCTCTTAGTCAGTCTGTGTGACGACTCAATGATCAGTCTGTGTGACGGTCAGAATTAGTCTGTGTGACGATCCCGTGATTCAGTCGATGACGAATCCGTAATAGTAGTTGAGGTACATTAATGTAATGGTAAATAGTAGATTTGTGTATGTGATGTCATGACTCAGTTAAATACGGGAGATACAACGGCCCTTGGCCAGCGTGATATCCCGGTTCCTGGACTGTCTTTTTGTAGCAATCGTTAAACTCAGCACGTCTGACCATACACCTAGCGACCAAAGAGTTAGAATTAGTCTGTGTGACAACTCCGAGTTAGTCTGTGTGACGACTCTTAGTCAGTCTGTGTGACGACTTAATGATCAGTCTGTGTGACGGTCAGGATTAGTCTGTGTGACGATCCCGTGATTCAGTCGATGACGAATCCGTAATAGTAGTTGGGGTACATTAATGTAATGGTAAATAGTAGATTTGTGTATGTGATGTCATGACTCAGTTAAATACGGGAGATACAACGGCCCTTGGCCAGCGTGATATCCCGGTTCCTGGACTGTCTTTTTGTAGCAATCGTTAAACTCAGCACGTCTGACCATACACCTAGCGACCAAAGAGTTAGAATTAGTCTGTGTGACAACTCCGAGTTAGTCTGTGTGACGACTCTTAGTCAGTCTGTGTGACGACTTAATGATCAGTCTGTGTGACGGTCAGGATTAGTCTGTGTGACGATCCCGTGATTCAGTCGATGACGAATCCGTAATAGTAGTTGGGGTACATTAATGTAATGGTAAATAGTAGATTTGTGCATGTGATGTCATGACTCAGTTGAATACGGGAGATACAACGGCCCTTGGCCAGCGTGATATCCCGGTTCCTGGACTGTCTTTTTGTAACAATCGTTAAACTCAGCACGTCTGACCATACACCTAGCGACCAAAGAGTTAGAGTTAGTATGTGTGACAACTCCGAGTTAGTCTGTGTGACGACTCTTAGTCAGTCTGTGTGACGACTTAGTGATAAGTCTGTGTGACGGTCAGAATTAGTCTGTGTGACGATCCCGTGATTCAGTCGATGACGAATCCGTAATAGTAGTTGTTGGGGTACATTAATGTAATGGTAAATAGTAGATTTGTGCATGCGATGTCATTTTCTAAAAATAGGCGATGGCCCCGACAATCCGATCATTTCGCCCTTATCGCTTGCCAAAGGAGGATAACTAGTTGTCGTTTCGTCACCAAGTAAGTGACTTTAATATTACCCTGACATTGTTGCTGATATCGAATTGTTTACGTACTGCCCATGTAGTAAAAATGAAATGGTACGGGGCGGTACTTCGAAATCTTCTAAGATGAGATGTTTTCACGTTTATCGTTATATTGCTATTATCATATCTCTTTCGTATCCTACATGTGTATCTCCGACTGTCTCACTATCTAATAGAAATAAGTCACGGATTGAATTACCAGGAACAAATTATGATGTGACTAGCAAAAAAACAGATGACATAATCACCACCACAGCATGTTGTATGCACGAATCATTCTGATTCGTCATTTCGTATTTCGTTAATACGTCCCCCGTGAGAATACACCGTCTAATATAATAGCCATTGTTTGGGCTAATGGCCAGGTATTTCTTTCTCTCTTTTTTTCGGTCTATATATCCGTATGCTGTCCTCAGGCCGGCCGAATACCGAATAATTTACCATCTTAATGGACGACAACGCGATTCCACGAAAAATGCCACCAATACGTCACAATGTTGCCGATGCAATAAAAATGCACTGATATAATAATACTGGTAATAATAATAATAAAAGGTCTTTATTGGGCGAAAGTTTAGCATAAACTATTCTACCGCTTGACCCGTTAAAGTGTCTATCCACAAAATAAACCATATATATATACCACTGAAAATGCAGAGGTTTCAAGATTAAAATGTATTAATTGAGTAAAATAAATCAAGATTGGATAAAAGTGTATTCATTATTCATACTTATAGAATGATGTTTTAAAGCATACAGGGTTCGTCCGGAAAGTAATAGGACTGAGTCAATTAATGTCAATGATTACTCGAAAATTATTTTGTTTTAAAATACTTTTTGAAAGACTCAAAATATAAAGCTTTTATTATGAGTAAAACATTTAGAAAAAAATGAAGCTCCGTGAGGAGGCACTGTTATTGAATCAATAAATGGAATATCTCGTGAGAGTATAGGACTACGAAATTTCAACTTATTTTTATAAAATGGGGGAAATGAATATGAATAAAACATAGTAAATGAAATTTAAATAGATTATGAATAGATAACCATTCCAATTTTATGATTAAGGTAAGGTATTCATATTTTTTCAAGTTATATGTGCAACATGAATTTTGAATTCTTTGCAAGCACTTGACAGATACTGAATCTAAAAATGGACGACGAATGTCGCAGTATGTAATTTTTGAAATAATGATTTACTGAGATTTTTTTTAGTTCTGTAATCGAGAATTTGTTTGTTCAAATATAATTGCCGAAGTAGTAAAAAGCAACTTTTTGTAACATAGTTCAAATGAGCAATAAAATTCAGACAAAGATACATGCCTACATTTTTACAGCACCACAAACTTTTATAATTTTACCATTTAATGATACAGGATATTTTTAAAATTGATTTCTCATTTTTTAGGAGAGAATATAATTCCTTTTGATTTTTCTGGATTTAATCTAAGACTAAGAAATGTTGCATACTTGTCGATAGATCTCATGACTTCATTAATTTGAGTCCCAGCAATTATTATATCTATATCATCCATAATTTTTAGACACCATAAATATCACTAAACCACAGGAAAATATAGAATTTAATTTATTTTGGAAATGTTCGCCATTACGTATTAGCGTAGCAAATAAAACTGATTACCAAACTTATGTCACTTCTCCTTTTTGGATGGTCATCGTGAGTCAAAAAAAGTCAGATACGAACATGTACGACAGAGAAATCAAACGGATCAAGTCAGTCAAACAGGCTCATACAATTAGTCCATTGAGATTCTGTCCCCGCTCTACCGGAAGTTACTGTCCATCTGGCAACGTTGTCCCTTCCCAAATCTGCGCGGCAGCGCCCACCGCAACACCGCGAGTTATCGCTCATTCCGTGTATATGTTTTGTGCGCTGCAGTACGGATAGATTAGACACCCGAACCGGTACGCCGGGCGGTGAGCTTAGATAGCAGAAGTAGCGTTACGAATACAGCCCGTATCATTTCAGACACCTTGCCAGGATATGTTTCTTCGACGGAGTGACATTTCTTTACTACTGTTTCGTGCTTCAACTCCCACAAGTAATAGTAGGTTGTTCGCAGATTAGAAATTAACACGGGAATTATTCAAATATCTCAAAGCTGTCTTTATCCCCAAATCAATTTTCCGAAGAGCTCGTTGGCAACATCTGAATTGACCCGAATGTGTGAGTATCGATGATAAACGTATGGAATTCGGCGTGCCGTGGCCAGCCAGAAGCAAGAAACCGGTGAGGCGACATACGAACCGACGAATACGGACGTTGGGCCCACGATACCACCAAAGTATACAGATTGAGCACAATAGAGTCACTTCGTGGTCAATCTAGTTTATTCCTACATCCGCAAAATTACTCTTAAGATCTGAAACTTATCCTGTCGATAATCGCTTGCATCTCTGGTCAATAAAACCACATGTGTTGACAGTCTTCTTTAGTCTAAACGTTTCAGTCACAAAGGTGATATTCAGTACAGTGACAATATACAGGGTGTAAACGTTATGATCGTCATTATTTAAATGGGTGATAGACGGAACGCAGTGTAAATGAAGATGGAGTTTGTTATTTTTGGCTCTTAGGTATTATTTCATTATTTGATAATGTACTCGTAAAATGCAAACAACTAAAAAAAATCGGACTTACCACTATCTCAGCGCTTCACCTGGTGTGTGAAAGTATAATGAACGTATTAAAAAAATCCACTTATAAATAGGGAACATAATTTTGCTACATACATTGTTTTTCTTTTTAAAAGCCACACTGTACTTTTTTATATTTAAAGATGTTCAAAATGTCGTCCTCCACTTTCCACACAAACTACATTACGACGAACCCAGTTTCTTCCTACTCTAGATCCTCGAAGTTGTCCATTTATTATTTCAGCCGCATTAAATTTTTTTCGCGAAGTTGTGCTTCAGTTGTTGTTGGACCAGCCCCATAAACCATCCCTTTAAGTTCACCCCAATACCAGAAATCCATCGGATTGAGGTCAGGAGATCTTGCTGGCCATTTTCGAGGATCAGGAGCATTTCGACCGATCCAGCGATTTGGATAATGTTCATTCAAATACTGAATGACGGCTATAAAAATGTGTGGTGTTGCCCCGTCATGAAGAAACCACAAATTCCGTCTCCGTTGTAATGGCATGTTGTCTAAGGTCTGTTCCAAAGGTTCTGGTAGGTTATTGGCTAGAAAGCTAAGGTATCCTTCTCCTGACAACTTTGGGGGTAACTCGAAAGGGCCAATTACCTGATCGTCAAGAATACCCGCCCAAATATTTAATTTAAAACGTTGTTGGAAATGACCTTCACGAATAGTATGAGGATGACGAGCTGCACCGTAAACTAACAACATGTCGGCGAACTCTTGATTCGAGAACATTGTAAATAAACACGACGACGTACGCGAACAATAACTAACCACTGTTACCGTTTGCGATCGATTGCCGGTTCGATAAGAGTGATGAAAGATCGACGCGCTGTTGTCATGCGTGTTTTAAATATTTAATCTAATGAGACTTACTGACTACAAATTTTGGCTTAACTTAGAAAAACTTAATGCCATTTATTTGTTAATTACCCAATTTAGATTAGATTATAATAATTAGTAAGATTGTGTTGATTGTGGTCGATATAAAGTTCACACCCTGTATTTGACTTATCAGTCATCCAGGTGACAGTTCGTTTGTTTTTTCTTTTCATTATCACATTGTTTGTATTGTCGCGTAGTTCGATCTGTAATTAGCAAAATATTTTTTATCTATTATAAGTTGCCTACAATATTTGAACTTAACTTTTGTGTGTTTTAAAATGACGAAGCTATCGGCCTATTTCACACCCTGTATGTATGAAAGGAGCTAGCCGAGAGAGTCCGTCGCTGGAAGAAATATCTGGTGTTTAAGAAGGTAGCGCCACCTCAAAGTCCAAATATGAGGTTTCAGCTAGTGAAATTCTGTGATCTGAACCTGAATCAGGAGCATGTTAACTTCAACAACAATAACGACATCCTTACAGGAGGATACACTTAGGTTTAGAGCTGCCAGGGGGTCTTATCCCCTTTCTCATGGTCGCTCCTGGTGGACGACCTGATTGCCATTCTTCGCCTGTGGGAGGCCGAGGTTCAAGCAAATGTGGATGATCTATACTACAACTATTTAAAACTGTAATGACTCATACGCGTGATCAACACGTGATCAGAGCTCGATCCCGGCTTCCTTCCAGTACAGCCGTATAGCGTACGACATATGTCATTTCTGTGGCTTTGCGGTGATCAACAGCACAGACAGAGATGGAAATAATGGCTAATTGTTCTCCGCCGGTAGAACCAATGAAATCAAAGACGCGCCTGGACCAGCAGACTCATAGGCGTCGGCAACGCATTGGAACGTGTTTCGTTGAGCGATCGCATATTGTGTGTTTTTATAAGAATTGTTGTGTGATTGTTATTGTTGTGGTTTCTGTGGTTACTGTTTTGGTTATACTTAACCATGGATAGTACAAATGGCACGAGTGGAAGTACTGAAAGCCAGCGAACAAGTAGACGGCTTTGTAAAGCACTGAAGAGGGACGCGAAAGAAATCGTACTCAACGTGTTCAATTATCTGAACAGAACTATGTCGCAGGGAGATGCACTCGCGCGTTGTGAAAGTATGACAGGCGTTCCAGAGTGGACCATTCGCAGGGTGGTGCATGAAAAGAAGAAAACTGGAGCTACTACTGATCCAAAGTTTAATTTGAAGGGACGAAAGGCCGTTAAATTGGATGACGATAGCAAAATGGCGTTAAGGCGAACCGTACATTCATTCTTCTTTAGGAATGAGATACCAACCCTCAAGGCTGTACATGCAGCGATCAAGGAAAATGAAATTATACCCCAAATGAGCGTCGAGGTAATGAGGAAATCCCTGCACGAAATTAATTTTCGTTACGAAACGTGTAATCGGAAGTCAGTATTGATAGAGAGACCTGAAATAGTCGCCTGGCGTCGAAAATACCTACGTGAAATGATTGAATATAAGCGACAAAGCAGAAAAATCTATTATTTGGACGAGACATGGGTAAATGCAGGTCACACAGTTAAAAAAACCTGGATAGACAAAAACGTAGTGAGTAACCGACAAGCAAGCAATGAAGGTTTGTCAACAGGTCTTCGTGGACCGTCAGGGAAAGGTCAAAGATTGATCGTAACTCATATTAGTAGCGATAGTGGCTTTTTAGAAGAGTGTGACTTGATTTTCGTCTCTAAGAAAGGAGGTGATTACCATGACGAAATGAATGCCAGCTGCTTCGAGAGCTGGTTTCAAGGGGTGCTTCAGCGAGTTGAGCCCAACTCTGTGATCGTCATGGATAATGCTTCCTACCATAGTCGTCGAGCCGAACGTGTACCGACTATGGGATCTCGAAAAAGTGACATGCAGTAATGGTTGCGCGAAAAAGGAATCCCGTTTGACGATTCATGTGTGAAAGCGGAATTGTATGAAAAAATTAAACAGCACAAACCTGCGAACATTAGTTACGTGACTGATGAGATGGCCCGTCAATGTGGTGTCACTGTGCTGCGGTTACCGCCCTACCACTGTGAACTGAACCCAATAGAGCTCATCTGGGCTCAAGTGAAGGGTTATATTGCGCGCCATAACACAACCTTCAAATTACCAGACGTTAAGGTTTTACTTGAGACTTCCATACAGCTAGTAACGCCCGCAGCTTGGCAGAATGCTATCCGTCACGTTGTGAAGGAAGAAACAAAAATGTGGCAGCTTGACCACCACATCGACACCATCATAGAGCCAGTTATAGTCAATTTCAACGAGGAAAGCGATAGCGACAGTTTATTACTGTCAGATGTAAGTGGAAGCGACGATGAATAAAGGTAATTCCCAAATTTTTGACTTACAATATGTTTCAAACCACTCTTTATTAAGCATGTGACAAATCTAGTTCACCCATGTTAAACATTCATACCCCGCCTATGAACAGCCGACTACTGGTAGTTAATTGATGTTCACGTGAACATCGATGAGTCATTACAGTTTTAGATAGTTATAGTATAGTCGTTTCGATCAAGGGGAAATCTGAAAAAAATTTCTCGCTCAAGAAAGTCAAAAACTGGTCATAGTACCTTTCACCAGAAAGAGAAAATTGGATGGAACTAAACCTCCAACAAACCGAGGTGTTCGCATCTGGAATCAGTCCTTAACAAGGATCTTACTAACGAAGGGTATTTGGAAAAAACTGGGGAATAAAGCCTACGCAAACGTTTGACTTTATACAATAGTCATTAGACCTATGATAACTTATGGATCTGTGGTTTGGTGAAGCAAGGCAGCACAAGGTACTGTCCAAAGCAAAGCTAAGCGCACTCCAGATAGAAGCTTGCATGTTGATGGAGCTGTTGGCACCATACCAAATGCAGCTATGAACGTTCTTAATTTACCTCCCAAGCACAAATACCTGGAAGGCGAGGCAAATGGTATAATGAACAAGATTACTATGGAGGAAACCACCACTCAGTGATAATTCGTCAAAGGAGTGAGTGGGAACAGCAAGTTGACCAAATAGGGAAAGATATCTGTGCATGCACCAAGACATCGAGATTAGTGTGAAATTGTAAAGAAGCTCTTGGTTGCATAGGGGCTCATACGGATAACAGGACATACAGGGCTGAAGGGAAACGAAACAGCAGACACTCTGACAATGAGTGGGTCTGGTACACCCGTCATAGAGCCTGAGCCAAAGATCCATCAACACTGGGAGGGATTAACAAGGTTAGGCCATGCTAAGGCAACTTATACTACTGCGGCTTAACAGGAATAGCCTTCAGCCTTTAGTGAGACTGTACACTGGTCACTGCAAATTGTATCACCACGTGAACAAACTGGGCATGACGGAAGACGCTGAGTGCAGACTGCGCATGGAAACGGTTAATCAGGTTTTGAGGATATGCCCTACAATTTCAAACGTTCTCAAGAAGTCGGAGTTACTGGGAGAAACATAAATATACTAAGTGACATATAAATCCGAACACCCAGTTTAAATGGTTTTATTTTAATAAAAGTTGGTGAATGTATTTATCTTACTGTAAATAACAAGTGAAAAAATGTTCAGCCTTATCAGTTGGACATTCCGGTTTTTATACTGCTTTTTTTAATTCACTAACGCTCTAAAAATGAATATTTCAGCCGCAGTAAAGAATCAACGTTGGCGGATTTTGGTTCTTGACATCCTTTACGATCGGTTACGATGCCTAGAGTACGGAGACCTGTACGATTTCGTCAACTTAGTGAGTTTGATAGGGGCCGTATAGTGGGACTTCGGGAAGCTGGACTTTCTTTGCAGTTAGAGTGCAAAGAAGTGTAGACACTGTGGTTAGGTGTTGTCAGGCATGGCTTCGAGAAGGCCGTACGCAAAGAGCAAGGGGCACTGGACGCCGCCATAGAACAACAGACCGTGAAGATCGCCGCCTAAGATTATTGGCCTTAAGGGACCGTTTCTCCACTACCAGGTCCATTGCAAATGAATGGTTTGCAGAACACGGAAGACCTATTGGCATGCGAAGTGTTTACCGACGAATGAGAAGTTTTGGCTTGTTTTCATACCGGCCACACTGGGTCCTCCCTTTAACTCGAGAACACCGACGTAATCGCCTTGAGTGGTGCGAGTTATGGTTTGGGGTGCTATAGCTTATGGTTCCAGGTCACCTTTAATCTTCATCAGAAGTAACATGAACGCGCAGCGTTATATCCACGAAGTTCTAGAACCCCATCTTTTAACCTATCTTGACACCCTGGCAGATCCAACTTTCCAACAAGATAATGCCCGACCACATGTTGCAAGAGTCACAATAGACCTCTTTCAACATAATGATGTCACATTGTTACCATGGCCACCAAGATCTCCCGACTTATCCCCAATTGAGCACGTGTGGGATATGATGGGTAGGAGATTGCTCAATTTGCAACGTCCTCCTCAGACACTAGAAGCACTTCGAGAGGAGTTGGTGGTTGCCTGGAATGAGATACCACAGGAGGACATTGACCACCTGATCAGAAGCATGCCTAGGCGCGTTGGAGAATGCGCACTTCAGGGTGCATCCACACATTATTAAAGGTCAAAGGGCTTTAAAGCAGTGCAATCATTTTGAAATTTTTATCATTTACTTATTATGCTTCATTAAGTACTTATACAAAATTTTATTAAAATAAAACCATTTAAACTGGGTGTTCGGATTTATATGCCACTTAGTATAGGTGTACCCACGATAGACCAGTGAACCGCAGTGAAGAATCGTGATTGACCCACTCGCAAAAAACCTAAGCTAAGAAATCTTAGCGATCCAAATTTAAAGACCCCTGAGGCGCAGTGACATGATCTTGACTGATTCAGGCGCGGATCCATGGGGTAATTCCCCTCTCCCAAAGGCCTCAAACTCAGGAAAAAATGCCAGGGAAAAGACTGAGAGGAAGAGGAAAGAAAACAAGGAGAGGGAAGCGAGGAAAAATGAGGAGAGAAAGAGAGAGAAGATGGAACATGATAATCAAGTTTTGTGATCACATCTGAGCGCCAACGGCTTGACAATACCCCCTGAAAGTAGGCAACCCACACTAATTGCCCTCCCCCAAGACGTAATGCTGATTCTTGGGCATTTCCTCCTACACAGAATACGGAAGTGATCTTACTTTTGTAATCTGTATACTTTGAGATCGGGACGCCTTCCCCGTCAAGTAATGACCTATGCATACACGATAGCCCCCCGATAGGCGACATCGAAGACAGACGGCGTGAATGGTGTGCACCTTGCTCCGTCACAGTCAGGTGGACAAAAAATAAACGGAATTTATGACTGTTTAAAATTACTTTAGGAGGGAATAAAACGTATTTTCATTGGAAAACATAATTTTTAGAGCCGTCTAAAAACGTTATTACACTTAGTCACGATACATGTACAGGACGTAAACCATATCTCGTTCACTGATTAGGGTCTGTATCAAAAAGGTTGTATTTTAAAATAGGTTCATTGCAAAGCTACCTACCTCCATTTTTATTATAGAGAACTTTAATGGACACGCTAGAATATCAATATAATATAATACCGTACACGGTAATGGAATGTGGATTGACAGATGAACTTTGTAAAAAATTATATTTCAAGATATTGTCTGAAACATCTGCTAATATATAAAATAAACCCGCAGTAGGGAAACCCTTGTGTGCCGGTAGAACATTTATAATTTGCCGCAATAAGGGCTTAAAATACTACTGTTTTAAAAGGACTTACGAGTATATGAGAGAAACTAAATTTCATCAGTTTTAACATCCACATTCTGTCAAACTCAAATTCCATCTTTTATACCTACGATGAATCTACAGCTAAGAAAGGAGCTGACGATGTCTGTTTTATGCTGTATCACTTTTTTTTATAACATCCTGCCTATGGAAGTAAAAGAACTTGCCATTTTCTGTGACTCTTGTGCAGGGCAAAATAAAAACTTTACAGTTATTCGGTTTTCGCATTACTTGGTTACCAAGAAAAATCGTTTTACTACTGTAAAAGTAATATTCCCGATCAGGGGGCATTCATACCTCGAGTGTGATAGAGATATGAGTCTCGTGAACCAAAGAGCATACACTGAGGCACCGGATAACTGGAGAGAT
Organism: Acanthoscelides obtectus; assembly: GCA_963669975.1. Taxonomy (NCBI): domain Eukaryota; kingdom Metazoa; phylum Arthropoda; class Insecta; order Coleoptera; family Chrysomelidae; genus Acanthoscelides; species Acanthoscelides obtectus. The sequence goes on from CAVLJG010000006.1 coordinate 6,911,360, forward strand.
GACTTGAAAAATTGCCGTGTGAAACCTACACCATTTGAAGTCATTGACTGTGGCAAAAATTTTGATTTTCAAGATTGGAGTACGTTTTTATCGCCGTTGTATCCAACGAAGTGCCCCTTTCCAATCCGACCAGTCAGGATGCTCAAGTTTTGTAAATAGAATCCTCGCGTAGTTTTTCACAAATCGACATACATAGGCCTATATGCTAGTTCTAAATTTGATAAGGTAATTCGGATGAATCTAAAAAATACGCAAAAAGATCAACAAGAACGAGAAGAGAAAATATTGAGAAAACTTTACCAGGGCTCAATCCCAATTAAAAGTAAGAAATGGAGGGATCTGCAGGATTTCTAGAAAGAGCAGATTCCAGGGCATTTTATCGACAGTTAATATCTCTTGATCATCCAGAAGACAGCAGTGAGATGAATATGTCGATGACCCGGCAATAGACGCTTAAAGCAGGAAAAAAGTGGAACGAGTCCAAAGTTGAACATCATCTTTTGTTTGTTACCTTACTAGTTTTGAGTAAAAGTTCATTTTGTAAAATCTATTTTACCAATAAACACACTGTTTAGCAAAGATATTCTTTACGACTTATTTTTTCATCAATTTTAGTTTCCAACAAGTAAACCTTAATTACCGATTTTTTCAAAATCAGTCCGGATGGACTATTGTCGTTATTCCCCGGTACCCTTCATACAGGGTGTCCGCAAAGTTGGGGTTGTCCTTTTCAGAAACAACTACCCTTGAAATAACAAAGGTAATGTGTAGTGAAACGAGGGCGACCAAGTAAAAAAAATAAAGGAAAAAGTACTCACTCTCCAGTTGACGAGAAGGGCTAAGTACGTCTCTGCCCGAAATCATACCGCTCCAACAGAAAATGAAATCAGCTGATGCGCTACCGAGCAGACGCAGGCGGTGGTGCAGACCACGAACAGAGGTAACAAATATGACGGCGTTGCCGCGTTTTCAGTTTTTAGGCAAACGTACTTTATAGGTATTGTTCGAAGTTATCGCTGTTTGATTCAAAAACACAGGTGCGTGCACGACGTAGCCAAGCATCGGTGCAGGCTTTGAGAATGGAGTCGCTCCCCCGAATGAAAGCACCAGCTTGTTCAATTCTGAGACGAAGTTCGTCAACCGTATACACTTCAGTTTTGTACACTAAGCGTTTCATTTCTCCCAAAAGAAAAAAATCACATGGTGTTAAGTCTGGAGATCGCGGAGGCCACGCTACGGGTCCATTACGTCCGATCCACCTATTCGGAAATAATTCTTCAAAAACTCACGCACTTCGCGTCTAAAATGGGGCGGTGCACCATCGTGCAGAAACCACATTGATTGTCTTACACTTAATGGCACATCTTCTAACAAGGAAGGCAAAATGTTGCGTAAAAAGTCTAGGTATTGCATCCCGTCCAATCGATTTGGGAGAATAAATGGTCCAATGAGCATACCGTTCACCATGCCAGCCCAAACATTCACCGAAAATGTTTGTTGAAAATGTGCCCGACGGACAGCGTGCGGATTTTCTACTGACCAAACATGAGTGTTGCGAAAGTTATTCACCCCATTACGCGTGAACGTAGATTCGTCTGTCACCAATATGCACTTCAAAAAGTCCGGATTATTGTCATGTTGATGCAACAACCACTCACAAAACCGCACTCTTGCTGGAAAATCGTCAGGTTGAAGGGCTTGTACACGTTGGACGTGAAACGGATACAGCCTCTCTTCACGCAGCGTTTGCCACACTTTAGTTTTTGATACTTGCACTTCTCTAGCCACGTCTCTAGTGCTTGTTGAGGGATTCTCGTCTACGCGATTACCTCTACACGCGTGACCGTAACCGTCGGTTGAAGGTTGCATACTGACCTGACACACTGACCCCGACCCAGTTCTGTCGTCGGGTTGAGCCAGTGACCTAGTACCACTCGGTGATGTCGCGGGTCGCGGCTACAGGACGGTATTCAGATATTTTTGATGTTGCAGAGCCCTTTATCTCGGTTCCCTTAAGACATTGGTGTATATGGTACTAAGAAAAATGGCTTATGTTTTCAAGATCTACACGGCGTGTAAATGAAAACCCCAACTTTGCGGACACCCTGTATATCCTACCAATGTTGATCATTTTTTGATACTAAAATAAAGTAAACAATGATGAACCATGAGAATGACAAGTGACTACACTCTTATTCCCAAGGTTTTGAGCCCGGAAACAAAAACGCACTTTTAACGTCCAGAAAGAATTTCCGAACGCATTGAACAGGTACGTCGAACAATGACGAACAAAGTACAATCGGTAATAGTTGACGAACAGCTCGGAGGTTTCTAAGTACCTTTTTTCTGATTGGTAGACCAATAGGAATAAAGTAATTTTCATACATTTACAAAAAAACCTGAAAGGTATGACTCATTTCTTATCAGATTATTTTTCGTCGATATCCATTGGAGATAACTAGCCACACGTTTACTGCTTAGCTTTGATTGGCCAACCAGACAGACAATACGATTTAAGTTAAAACGTATAGGTCGGTGTTCGATAGTTTTTTTTGCAGTCACAGTATGCGTTGGTTAAAATACAGCTTGTGCAATTTATGCAGCGTGTCCCATTGTTCTGTGGACATAGTACCACGTATTTTTAAACACAAAATAAGTACTTTTACGAAAAACTCTGAAGAATTCGAGAAGGGTGAAAACGGTACTACGTAAATTATAGCAGAATTTTTAGACAAATTTCTCGACAACTCTGAATTTTTTTATCTAGCAGATCTTTTTCTTACTTCATTTTTTATAAAAATCAAAAAAAAAATCATGATGAATTTGATTTTCTTTATAATCGAAATTTTTTTTGGGTTGATGGTGTCAAGAACGTTTCTAAGCGTTTGAGAATTTTGCTACGAAGAAAAGCCGTGACAACACGAATATTTCAGCATGTATCATCCTGTTGACTTAATGATATTCATGCAGAATACCTAACCGATAAATCAATATTAACCTGACTCTTCAATGTGCTATAATGAATGGATAAACGAATAAATACGGTAGTAAGATTATCTAGTCACGTATCAGTGATTTATGATATTACAGATCAATCATATTTAATCAATACTCACACCTATAACTGATATATTCCACCGTAGAAATCATAAATCTTACCGGTATATTATAATATACCTTTTTTCACACTCATTGTTTTTTCCCCTTTCTTGAACGGTTCCAGCAAGTTTAAATCGGGATGAGGAAATTTATCCATTATATCCTATATTCTAGCATAAGTCGTCAGATGAAAATTCAATGAATAAACAAATCGGATGATGAGTCATGTGATACATCTTTTTCACTGCACAGGTGAAAACCATTTCAAAGCAGGACGATGAGCGCTAGATGGGTACTGTCCAAAATCGCTCATCTATGATCATGGAGGTGGAAACCTTGCCTTGGAACGTACGAGATGCGGTGTTGCCAAGCGAACCGATGATGCAATGTTGCAGAATTTGCGACGATCCTAAAATGGAGCGATGTTAGGACCGAAATCGATCCTAAACAGATTCGACATAATTCAAAGAACGCTCAAAATAAAACCATTATTTGGGAGTATAGAATGAAATAACGCATACTTTTAACATACATCTTAATATATAGATCTGTTCAAAGTCGTTTACGTTTATTGGTTAATGATTATTGTTAAAGCAATCCCATAGATATCTAGGAAAACATTTTGTTTTATAGCTTGTGGTATCGATTCAAAGCAACCCCTTTGCAGCTCGCATATACAAGGCATGAATAAAACATGCCAGCCCTTATAAATTATGCAGATTGTAGGGGGCGTACGCCTTATAGGATTAGGACAGGAAATATATAAACGACGTAACCAGCTGATCTTAACAAATGTGGTCAGCAGGAAGGTATCCAATTTAGCCCTGAATTTAGCAGAAAATAAAAACAAGATACAATGGCATAGACTATACCATACCCAGTTTTTCTCTTCTAATTAACCAGAATATGGACGAAATATACCAAAAGCTTACAAGTTTTATAACATTGTACTATTTACAAGCATAGCTCGTCAGAAAGAAAACGATGAAGAAGGCAACATTAGAAACAAAAATGGATGAATAAGAATAATAAAACAATAAGTGAAACATCAATTGACAAGGTTCCAATTGAACCATTGTTAATGCCCGATTCAAAATTTCGTTTCTGAAAACAAGTGCTTATGAATATAAAAATTGCCTATTCTCAGGATCCTGTATCCACATCGCAAGTATTTAAATTATGACACTGAAAAAACTTTATGTGAAAGTCACAGTTCTCGTACCTTTCACCTATATACCATAGCAGTTTAGATGTAGAAAGTCGCAGAAAAATTCAAATTGTTCAAAATTCTTGTGTATGTATTCATGGTATAAGAAAATATGATCACATTTCGGAAAAAATTTTAGAACCTAAATGCATCATATGAGAAACAGATTCAAAATTTATAAAAAACTTAAATTTCGAACAAAAATTAAACTAATTAAAATTAATATTAAATTATCATCACTCCTACCCATAAAAGTACTATATATGAAAGGAGTTTCAGCTACCAAATAGCTAAGGAATATAACAACATCCCTCAGGAGTTTCTGGGGCTGAGCGAATTCCCATTTAAGAAGCCAAATATTTATTTTTAAAAAGCAGCAATGTGAACTCCGCCTTTTGGTTAATTCAATAAAAACAATTATTATTATTATTTTGCTTCTAAAAACTAACATAAAAAACACAAAAACGCCCCAGCCACCCCAACTCGCAAATCTTAAATGTAACATGAGACTGTACCTGCGAAGACCGAAAACAGAACGGCAACAACAATTTTGAATTTTCTGCAAAATGGCTTTTGTTATGGAATCAAGGCAAGGATAGAAGGTATCACAGATTCGCATACAAATTCAGATCTTATTTCATAATAATACTATTGAATAAGAAACTTCAGAATTTGTCAAGATAATATGGACTAAATAAGTCGTATCAATTTTCTAATATAGCGCCCTATGTGGAATGCGTTTTTTTTTTATTTCATTCGAATACTCAACATATGAAATTCTATCCTCAAGGCTTTCTGAGCAAAGGCGAAACAGTTGGCGAGGTTTGTTGCTGATGAAAACATAGTTACTCATTTAGTTATCTACATGTAGAATAAAACACCGACAAAAAGTAAGGAAGCTTCTGTTTTTGACTATAACCACAGATTATGCCGTGGAACTACCTTATTTGACACATCAGTAATTGACTCACATGTCAAATAAGGTTAACGTTAAAACTTACGTATCCTGTATTTGCGATACTTTTGGATTGGCGGTTATAAGTACCATTCAATTGACATCAAATCAATGATTTATGTGTGTTAAATGTCAAATACGGTTGACATTATCATTATCGTGTGCGGTATTGGTAATTGTCAAAACTGTCTAATAATTTTGAATTATTGAACTACAATTTATTTCTCAATATGTAAAAGAAAACCGAACCGATTCCTATGACAAAAATCACAATAAACCCTATAAAAGGCAGTGTTAAAAGTCGTCGAGTGCATATTAAGAGCGGCACAAGCATGAAGGTAGATCCTTCCACCGGTAAGTATTATTATTACGTTGACGTCACTTTGGTAGGCAATGGTAGTCAAAAGTATGCACTAAGAATAAGCAATTTTGGCGAGGTTATTATTGATGAATACCTTTATCGAAGAAATCAACGAAGTATGACATCGAGTACATGAGAATAAGACTGACCTGTTTGCGGCCTATCCAGCACTTTGATGGGCGTCTGCAGCTTCAACAATTGCTCCACATCCTTTTTCACAGCTTCGCACGATCTTCTTTCCATCGAAGAACAACTAGCCGCGAACAAGACGATCGCGAAAAGCACGATTTCAGTCCGTCGTAGATCCAACACAGTCATTTTCATATTTATTCCGCCTTACAGATCGTCTTTTACGTGAAGTGATTACGGCAAAATTACAAAGACGCCGGCGAAATCGAAGCCTACTCGATCCGCGCTAGTTTAGTGAAGTTCGCCGCCTACCTTGACCGCGGATTTTTATTTTTTGCATCAAACCGGCTCCATGCATTCCTTTTGCATACATGGAGGTTAATACGACATGATTTCGTACGATTTTTCATTCAACATAGGAGGGTTTTTGCTGATGTTACCTTGCCGAGTTGCTGCGATGTGTCAAAGCACGCGCGCGCGTTGGACATCAGCAATGCACGGCACTCCGAAAGCTTTGTAGCGGAGACGACTGCGTCGCGGAATGCAGTGCAGACGGGTTCGCGGCATCTCGCGACTCCAGTCTTGTTCGGCCAGTATTCGGCAGGGTTGCCGTGTTGGGCACCCGGTTATTCCAGAGTAAAGATAGCCCCTTTGTCATCGACACAGCAAAGGCTTTTTAATATATAAATGTTTGTATAATGTCTGTGAGTTTATCAGTTTGTAAATGTTGATTATTTTGTTTTAATATAGTTTCGTCATAACTCTGTATATAGATGCTCTCTTGACGATTTCTATACAAACTTTGTCTCAAGAAAATAATAAATTAAAATTATAAAATCTGCTTCTGAGATGACATTACTGGAGGTCTAAGCTGTAAGTTGTATGTGTTGATGATCATTACATTGGCTTCTTAATTGAGATTCAAAGCGAGAAATTAGTTGCACATCCACTTTTTCTTATCCATTCTGGAAATTACATATACAAATTTGCTGAGTTTCAAAAATGAGAGAAATAAGAAATAATTATATTCACTGTACACTGTCGAATTACAAGCCATATACGTGCTAACAGTAATTACACACAACGCGGGCGCGGTGATGATTTCCCGTAATTCTCCTCAGTTTTTCGTAATGTATAACTTTGAACATAACCTCTCTTCAGAAAGCACAACATATAAATAACCCGCCATATTCGGCATATTCAGTAATGATTTTCTCACACAGCAAATATATCACTGATTTTATACACATGCAGACCAATACACATAATCATCCAGATGCGATCTTGCTATTCAACCAACTTTCTTCTCAGAGATAAAAACTACAGACACGGATCACTCAGCCTCACAAAACTATGCAACCAATAACGCGTGTAGTTTAGATGAGTGATTCCTCCATAGATGGAGGCTCACAACGATCCTAGTGAGCAAACGTGGAATGACTGTTTGCGCCCTAAAAACTGCCTAGTCTGCACGTTGACATCTTATAGGTTTCTTTTTATGTTTTATAAGTCTTTTACATGATACAGGTGCCGGGGGGGGGAGCGGCTTTCGGGCTCAAATTGTCCGAGAACCTTAAAGCCTAATTCAATTATCATCATAGTTCAGAATCCCACGATATTTTGTGAACAAATAATGGTATAATGGCATGAAAAAACGAAGCTCGGAATTGATAATTTTCCCCAGCTATACTATGGTAACCTTGAATTTAACTTTGATCATGACTTTCAAGGTAATTTGAAGGTCAAATCCATTTTTTTAGATAGAACCCCCATTTTGAAATGCGTAAATAAGAAGGGCGGAAAATTTTACGTTTTTTACTTAGGCGGTCCGGGTCAAGGTCAACCCCAAGTATGGTGATATAGCTTGAAAACTAGTAGTCGTATAGGGAAACTGACTTTCATCATTTCTCCCGAGTATCTATTGATGACCAAGGTCATGTGAAGGTCAAGTCGTTTTTAGTAGCCAGGGAACAATCTTGAAAGAACATTGACGTCAGTTTATCTGAAGACTACAGAGTTTCCTAAATTAGTCCAAAGTCAGGTTTCGAAAATAGTTAAAGACATATACGAACATAAAATTTTTCCTTGTCTCCATTTCCGCAGGCAAAAGTATATAGACGTCACCGAAACAAATATACAAAAAGAGAAATTGTTCTTTTCTATTGAACAAAACACCTAACGCTACAAGTTCATTGAAAAAATGCCTGACTAGGAGGATCTTCCACAGACATAGAGAACCTCGGTTTTTATTAAGTAACTTTTGAATGTACAACTATTGATTATACTCGAGTACCGGAAAGGCAGCATCGCACACCACTGGCTAGCGTGGTATACGGCGGAATACTCACGCTCCGACTTTGTCAAGGAACGCCTCGCCTTAGGTAGCGTGCGATGTGTTTTACTGCTCTCTTCCTTTTCGATCCCAGGATATAGCGTATTCCACCTGAAGATACTCAGTTAAAATAGGGATTAGAAATGCGCCAAAACGGGATTGAGGATCCTAGCATCATCTATGATAAAAATATACTAACGAAGTGGATTTAAAAATGCATGTGTCTGCTCTGCTAATGTATCATTCTCATAGATGGCGCTAGGAGCTTTCAGATCCCTTTGCGAGAGTCTGAATACACCTTTGGTCGGCTATTATCTTAAGGTAGAATACTTTAATTAATGATAGAACGAAATTTGGACAGCATAAGTAACCATATGATGGTGCTCATCGAAAATAATTAACTCATTAATTAGCCAATGACGCACTAGCAGTAATACGACATTGCTGAACTTTCAATACAGTGGAGCGCCTGGAGCTGTAAAACCGTTAAAATCTCGGAGTCGATTAATTTTAATGAATTTACATGGAATGTGCAGTAAATGACATACCTAAAATCCTCTACACATTAAGAAATCGCTACTATTCAACATGCTACGCTAACTCTTGTCGTTATTTTGGTGTTATAATGTTTCCTCTAACTGGCCATATGAGCCTTATACACTTGCATTTTCAAAGATAAATGGACGAGCAGTGTATCGTGAATACGTACAAAAATGCACAATAAACTAAACAAATATGTTGAGATGTAACCCTATACGTTCCAAGTTGTAGAAGAACGATTATTATCATCGCCGAATTGCGAAAATCCACTGTGTCTGACGGTTGTTCGATCGTGGATTTGGACATAGACCGCGTAAGCTGCTCTGTCTAGCACATACATTTGACTTGAGAGCTATAACAATCTTTTCAAACTAAATGCATAATTTCTTTTCTTATCATTTGATGCTTATCCGAAACGGGTCCTAATGTATCTGCTACCTCAATAGCTGCATGAAAAATCAATGGCTAGTGAATTTATACCAGTTGAGACTTAGGACACTCACTCAACAAGCACTTTAGCAAAACATTGAAGCCCGATCCATCAAATTCACATCCTGGCCACATCTTCCCTAGCTTGCTGATTAAGTTGAAAATCACAAGTCGCCTGGCACCAAAATTCATCTAAACGATACTTTTGGAGGCTATTGAAACTGTTAGAATAAACTATGAACCACTTCTGTCACTTTTCGTTCTTGGATCACATAGATAAAGGTTTACGCTACATTTTATGTAGTAAGTAATATCAAGTTGCCTTTGGAAACAAAAGTTTGTTTACTTACCTTACTGTCAGTTGACATTTATTTGATTTGAAGTTTTCGCTTTAAGATGTCATATAAATTAGAAATAAGAAAAAGCATCTACAAGCTGAAATCTGCTGAATATTCCACAATGAAAACATTTTACTCAGAAAGATTTATCGAACAATAGCGGAGTGCGCGCAGGGAATATCATGTCTGAATCTCCCAAAAAGTGGTCAGAGAGATTAGTGAGAAGAGCAAAAAATTAGGTTGGAATGTCAACAATTAAGACAACAAATTTACGAAAAACTGAGAGAAATTGCTGTGAATTCCGTCCAGGACCCATGAGACGCAAGAAAGTTGCGTCTGGTAAAACAGAATGAGCCACTCCACACAAATCGATGATATAGTTTAGTCAAGTATTGAGTTGTAATTTATGAGAACTAGTTAGTGTTCAAATAAATTACTTCACTGAAAAAAATTCCATAAATATTTTGTGCCAAAGCTTTTACGACATACATACGTTATGTTCCACAGCTCCCGTCTTTTTCTAATTCCGAGTATAGAAGCATTAGGAGGCATATATTTAAGTGGTATATCCTGAATGATCATTGCAAATATTGCCTATACAGAACATGATAAAAAGAAAAAAAAGCTTAGCGATGTGAACGATTTATAGCTATTGTAGTAACAGTAACTTTTATGTTTTATTTTATGTTTATTTAACATTTGTCGATTTTTTTGTTAGCATTCTGTTCAAGTATTCTCCGTTTAATCATACCTTTGCATCTTCAATTTCTGTCATAGTATTGTGTTGTCGTTTTTAAGAAACTTCTTTTAGCGTGGCATCATCGCACCGGTAACTTGCGGCCCCGGAGTTTGTTTTTGTTTATTTCCTTTTGCAGACGGCAGCGTACAAAAAGACGTTCAAAACGTGCACAGGCGCATTGCTTACTTGCCGCGGCGTTGCCATATTGTGTAATAAAAGAAGAATTTTTATGAAAACTGTTATTCATAATTTAATGTATTCCTGAACGCAACAGTGATCGGATTCGTGAAAGATAGACACTGCACCGCTCCAATTCAACAAAAGGCTCTTTCCACTCAGTGGTTCATATCAGCAGGAATAGTTTTTTGAGGATGCATTGCACCGTTGAGGCTCATCAGAAAGTCTATTGCATTCACTGATTCACGGTATAATCTCTATTGACATTTCCATGTCATTTGTCATTGCCATTTTGTTTGATATTTTGTATTTCGCGTATTTATCCAACAAAAAGTGGTTGGTGTAATTGCAAAAAAGTTACTACTATTACTTAATGTTGTTGTATTGCATATCTGAACCAACAATTTGGTGTATTGGACAAATTAGTAGAAAATTAAACCAAACGAAATACAATGTTCCACACGTTTCCCTACGAGAATGAATAAATCCTTTTCAAGCATTGATGGTACCATGACACAGCCTATTTCACGAGTATCCATTACGTTTAAACGTTTACTGAGGTGAACATCTGATCAGCAAATGACATATTTTTATTATACTGTAACGTTGGCAATAATAAATCGGATGTTTGTTCACGAAGAAACTTTTCTAAATGAAAGAGTTGTTAGCAAGTACAAAATGAATCCATAGCGTGCGAAAAACTACGACAAAATACAGCTCTGTCTATCAGGCGTTGACGCGTTGACCCCCCATTTGTCCATATGTTGAGAAAGGCGTAGTACTCAGATTCAAGTAGAAGCATCAGATGAAGATGAGGGAAGAGCGTAGTAACTTCTACAACAAACAAAGTATTAGTTATTCAAGAGATCCTGAAAGCTAAGCGGGCATTTTAAAGGCTGCAACATCAACCTTAGGTTTCAGAAAAAGGTATGAGGAACTGACATGCCTCATTGGCTTTTTTGACAATATATAGGCTTTTTGTGACATTATGTCGGTTTTTCTACAAGATGTCAACTTAGCACTAACCGTTGTACGCTGGATGTGTACTCGTTCCGTAGTTGTACGTGATGCCTAAACATCATGATGCTTCAGCTATCATTGTTTGGCTCTGATGTGATGTAACATCTGCTTCAGAGTTGACATCATTGGAGGTTTAAGCTGTAAGTTGTATACTATAGCTGGAAGGAAACGGCAGGGTTATCACGTAAAAACTTACATAATGTCACTTTTCAAGTTACTTAATATCCCTGTAGTGGGTATTCATGTCACTGTACACGGGCATCAACGGTACTTCCTAATCATATTCATTGCTCGTAACATAATATAAATTAATACTAACATAACTTAAATTCGACAAGGTGATTATGTTTGATGTTTTAAATTTTCTTAACTGAGTTAGAACACAAGGAGACAGAGGTGATTAGATCATAAGGGAAACTTACAGAAATTAGGTGACAAGCGTGGCAACATTGCTCTAATCAAGTACTTTGCTGTTACTGAGCGAACACCGTGCGCCGAGATAACCTAAAAAAATGGTCATCTGTCAGTTGTAGAAGGAAAAAGTGGTCAAACTCTATTAGTATTTTTCCTACAAATTTCCTGTCTTTTCGAAAATGAAGGGCATGAAGTTCAAACCGATCACCCACGTCATTTTCGATATGGACGGAGTTCTTTTAGGTGAGTTCTGTTATATAATTCCAATCCATTTTGTCGAGTCTGGTGTGCGGTTAGCTAGATTGTCGTGAGTTGGACATGTGGAAAAACACATTATGACAATTTAGCTGTGAATCAGATGAAATCGACAGACATTCTGACACACTTTTTGATTAAACCATGTGCCTTCCAACGTGGAAAAAGCATAACCTTACTTTCTGATACTACTTTTCAATTTTCTTTGTGCTGGTCATTGTAGTATATAAACTTAAAACAGGTACGTTATTTTTTAAAAATGAAATCCTAAACATTATTATAGAAGAATATTGAGTTATGCTATATAGAGTGATGAGATTTATTTCGGGGCTCTTGCTTAGCTGCTGAAAGAATCAGATACGATTCTATTCTCCTTAATTTAGGGACATGAATGAGGAATCTACAGCATTTTGATTTTATGATATATGATAATGTGGGATTCGAAATCATGGATTTTTTAATTTTCATCTAAGTCATAAATGTGAAATCACAGCACCTCGATTTAACATTGTGGATACTGGGCATTTATAACTAGATTTATCAGTTTATTATTACATAAAAGCTGTTATCGGAAACCAAAACTGGTGGCATTCAATAGTATATTGGATAAAACCTGTTTCACATAAAGGAAATATTTGACATAAAATATTTCCTAGCAACTTGAAGTCTTATACTTCTTATACTAAATTAGTTATAATGTTTATTAATCCACACATTAATTAGTGGAAATTCTGGTGTCCCAAGTCTAGATTTTCAATGAAACTGGCTTGTAGTATCACAAAGTATAGCAGGGCTCAGATCAGAAGTTGATGGTATTCTGAACTATCCCAGAATTGTTCTGATTCTTTGCAATAGGTGCCATCATTTCAGAACTACTGTGTGAATGTCAAAATGAGAACAGTTCTGAGAAAGTTCCAAGTAGAAAATGTAGAAAAATTTATCAACATATTTAATGGATTATGTGAATGTAGCATGAATTGATTACAATGTCAGTGGTTTCATTTATTGGATAGTATTGTAATGAGTAGTGAAATGTAACAACTACTGCTTGTGCTGTAAATTGCTAGGAAACATTTAAATTATGAAGGTCTTGCTTGTATGCATCGTAGACTTATTGTTCCAATTTAGTTGGCTTTTTGTTAAACTTCGCTGTACCTGCTAATGTAATAACAAATTGTTGTGCCAGAACTATATGCAGTTTAACATGGGTTTTTCTTGTTTTATATATTATTTTATATGGTGTCTATGATCTTAGAAGCCACAAAAAAATGTTGAACCTTACACAAAACAAGGTATTCATAGTTTATGCTCTATTTATGAAATATTCTAATAGCGATAATAGTATTGAATATTGGATCGTTATAATCTTGTCACCTTTTTCGTACATGAAAACCAAAATTCTCTATTCATTTTCAGGTATTTTTTTTTACCTGTGCTATGCAGATTAAATATGCTTATTTTCTAACACTCAAGCTTTCATTGAATATAGTCAACTGTCAGTAATCACAATAATTGTTAATATACTAAGTGACATATAAATCTGAACACCCAGTTTAAATGGTTTTATTTTAATAAAAGTTGGTGAATGTATTTATCTTACTGTAAATAACAAGTGAAAAAATTTTCAGCCTTATCAGTTGGACATTCCGGTTTTTATACTGCTTTTTTTTAATTCACTAACGCTCTAAAAATGAATATTTCAGCCACAGTAAAGAATCAATGTTGGCGGATTTTGGTTCTTTACATCCTTTACGATCGGTTACGATGCCTAGAGTATGGAGACCTGTACGATTTCGTCAACTTAGTGAGTTTGATAGGGGCCGTATAGTGGGACTTCGGGAAGCTGGACTTTCTTTTCGGGCAATTGCAGTTAGAGTGCAAAGAAGTGTAGACACTGTGGTTAGGTGTTGTCAGGCATGGCTTCGAGAAGGCCGTACGCAAAGAGCAAGGGGCACTGGACGCCGCCGTAGAACAACAGACCGTGAAGATCGCCGCCTAAGATTATTGGCCTTAAGGGACCGTTTCTCCACTACCAGGTCCATTGCAAATGAATGGTTTGCAGAACATGGAAGACCTATTGGCATGCGAAGTGTTTACCGACGAATGAGAAGTTTTGGCTTGTTTTCATACCGGCCACACTGGGTCCTCCCTTTAACTCGAGAACACCGACGTAATCGCCTTGAGTGGTGCAGACAACGGTCACTCTGGGATCAGGAATGGAACAGTATTGTCTTTAGTGACGAGTCTCGATTTTGTTTAGGCATGCACGATGGTCGTGCCAGGGTTAGAAGGAGGAATCCACAGTTTTTTGTTACCATTGTTACCATGGCCACCAAGATCTCCCGACTTATCCCCAAATGAGCACGTGTGGGATATGATGGGTAGGAGATTGCTCAATTTGCAACGTCCTCCTCAGACTCTAGAAGCACTTCGAGAGGAGTTGGTGGTTGCCTGGAATGAGATACCACAGGAGGACATTGACCACCTGATCAGAAGCATGCCTAGGCGCGTTGGAGAATGCGTAGCACATCAGGGTGCATCCACACATTATTAAAGGTCAAAGGGCTTTAAAGCAGTGCAATCATTTTGAAATTTTTATCATTTACTTATTATGCTTCATTAAGTACTTATACAAAATTTTATTAAAATAAAACAATTTAAACTGGGTGTTCGGATTTATATGTCACTTAGTATACTAATCTTTTAAAGAATGAGTTATAAGTAGGAAGTCAATTACACCCAGTGTTTGCTATGAACACTTGTACATTTATTCAATGTACAACTAAGAATGCGAGGTACTGGTAACCTATCCGTCGTAGAGGCTGTGAATTCCGCTACATTAACCTAACAACAAATTTTTTTGCTTTATCTTCAAAAATAAAGGGGTGGGGGACATTCAAATGTTTCCGTAAAAACACACATGAGCCGATTTTAACAATCTTTGGCTAGTGGAAAAGAGCTATTATTTGGTTACAAATTTTATAATATCTAAAGTTTTGTTAGTTTCACATGTGTCCGCTAGAGGGTTTTTCAGGTATGATTTTGTTTTATGAATAGGTACCTCAATGATGTCAAAACAAGCTCGCAAAAACTGCATCTCGTTATTTTGTTCATAACCTAAAATTTTGGAAAAAGAAAATTTTATACAGAAATCTCTTATTGTTTTAAACTAATTTTTTTGAAATTTTTTATTCATCAGAATAAAACCACCCTTTTTGAAAATATTACAAATATCGCTGAAAGGTAAGTAAGTAATGCTAATAACAAAACTCATATTATTTACTATGGGTATATCCGAAAAAGACAATTAATACAACAAAACAAATACCTAACCAAAACATAAATAATCCTCAAATTGTCAGTAGTTGTCAATATTTTCGCGTTAATTTGAGCAATTTTTGTGCTTACCAAATGCGTTGAAGTTTATTTTGAATGAGAAAATTTGGTAATTTTTGCGAGAACTATATGGCATATAAGGAAAACTTCCAAACTTAAGAACACCCTATATTTTGTAGTGTGTCTCGCACAAAAGCGAATATTAAGTATAGTGAGGTATCATTTAAAAAAAGACACGACTCAAGTTCAAGAGGTCAGTAGCACAGCTAAATGAAACATAAACAAACTGATAAATAATCTGATATATCTTTTACAATATTACTAGCAGTAATTGATTACCAGTAGTAGCGTATGTTCTTCCCAATATGTTAGAAGTGATTTGTACGAAAAACGTATGTATTTTTGTTGTCTAAAAAAAATATCAATTTATACAAAAGTGAACTGTTGCACATAAGTGACATTTTTCTATAATCAGAAACTTGTTAGTTGAGAATGGATAGATATTTGCGCTGTCTATAAATACATGCACATGTCATACTCACAAACACGTGTGTCAAAGTGCATTGCTTTTTTATCTTCCTTATTGTTATTTTGTATCTGTACGATGCATTTTTTATCTTGACAGTCTGATATGCATATCTTTCTGCAACTTCGAGAGAAAAATTATTTATCTAGTGCTATGCTTTTAATTTTAAATATAGTTAATTGTAAACCTGCAGCTCATATGCATGCATAGTAGGAGTTGTTAAATATGTATGTTCCATATTCATCTCGGTTTCAGTGTGTTTCACAATAATTTCAAAATCGCCAGAAAAGTAAGGCAGTTTTTCAGCTTATCGCGTGAGGCTGTGTCTCTACGTTTTGCCTAGTTGCTACCATGATCTTTATTTGCTTCTTTGAGCTGTTTTTTACAAATATAAGTAGTACAGCTTGTAGTTGGCATTCCTATGTTTCAGTATATGAAACCTCCATAGCAATATTCAGATTTTTCATCACTTGTTATTCAAGTTTTTGGTCAAACATTGTTTCTTGACTCTAGAAATTTAAAGTTGCTTTACGTTCCATGATTTTATTGATTTTTTATACGCTTTCTATTAGATGACTTGTGCCAAACACGGGGGAATCATTGAATATCATGCTCTTTGGAAGACCAGTTATCAAAAGGTTCTAATCACCCATCGAAATTAACGCGGCGGAAGAATTCGTCATCGCGCGGCAATAACTACGACTTTTTGATAATCGGCCCAAAGAGTAGTACACCTACCTCATTAGATGGACTAGACTAGAGCCAACAAATGTCTTGATACCTGATACTCACACTTTCAGTGCATGTTTTATCCCTCAGTTCTTCAATTATACCATATAATTGTATGACTTCATATACTAAGTGACATATAAATCCGAACCCCAGTTTAAATGGTTTTATTTTAATAAAAGTTGGTGAATGTATTTATCTTACTGTAAATAACAAGTGAAAAAATGTTCAGCTTTATCAGTTGGACATTCCGGTTTTTATAATGATTTTTTTTTTTAGTTCACTAACGCCCTAAAAATGAATATTTCAGCCGCAGTAAAGAATCAACGTTGGCGGATTTTGGTTCTTGACATCCTTTACGATCGGTTACGATGCCTAGAGTACAGAGACCTGTACGATTTCGTCAACTTAGTAAGTTTGATAGGGGCCGTATAGTGGGACTTCGGGAAGCTGGACTTTCTTTTCGGGCAATTGCAGTTAGAGTGCAAAGAAGTGTAGACACTGTGGTTAGGTGTTGTCAGGCATGGCTTCGAGAAGGCCGTACGCAAAGAGCAAGGGGCACTGGACGCCGCCGTAGAACAACAGACCGTGAAGATCGCCGCCTAAGATTATTGGCCTTAAGGGACCGTTTCTCCACTACCAGGTCCATTGCAAATGAATGGTTTGCAGAACACGGAAGACCTATTGACATGCGAAGTGTTTACCGACGAATGAGAAGTTTTGGCTTGTTTTCATACCGGCCACACTGGGTCCTCCCTTTAACTCGAGAACACCGACGTAATCGCCTTGAGTGGTGCAGACAACGATCACTCTGGGATCAGGAATGGAACAGTATTATCTTTAGTGACGAGTCTCGATTTTTTTTAGGCATGCACGATGGTCGTGCCAGGGTTGGAAGGCGACGTGGTGAAAGGAGGAATCCACAGTTTTTTATTGAAAGACATAGTCATCACACTGTTGAAGTTATGGTTTGGGGTGCTATAGCTTATGGTTCCAGGTCACCTTTAACCTTCATCAGAGGTAACATGAACGCGCAGCGTTATATCCACGAAGTTCTAGAACCCCATCTTTTACCCTATCTTGACACCCTGGCAGATCCAACTTTCCAACAAGATAATGCCCGACCACATGTTGCAAGAGTCACAATAGACTTCTTTCAACATAATGATGTCACATTGGTACCATGGCCACAAAGATCTCCCGACTTATCCCCAATTGAGCACGGGTGGGATATGATGGGTAGGAGATTGCTCAATTTGCAACGTCCTCCTCAGACTGTAGAAGCACTTCGAGAGGAGTTGGTGGTTGCCTGGAATGAGATACCACAGGAGGACATTGACCACCTGATCAGAAGCATGCCTAGGCGCGTTGGAGAATGCGTAGCACATCAGGGTGCATCCACACATTATTAAAGGTCAAAGGGCTTTAAAGCAGTGCAATCATTTTTAAATTTTTATCATTTACTTATTATGCTTCATTAAGTACTTATACAAAATTTTATTAAAATAAAACCATTTAAAGTGGGTGTTCGGATTTATATGTCACTTAGTACATTTTTCCTGTTTTATGTTATGTACTGTTACATATGCCGATAGGTCTTTTCATGGTTTTTGGAGGTTAGGTCACAATGTCATATGAAATAAGTGTACAGATTGACTTATTCAGAACGTACCGCTGCCTTTCTGAAGGACAGGAAAAACTATGAAAATCAATTAGGCCACAAAGGCCTCCTACAATAATTGTAGGAACGACTGACGATACGGGTCTGAATTGTCTTTTTAGATATACTCTTCAGGCGTTGTCTTATATCAAAGATTAACATTGTGGAAGACTCATATGTTGAGAGAAACTTTGAAAGGCAGTAAGAGAAAAAAAGTGGTATGTGAAATGACCTTTAACAAAGTCTGGATAACGGTCGCCTTTATCAGAACCTGAACATCTCGTGCTAAAGAACATGATCATTGGTTAGCTTAGCAGGTTCTGCTGATTTTTAGGGTGTCCAGCACAAAGCTACAGAAATTTCCTCTTCTCCCGAAGTATTTTACTCTGGTACATTTTGATGCAGAGCACAAGATCAGGCTACTTTTTCAACCACGCTAGTTTTGTGCAATTTCTCTTAGATTACCCCAGCAAGCACTGTCAGTTTATTATGTAATTTGCCTTGTATTCTGTCAAATTGCGAATATATCGACGTAATAAATTATTGGAGGATAACAGCGAAAAAAATAGGAAATATGTCAAGGCACACAAAATCACATTTTTCTAGTAAGTGCCACATAAATATAAAAGGTTGTCCAATAGGGACGCAGGAAAGTAAACGTCAATTTGACATAGACGCCATCTTTGTTTTCTGTCACCGACATGTCATTTTGTTAGGTGAATGTTTACCATTGATCGCTATGGAGTCGTATTCGATTGAAGACCGCATTAAAGTTATTCAAGAGCACTAAAAAAATGGTGCAAAAATAAAAAACACGTTTCGCGCGCTTCGTGAACATTTCGGTCGCAACAACCGCCCAAACGAAACAACCATCGGTCGACTGGGCGTAAATTCGAGGCAACAGGTTCTGTGGCAAATCTGCCAGGCTCTGGCCGGCCAAGGAGCGTTCGCACACCGGAAAATATTGCTGTTGTGAAGGAGAATGTGAGAGACGATCCGAAACAATCAACAACGCGTCGATCCCAAGAATTGGGCATTTCGAGAACCAGTTTGCTCCGCATTCTCCACAGGGATTTGAATGTACACGCCTACAAGATCCAATTGACGCAAGAGCTGCGTCGGTCCGACCATTTTTCGCGCCGAACGTTCTCAGATTGGCTCCAATTTTTCATCAAAAATCATGTTCAGCGACGAAGCGAATTTCACTTTGAATGGGAGGGTAAACAAGCAAAACTGCCGCATCTGGGCGAACGAAAATCCCCGTGAGTATCAAGAGCAGCCGATGCATCCTCAAAAAGTGACTGTGTGGTGTGCATTGTGTTCAAAAGACATCATCGGACCTTAATTTTTCGAAAATGCAGCCGGGGACGCCGTTACCGTCAATTCTGAGCGATATCACGTGATGATAGAGGACTATTTTTTGCCGCAACTTAAAGGAATGGATATGGACGATGTTTATTTCCAACAAGACGGTGCAACATGCCACACAACCAACGTCAATATCCATCGATTGCAGTCCTTCAAAAAGTGCAAATGTAAAAGCGCAATTAGTTTTTTGATATTAATTTCTTAAAATGTAATGTCAGAAAAAATAAAAATGGTTTGGCCAAATTTTAGTTTTTCCCAAATATCTCAGGAAGCCATGAAATGTTTAAGAGTTTCTCAACGGCATGTAAAGAACGCAGTATCTCCCACAGTCATTGAAATCCCCAGCCATAGGATCCTTATTTGGAACACCCAGTATGCGTCTATAACTCTATCAAAGCTTTGCCGTAGCTTGGTCTACAATGAAAACCAAATACCACTGACGTTGTAATGTGTACGAGAGAAAAGCGTGCAATGCGTGTGTTAGAAAAAGTTAGAAGCATATCGTTCGAGGTCACGGAAGCTATCGACGTACTCTTTCTAACAAACATATCGCATGCTTCTCTTACACATTACGACGTCAGCCAAATTTGAATCTCCCCGTATGTAACTTCAAGCTGTACTTGTTTCCACTCATTCCGTAGATATTTATAAGTTAAATGCGCGTTAATCATAAAATATCGTTCACCCCAAAGATTGAGCGCTACCTTGTTTTGTTTAAGGTTCACGCCTTTGAGCACCGGCGGCCAATGACATCGGTGCTGCGACATTTATCGCAGATGGCATTGAAATCGCTCCGCCCCATAGTCCTCTGCGGGCCATCGGGCTCCGGCAAGAGCACGCTGCTCCAGCGGATGATGCGCGAATACCCGGATACGTTCGGCTTCAGCGTCAGCCACACCACCAGGAAGCCGCGTCCGGGAGAGGTGGACGGCGTTCACTACCACTTCACCACCAAGGACCAGATGCTGGAGGCCATCCGAGCTGGCAGATTCCTCGAGCACGCCACCTTCAGCGGCAACACGTACGGCACGAGCAAGGCCGCCGTCGAGGATGTCAAGAAGGCTGGGAAGATATGCGTGTTAGATATTGACACGCAAGGAGTGAAACAGGTGAAGCAAACTGATTTAAATCCGTGGCTTATCTTCATCGAGCCGCCGTCATTGGAAGTGCTCGAAGCCAGACTGAGAGCCAGAAAGACGGAAACCGAGGACAGTTTGGCGCAAAGGCTGAATGTAGCTAGGGAGGAAATGGAGTACGGGAAAACCTCTGGAAATTTCCATGTGATTATCACCAACGATGATCTGGATGAGGCGTACGACAAGCTGAAGAAGTTTTTGGAAGAGAATGTATTCGAAAAGAAGTAAGATTTGCAGATAGTGGCATTTAAGATTTATTCCTGCATTATTGAGTGTTGTTTGTAGCCGCCGACTACTAAAAAATATAGACCTCTTGATTCGTTCATCAAATCAAAAATGTGTCGTTGCGCACATCTCGATGGGCCAGAGGGTATTACTTATCTTGAAAAGTGACATTTTGTCGTTTTTTAATAGGTTTTTTGTGACATAACGTAGGTTTTTCTACACGTCAACTTAGCAATAGCTGTTGTACACTTGTGAACTCTTTTTGTAGCTGCACATGTTGTAATAAACATCATGATGCTTCAGCTGTCAATGTTTAGGTGCACAGTGAAGATTTACGTGCATCGGTGGTGATGATAATTCCATTGGTTTCTTGTCTCAAATACACTTATGTATTCAAAACTAGAAATTATTTGCGCATCCACTTTCTTTCATCCATTCTGGAAATTACATACGCAAATTTGCTGAATTTAAAAAATGAGAGAAATAAGAAAGGTAAATCCCTGGTTTGTGAAGTAATTAACTTTATGTGGAATCTTATATTTTATACTTACATATCGTCGCATTTTGCAAATATATTCACTGTACACTGTCGAATTACAAGTCATATACATACTAACAGTAATTACACACATCGCGGGTGCGGTGGTGATTTCCCGTAATTCTCCTCAAAGTTTTTGGAAACATCGTAATCATAACTTTAAACATAACCTGTCTTCAGAATGGCCAGCATATAAATAACCCATCAGACACAGCTAATAGATATACTTCATTAGAAGCACATTCATTAATAATTTTCTCACATAGCAAGTATCTTTGATTTTATACACATGCAGGCCAATATCCAGATGCTATCTTGCTACTCGACAAATTTTCTTTCTTTCACATCTCGGAGATAAACACTGCTCCGCTTTCTGCAACCCACAATGCATGCTTGAGCGTGTCGTGTCTTTAAGTCATTACTCGATAGATGGACGCTTTTGATGACGCTCACAATACCCCTGCGGGTGTAAACAAGGCCTGATAATGACCGACTTTGGTCGATCCAGTAGCGTAGCATAGGGTCAGTATTCGAGGTCAACAGTACGAACATTTCATTTTTGAATACTGTTCTGTGGCAGCTTTGAGAAAAATGGCCCGGTCGACAATTTTTCAAGAGGGCGTACTTATTAGGTACATCGTATAAATTAATTGATACATTTTTAGGTTAATTTGTTTTATTCGATACGGCAAAACAGAATCACGTAACTTTGAATCCTCATCTTGCTTGTCGTTCAATGAGAGAAATGCTGCTTCTCAATAAGCCTTTGCGGTCTGCAATGGAGATTTCATGAATTGATGGTGAAAAAAATTGTTTATTTTCATTCAGTTATATGTTAGGTCAGGCAGATCTCATCGGAATAGGGATCAACCTATGACTTGGATATAACTAAAAAGGGGCATATTATGCTGTCCATACATGTAAAAAGTAAATATTGTGCAAAAATCAGAGACCAAAAGCATTGAAACAACCGCGCGAGGGGGAATCGAAAATAAAACATAAATATAACCTATACTTACCTATGAAACGAAACGTGTCCTTCCTTGTGTATTGTGCAGTGTTGATTTCGCAAACAAAATCACTGCTATAAAAATAAAGAAAATTG
Source organism: Acanthoscelides obtectus (assembly GCA_963669975.1). Taxonomy (NCBI): domain Eukaryota; kingdom Metazoa; phylum Arthropoda; class Insecta; order Coleoptera; family Chrysomelidae; genus Acanthoscelides; species Acanthoscelides obtectus. Next base: position 6,933,978 of record CAVLJG010000006.1, read on the forward strand.
AAATAAGTTGCTCCGTCAATACAAAAACTCACAATGAGACATTCGAATGAATATCGTAATAACAAATAATTTTACTCATCTCGTCATGACATATGAATACAATTTCTTATTGTTAATTAACTAATATGTATTGAATACCGCCTATAGATACAAAGCATTTTCGGAGATTTACTAACCTCCGTTGGGGGACATGCAACATGGCAGCTTTCCGAGGAAATGTCCACAAAAATCCGAATGTAAATATATAGGTCTATATTTTTTTAGTCGGTGTTTGTAGCATTTTAGAGTAAGACAGCATATACTTGATGTCATCAAAGTGATTAAAGTTAGTTGTAAGAATATGAAACATAAAAGGAGTAGCGCTCTGTGACATTGTAAAAAAAAAATAACTAAGTTAGTTGAACACTGCTAATATTTTTATGTAGGTACCCTCGTACCTGTCCAAGAATACCTCACCACAACTTTATTTTAAGTATTATATGAAAAAATAATGATGAAATAGCAAATCATATAATAGTCATCAAAAGTCAAATCAGGTTCTACGGACAGAGACGTCGATAGTTTGGTGTAGTATAGTTATGCTTTTGTACAGTATTTTCGGTTTAAAGTTACTTTTAGATTACATCACTCAAAATTTGTTCATCCTTACTCGATAAAATTATTTCTAAAGCTAAATTTTTAACATTGAACTCTTTGGATCAGAAAAATATTCTTATGCATTTATTTCAACTACAACTATTGAATCAGAGAGAAATTCGCTTTTATCAAATTTGGCCGCCACTTTATATTATTATACATCGTGCAATTGCAGTCGAACCTTCTGCTATTACTAGTATAATTAATGTGATTGATATTAGAGAGTTATAGGTATACATGACATCCCGGTAGTACCTTTGACAGAAGATTTATGTGTCATGCTTTCGTAATTTAATTATTCGTAATTCTCTGTTGTTAGCATTAGGTGTGTATGTGTAATTGATGTTGTAATTTTTCTTAGCGTGGATTGTGAACATTACATTTAATATCACATATACCATAAATTCGTGTTTATCGCTAATCATTACCTGCCTGCCTCAAACCGCGGTGATTCAGGATGATGGTGTTACTAGTTTGGTTTTTCATTTGAGCTACAATAGTGTAACTTACCTTGAAATACTCATCAACATGTATGGATATTTATTTCAAGAAGATATGGGAAACGTATATTTAATGTTTTTACCTAAAGTAGTGGCATTTTATCTTCTCAAGTTTCCGCTACCTCTAATTGAGCTTAATAGACAAACCTACCAAACGACGATAGATTGAGTTTTTGATTTTTGTTCGAAAATTTTATCGAAACATTTTTCAACCTGAAACAGTTGTGATATGACATTATTTATACCTGTCCATCTTATTTATGTGATAATTATTGATGTTGATATTATCCAAAATATTGTTTACAATTCATCTTAAAAAGTATTTGCATTTTTAATTTATATATTTGTATGATCTGTATATGTATATGCTTAATTGTTGGAATTACCAGTATTTCTAATATTAATGAATTATACATTACTTAATTAGGATTATCTGGGTTTAGGAAAAAGCTGTGAGGATCAATAAATGATTTATTTATTTAGTAGTTCTTTTAATGTGCATTTTTTTCTAAACTGCTGAATGCAAAATACTAATGCGAGTTTCCACACACATTTTATCTGACTTTTAAAAATAAAATTTTGATTTGGTCCAAGTATGTCGAACGTCTTATAAACTGGCTTGGGCCGCCCTGCATACATTTTATATTCCACACAAAACACGTTTTAAGACATTTCATTATTATTGAAATGCCACAAAAGTCGAGAGTTCGTGTCAAAAATTAATTTGCCTTGAAACAGCAAACTCTGGTATGACTGGTTGTTAATATCTAAGACATTAAAACAAATATTCCAAGTGCTACCCGATAAAATATACAATCGAGTACAATAAATGAAACGTTATTTAATTAGTTAGAAAGCCCATATTATAAGGAGTTATATCGATTGTTTCCTTATTAATGGGTACAGAGCACAGAACATGCCAGGGTCGGCCTTGAGCGATAATTGCATCTTTTCCTAAACAGTACATTACACTACGTTTGATTAAGTAAAGAAATAAAAATAGATTGCTATGGCTATGCGACGAAAAACAAAATTATGACGAAAATTACTCGTATATTGATGTTATTGATAAGTTTATTGGAGGTTAGTTTCCAGTATATATCCCGCACAGACGCCACTGGTAGAAATATTCTACATCAAATGCTAATGAATATACAGGGTGTCCGCAAAGTTGGGGTTTTCCTTTTCAGAAACAACTACCCTTGAAATAACAAAGGTAATGTGTAGTGAAACGAGGGCGACCAAGTAAAAAAAGGGAAAAAGTACTCACTCTCCAGTTGACGAGAAGGGCTAAGTACGTCTCTGCCCGAAAACATACCGCTCCAACAGAAAATGAAATCAGCTGAAGCGCTACCGAGCAGACGCAGGCAAACAAGGAAGGCAAAATGTTGCGAAAAAGTCTAGGTATTGCATCCCGTCCAATCGATTTGGGAGAATAAGTGGTCCAATGAGCATACCGTTCACCATGCCAGCCCAAACATTCACCGAAAATGTTTGTTGAAAATGTGCCCGACGGACAGCGTGTTGCGAAAGTTATTCACCCCATTACGCGTGAACGTAGATTCGTCTGTCACCAATATGCACTTCAAAAAGTCCGGATTATTGTCATGTTGATGCAACAACCACTGACAAAACTGGGCTTGTACACGTTGGGCGTGAAACAAATACAGCCCCTCTTCACGCAGCGTTTGCCACACTTTAGTTTTTGATACTTGCACTTCTCTAGCCACGTCTCTAGTGCTTGTTGAGGGATTCTCGTCTACGCGATTACCTCTACACGCGTGACCGTAACCGTCGGTTGAAGGTTGCATACTGACCTGACACACTGACCTCGACCCAGTTCTGTCGTCGGGTTGAGCTAATGTCCTAGTACCACTCGGGGATGTCGCGGCTACAGGACGGTATTCAGATATTTTTGATGTTGCAGAGCCCTTTATCTCGGTTCCCTTAAGACATTGGTGTATATGGTACTAAGAAAAATTGCTTATGTTTTCAAGATCTACACGATCAACTTTGCGGACACCCTCTATCCAGAACAATACATATTAAAGTTGTGATAAGAAAACGAATTTTTCTCTTGAAATTTCAACACCCTCTATAGCTCAAAAGTCAAGAGGTTTTGGGCGCATGTTCTCATAAACTTTTCTTCCTAAAATGACCTAAGGAATCATATCCTGTTTTTTTAGCCATCACTTAAATTAGTCTCTGTATTTCAATCCCAGCTGACGACTGATTTTAATTATGACACATCTCGCATTATAGATACAGAACAGTATTATACCCAGGTGGCCGATTCTATAGTAAAACGGTACGGTAAATCTTACACGTGGGACGTGAAGCTGCAAGTGATGGGCAAAACGGGCATTGACATGGCCAGGGCTGTGGTCGAACTGCTGGATCTTCCCATCACCGCCGAGGAGTACTACGAGCAAGCCAAAGTGGAGTTCCGCAACTTGATGCCAAAGGCGGAGTTGCTACCAGGTAACTATCGCCGTGTTTGACCCGCATTTTGGGTTGCAGATACCGAGGGCATATACAAGAATGTCATCGCCGACATCGCCAGGCGGTTCGGGAAGGTCTACACGCCTAAAATCATGGCCAAGGTTATCGGAACTCCGGAAAGGGAGTCCTCCAGGATAGCGGTGACGGAGATGCAGCTGCCGATGAGCGTCGACGATTTTCAAAAGAAGTTCAACAAGGAATCGCACGAGCAGTTTCACAATCTGCCGCTGATTTCAGGTATTTCGGCCTGACGCATCTTGCCTTCTTCTTCTTTCTAGATATTTTTTGAGCTAAAATAATACCGCGATAAAGACAATCCTCTACAAGTTGATCCAAAAGGGCTTCCCCTTCTGGCTCCTAAAGCTTTTGAAATCCATCTCTGATGGTAGGAAATTTCGGATCAAAATTAATAACAACAGGGTGTTCCTCCCGGTTCGGTACCGGTCAGTCGAGGTGGAAAAAGGTAGGGTCCAATAGTAAGACATTAACCACGCCAGCCCCAACATTTAATGGAAATCTATGTTGAAAATGAGTTCTTTTTACAGCATGCAGATAAACAGCAAGGTGAATACGAAAACACGAGCACGCAGTGATACGCGCGACGAACGGTGGCCTGAGTGCAACTCTGCCTGCCCTGCCCCTGCCCCGCGCATTATTCAGCCAGGCGACGGCTTGAAATTTAATGGCGAATTGACCAATAAGAGGCCTTGTCCCCACCTGTTACCGAGAGATCACGGGCTAACTGTTATTTACATCTCATCTTGAACGACTTTGGAACCGTTTGCGTATTGAACACTGTTGCCAATTTGCCCTCTATTTTGTGCTGTTGCCAAGCTGCTATTCGATTGATACTATTGACAGCTTCCAGGTGCTTTCGGTACTTCAATAACTTCCAATAATTCTTCCAAATCATCATCGCTAAACGATAAATGGTCCGACATCTTAAGCACAAAATCTTAAGCACTGATTCTTAAGAACACACAAAACATATGTATGGAACAGCAAGCACTAAAAAGCACAGGTGACAGATTTTCACAGAATAGGTTAAACACTTTAAACCCGAACAGAGGCAGCGGAAGATGAAATATCAAATGTCCATAACTATGCTATTGCGCGTGATGAGTCGGATCGAACTTTTAGTCTCACAAAAAATCTGAGAACTGTCAGGACCAATTCGGAATCAGTTCTGTACCAATTCGATATGATCCGCGAACACAGAACTGTAACTAAAAATTCAGAATTTTCTTACCGCGAACGCCGATTTTTGAAGTGCGCATGCGGAAGTGGTTCAGAATCATTCCGAATCGGAACCGCGAACGAAATTCTGGAAAAAATTGAACAGCTAACTAAAAATTGGTGTAACATCCACAGTCTTAACTAACTTGTCTATATCCATTATCCACATCAACTTGCTCTGGCAACCGGCGAGAAAGAACTAAATAATCATTCCGGCAAAACCGGTAACGCCGACTGCCTGCGCCGACAAGCCTGAGCCTGCCTCTATTGTGTTATTGCCAATTCTACAAGAAACTTAGCACTTAGTTGTACGTGTTGCCTAAAGGTCATGATTCTTCTTATCAATCTTTGGCTCTGATGTGATGTAAAATCTGTTTCTGAGATGGCATTACTCGAGGTCTAAGCTGTAAGTTGTGTGTGTTGATGATAGATAATCACATTGGATTCTTGTCTCAAATACACTTAATTGAGATTCAAAGCTAGAAATTAGTTGCGCATCCATTTTTCTTATCCATTCTGGAAATTACGTGTACAAATTTGCTGAATTCCAAAAATGAGAGAGATAAGAAGTAATTATATTCACTGTACACTGTCGAATTACAAGCCATATACATGCTAACAGTAATTACACACAACGCGGGCGCGGGGATGATTTCCCGTAATTCTCCTCATTTTTTCGTAATTCATAACTTTGAACATAACCTCTTTTCAGAAAGCACAACATGTAAATAACCCGTCATATTCAGTAATGATTTTCTCACACAGCATATATCACTGATTTTATACACATGCAGACCAATACACATAATCATCCAGATGCGATTTTGCTAATTAACCAACTTTCTACTTACACGGATCACTCAGCCTCACAAAACTATGCAACCAATAATGCATAGTTTAGTTGAGTGATTCCTCCATAGATGGACGTCCACAACGATCCTAGTGACAGTGAGCAAACGTGGAATTACTGTTTGCGCCCTAAAAACTACCTAGTCTGCAAGTTGACATCTTATAGATTTTTTTTGCCGTTTTATAGGTAGCTTTCGCCGTATTTTCGCCCTAGGGCTCGTAAAAGTAAGGTGCCAATTACTCTCTTACACCCCTGGTCCTTCTACGTTATATGTTTGAAATAACATTAGATTTCTCTTCATAGACGTATGACAAATATTATTTTGACTCCAACCTTAACGAATTAATTTAATTTGTTCTTGATTTCAGACTAAACAAAGAACAATTTCAGGTGTTGACAAGTTAATAAACCATTTCAAGTATATTAGAATTCCCATGGCGGTGGCCACTTCTTCTCATCGGGAAAGCTACGAGTTAAAGGCTAAACCCCATAACGAGCTATTCAAAGCCTTCAGTCACGTAGTGTGTGGCGGTGACGACCCAGAAGTTAAACGAGGGAAGCCTCATCCTGACATATTTTTGATGTGCGCATCAAGGTACGATAAATACAGAATTATGCAGAGCTTCTCATTTTTCCTTTACAATTTCCTCGCTATTCTTTTTTGTCAAGAAAATGGCATACATATGTTACTGTGTCTTGCTGTAAAAATTACCTTGCTTGACCTGATCGTGAGACGTACAGCATGAATCGTATTTTAATTCCAGGTTCCGCGATAAACCTAGACCTGAACAGTGCCTGGTGTTCGAGGATTCTCCAAATGGTGTAAAAGCGGCTAGAGCTGCAAACATGCAAACAGTTATGATACCCGATGAGAATGTGCCTCAAGAGCTTCGCAAAGAAGCTACAGTTGTTGTGAAATGCCTCGCTGATACGCCTTTAGAAGCTTTTGGCTTGCCTCCAATGGAAAATCGATAAAGTTGTGTAATATACGTGGCATCTTAGTACAAATTGTATAGTTTTTCATTAAATCAGAAGCGTGTTTATAATATATATTTTTCTTCCGACCACTTTCATTTATTATAGCTGGAGTCACCGTTCTCCATCTCCCTCATACATACACATGCAACCTACCCCTGGGGGTGAACGTTTGTTCGGTAAGCTCAAAGACATACGTTTTTTAGTTGTGTGTCTCTGTCTCGAAAACTTTGTCATTACGTATGAGTGCCCTTCAATCATATTTGTCAGAGTGACAACTTACTTGACATTGGCGCGCAATTTGAGTTGTCCTGTTATCATTCTTCAATATAAAATTGTACAATGCCCGGGAATACGATCAATGTAGAAGGCCGGCAGCTCGTGCTAAATTTATTAGTGTATTTCCTGGAAGAGAATTAAAACAGGGCTTCCCTGTTACCCACTTCATGTGTACTGCAGAGAGTAGCAGATGCGCTGAAGATTAAGATCCGCCTATGGCGCGAAGACTCGATCTGTTTACTTATTTCGTATGGCATTGATGACGTAACCGCCAAGAATGGTTACTACAACTATAGTCCTTACATTTGCGAGCATCTACAGTTATGGCGGACGAGTTTTAACCGTGCACGAGCGTTGAGATGGAAATGGAAGCAGAGGGAAGGATATTTTAAAGGTAATCAAATGATCTTCCATTGGGTTTCTTTACATACAATCAAATGAGAGACCGAGCACTAATGCGACGCGAAGCGAAGTGACGTTAAATTTCATGCGTGCGAATGCAATTCTCCGCGTCGCTTTGCGTTAGTGGGCGTGCAGCGTTAGAGATACATCGAGAAAACGGCGAATCCGTTAGAAAAACTATTACATTTTTTTTCATAACTGTCTTTGTGAGAAAGGAGCATGTCCCCATACGAAAAGTAATCCAACTTGAAAAATCAACCATTGAAAATTTGCTTTTCCATCCATTCAATGTTCGGCGGATAATTATGCTGAACAAAAAAGTGATTTCTGAAAGTTGATGTTTTAAAGTTCTAAACAAATTTTCACGGCAATTAAAAAAAAATTTGCAGCAACTCTTAAACCATACCCTGTGGTTGTCTCACTGATTATTATCAGCGTTATATTGACGTTTCAGCCACCTTAGTAGCCTTTTAATAAGAACAAAATTACAGTATACAGGATGTTTCCTAATGAAATATTCAACAGGGTAGTTTTTGGGTCCATTTTAAGTGTTCATTTGAGAGTATGTTTTAAACCTATTTTCTTTTGAGATACAGGGTGGTAAGGTTTTAAAGAATAAATCATCTCATCCATATTTGTAGTTCTACTTTTAGATATAATGTTTATTTGGCATACACATACTATGTATCAGGGGGCATTTTTTTAAAATATATTTTTTTAATTTCCACTATAGTACGGAATTTCATTTGGTCAGAAAATTGATGGTACAACACTGCTTTCTCTCAAAATAAATATTATTCATGAAAACCCCCCATTCCTAAGAAAATTTGCTTGATTTTTTTCAACCTGTATCTCAAAAGTTAAAATGTTTTCAAGACATATCATATGAAGTCTTTTAGTCTATCTTAAAATGAATCAAAAAATCACCCCTTTAAATATTGATATTCAATCAGGAAATAACCTGATTTTGTTATTCTGTCCTCCAATGCAGTCCTGTTTATTAGAATATATCAAATCTAAAAAAAAATGTTTCAAAATAACACCAAATTACACATGAATCATGGATGATATAAAGGAATTCAAACACATTCTGACATCCATTTGTCTGGCCCCTAGTGTTAATTTACTGTTGACATTCATTAGTGTATCAGAAATATTTTTACCAGACATTGATTGAAAACTCATTTAATTCCTGGCCTAGTTAAAATGTAATTACATACCAAAACTTTCCCATTATACAAAACAACATACTGACAAGTGTTGTTCTTGCTTTGATGTGTGACATATTGTGGAAAATTCTAAGCAAAGGTTACCATGGGATTCATTTCTGTACCTCGTAGCCAGACTAGGCTCCAAATAGGTAGTTCTGAGATAAATGTATTAAAAATATTTTTCTTGCATTATATTGTATGGGAAGTATTATTACAGAGAGATGGATGCTGCATGTAGCAAATGAAAACACAATATTATCGCAAGCTTAACATGTTAAACTCATTTTTGTCAAAAATGGACTTAACCTAGTCTGGCTCTCGGGTACAGATTTGTAGAATATAAAATACCAAATATTAGACTATTTTTTACTGAACAGAACCAGTGAAATATGAGTTATACAATTAATATCTACAAGTCTTTTTTCATTCTGCTTAAATCAATGTTCCTTTGCTGCTGTAGATATCCTGTTAAGGACGTCACTTGCTGATAAGTTACTCAGTGTTACCGCTTTTTCTTTACCTTGTTCTTAAAAAGAAAGACAAATTATATTGTGGAAATCAAATCAATAATCACATATTACCATATCTTGCCCACAGCCTTGGTTCAACACCAGAACATTCTCTGATTAAAATTGGGAATTTAGGGTTGTTACTCTTCAGTTCAACGTAATGTTTTTCGATAAATTCTCTGAAAAATAAGGTTTTTTTCATTATGTAACAATCTTGTAGCACTTTCATACCTAACGCCTTTACTGGCAGCACCCTTCTGGCACAGATGAATTCGCAGCTCTTTGAGAGCTGAACCGAATTTGATAGCAGCCGACATTTGGAGAAGTAAATTTCAAAAATCTTTAAATTATTTTTAAAATCGGTAACAAAAAAATTTCAAAATACTATCAGCTGATTGACAGTTGCTCTCGTTTCTCTGTCAAATGTCATATGACAAGTGAAATTTGAGTCAGCTGTCCACAATTGACTTTGCTAATGAGTCTAGCAAGCGGTAAGCGGTCCAACGTTGCCAAGCCTAATTTGCCAAGGATATGTATTTTAGCAAAATTATAAATTAGCAGTTGTTTCATTATAATGTCCTGTTGCAATGCAAGACTAGTTGAGAAATATATTGACTTGCATTTCATAATTAACGAAAACGATTGAATAAATGATAACTCTGAAAGTACTATCAAGATTTTTATGAAATGTTGACGCTATTAAAATGACGAAGAAAACTATGCAGTTTTTGAAAATCGGTACAGTGGAGGCGAAGCTATCGTCGAAAAAACAAACAAAAAAAACAGTCAAAACTCGTTATTCGACATTTCTGAGGCTTCTGACATACTTAAGTTTTGGTCGCTGAAGACATATCTGACATTATGTTTCGGCGCTCGAAAAAATTGTTTCATCGTTCATTTTGTATAATTGTTCCTTCAGTTGTAAAGGTTCAAGCGCGACACTGACACCGATAATAGACGTTGGCGCCACCATGCCAGTTGATCCCATCGTGTAGGAGACACTTGCCAATTGTGGGGTGTCGAACGTTGTACACAACATTGGAAGGATCGTGTGGGATCCGAATTATCATCAGCCACACACAAAAACTAAGAGTAGCACCTTCGATCCCTCTTTAAGTGATAGCTCCGTTCGAAGCAGAAAAAATTGCGTAGAATTGTGACTAGACTGGCTAATGGCAAGAATTTGAACTTCAAAGTCCGGTGTTACCGTGCACAATTTGGCAACGTGCAATAAATTTCTTTATACCCGGGTCTAGACAGATAGACAACTCAAAAGGTCAATAACATGTTTGGCATCTGTTGCAGTTGCACTTCTCCGGGTGTTGTTCCGTGCGTCTTTCTTTTTGTGGTGCTCTCTTGACGTGTGCGGACGTCTTTGACCCTCAGTAAAATAAATCCAAGTAATCCACAAAAATGAGGATTTATAAAGATATTTTCACTGGTGAGTACAATTTCATATTCATTTTTCCGGTCATAAACATGGTTATTTCTGTATTTTTGAGATAAACGGCCGAATTATCAGCATTTTAGTATCCATCTGTCAGACAATGACATTGACAAATATTAGTCACAATTTTTTGGATTCAATGTAACAGCAAAGTATTTTTTACGATGAATCCTTTATTTCAGGTGACGAGATGTTCTCAGACACCTACAAAATGAAACTAGTAGACGAAGTGCTATACGAAGTGTATGGTAAACTTGTCCAACGTAAGCACGGAGACATCCAAATCGATGGGGCCAACCCTTCCGCGGAGGAGGCTGACGAGGGCACCGAAGATGCCGTAGAATCCGGCGTCGACATTGTTTTAAACCACAGATTATGCGAAACCTACGCGTTCAACGACAAGAAGTCTTATACAGCCTACTTGAAGGACTACATGAAAAAGTAAGTAATAGTGGAGGAGTTTGAGCTAGATGTGACCTACACAGACATCAAAATTTATTCTCATATTGAATAAAACATTGATCAGCTATAACGTTTTTATTTTATATAGATGTTGCCAGTATTAGACAGTTGTAATTGAATAAGAAAATATTTTGGATTAAGATTCTGTCAAATGTTTATTACTGCAATGCTACAAATAATGCTATCTATATTTTTATCATTTCTGACATCATGAATAAACATTACTGAAAGAAAACTTGAGTGAGAAAAAACAGGATCCCAATATGATAGACTTGTAATTTAAAGTAAAGCTGTTTTTGATAAGATTGTTTTTGTATTTTTTAATAAGCAGTATAACTATGTTTGAAATATATGCTTATCGAAATTTGTGACAATGTTAATGATACATGTAAATATTGGCAATGAGATATGTGTACCTTATTTACAGTAAAATATTAGATTTTTATTTAACATTTATTATTAGATTTTATCGATAAAGCATGTACTGATACCAAATACCACAAATGTTATTGTGCTATTTGGAGCATTTCATGCAAGATGGATGAAAGTATAAGATTTAGAGATGTTATAAAGTTTTGTTTGTAACAGTATTCTCCATACTTTTGACAATCATTCTTACTGGGAATATATTTGTAATCATATACACAATGTAGATTCAACATTTATTTTGATGACATTCTCCTTTAAAGATTCAACAGATGTAAATACTAAGAATCTTTTCAGTATCTTTTTTAACTTTTTAAATGCAAGTTTAGAAAACAAAATGCTGTTCTTTCAAACATTGAATTTGTGACAGTCCCAAATGGCCATTAACAGTGGAGTACATTGGTTCAGCACATAGCTATCATATCATTAATTTGTATGGATGACCATATTTTATAGTTGCTGATAAACTGAAATTCATTGGTTCTCCTAAATGCTAATGTATGAGAGATGTCTTTTCAGTTTTGCAAATGGAAAAAATAAATGGTATGTAGTTTTAAATGACTTTATTGTTTTTCGAAGTATTCTCCACGAAGATTAATAAACATCTGCATGCGCTCCAACCAATTTTCAAAGCACTTATTCCACTCATTTGCTGGCATTTTTAAATGCGTCAACTGCTTCTTCTGGTGACTGGAACCTTTGACCACACAGTCTGTTTTCAATTTTCGGGAAAGTAAAGAAATCGTTAGGACTTAGATCGGGACTATATGGAGGATGGTCTAATAATTCCACGTTTTCTTTCGTTAAACACTGCCTTGTTTTTTGGGCTGTGTGCAAGCTTGCATTTTCTGGGTGGAGGATGATTCTTCTTTCGGGGTTGATTTTTCGAAGCTTGGTGATGAATTTTGGCAAACAAATGGTGGTATACCAATCCACAGTAACAGTTCTTTGGTCATTAAGAGGAATTGTTGCAATATGACCCGCTTTTGACACAAATGTCGCGACCATCTTTTTCGAAACACTTCGAGAACGGATGACTTTTGTTGGCTTTTCTTCACCTTGGAACACCCAAACATCCGACTGTCGATTATGTTCTCGTTCATAACAGTAAATCCACGAATCATCACCACTAACAATGCTGTACACATTTTTTGAGTTTTGGGAATTGAAACGGTCAAGCATTTTTTGACACCAATTAACCATGGCTGCTTTCTGCTCTTCAGTCAGCAGGTGGGGTATCCATCGAGAAACTAATTTTCTTACTAATAATTTTTCATGTAAAACTTTTTGAATTGAGGTCTTTGAGATCCTCAAGGACGCCTCAATCTTGTGATATGTCACATGTCTATCTTCAATGAGTTTGCGCACAGCATCGACGTTTTCCTGGGTGACTGCCGTTTTTGGTGCACCCACCCTGGGATCGTCGCTAAGACTCACCCGTCCACGTTTGAATTCTCCATACCAACGGGAAATTGTCGACTGATGTGGCGCTTCGTTGCCGAAAACAGACAGTAACTCAGCAAGGCATTCTTGTTGCGATACTTCTCTGAAAGTTGCAATAAATTATGGTTCTTGTTGAGTTCCATTTTTCTAATGACTTGACTCTTAAAAATTCACTGTAGTGAGAACACTTTGAACTTTGAATTTAAGTTTACTAAAGTGTGAGGTTAAGATTCAGTACTGACGTTCGATCCGCGTGGCCTACTATGTTTCTATATGCAAAACTTAAAAGACATCCCTCGTACACACTGTTCCACATAATTCTTGACTTATATAGTTTGAAATGTTAAACTAAAGGGTTTTCCATTAAGGACTTGACAACTTCCTTTTTAAATAAAAAGCAAACCATTTGCGATATCTCGAAAATTTTATTATTGGATTGAAAAATACCCAAAACTTTTATGTATGGAATTTGAACTCGTTCATATGTCCACCTCAGCTTTGTTCACATTGATCAATCGTTGAACCCAATTTTCAATGACTCGGCCACACATTACGACAGAAATGACTCGTGGATCTGAGCTCCTCTAAAGACGCTGGCCTGTTGGCATAGGCCAATGATTTCATGTACCCCCACAAAAAAAGTCTAGAGGTGTTAAATCGTACGATCTAGGCGACCATTCGACAGCACCATTTCTCGATATAACAGGTTCACCGAATGTTGATTTCAATATGTCGATTGTTTCACCTGCTGTGTGGCATGTGATACCATCTTGTTGAAACATATCATATATATCTAGCCCATCCGTAGACTGTAACGCAAAAAATAGCCCAATGACACCACCAGCATGAAAACCACACCATACAGTTATTTTTTGTGGCCAAAAATTGACATTAAGGCTCTTAAAGTTGCACCTACCGACTATGAACTTCGGTAGTAAATTTCAAATATTCATAAATGTTCGTTCATGTACTTCACCATGATGAAAATGTTTTCTTTACTGAATGTTTTGACATTGACAGTTTGGTAATTGATGCGTTCACAGTGAAAGTTTAAAGTTGTCAAGTCCCTTTTGGAAAACCTGGTACATGCCATAATAAGATTACTTTTACGTTTTTAATAATTGATTATTTTTTGTTCTCTTTCATTCCAGATTGGTAGCTAAACTAGAAGAAAATGCACCTGACCAGGTGGAAATATTCAAAACAAATATGAACAAAGTAATGAAAGACATCTTAGGTAGGTTTAAAGAGCTCCAATTCTTTACTGGTGAATCCATGGAGATTGACGGAATGGTAGGTCTGATGGAATACCGTGAAATCAACGGTGAATCAGTTCCAGTCATGATGTTTTTCAAACATGGATTAGATGAGGAGAAGTTTTAGTCTGATTTTTTAATTGTAATATTAATATTGTTATTACTTAATTTATATACAGCATGTACTTTGATTTTTACATTTGTCGCTACAAAATTATACTTCATATTCCATATATTTGGCTGTACGGAATTGTCCTGCAAGAGAGAATGTTTATATATCTGTGAGATTAAAACTGATTTTCGTAAGACACGAGTTTAATTTCATATCCTTTGGAGACCATTACATGAGGGCTCTAATTATCTAAACCAGGGCTGTCCAACTTAATGTGGCCCAAGGGTCACTTCAAAAAAAATGCAGTTTGGAGGGCCGCATTATAAAATCTTTCTTACATTATTAAGGTGAGATGTCATGTCTGTTAAAAATGCAAGGTCTGCTAAAAATTGTGCATCTGCCATTTGATTTTCCAGTTCCGTAGTGTCGGACTTCACTTCATTTTTAAGGAAAATAGGAATTTCCTTGCGTAGAGCGAAAAATCGTTGCAAACACTGTCCGGCGCTTAACCAACGAACATCGGTGTGAAGTAACAAGTCCCCATATGTAGCATCCACTTCAGCAAAAAATCACGAAACTTTCTGTGAGTCAAAGCACGATTGCACCCTCTAACAATATTAGTTATTTTAACAGCCACTTTCATGACATTTATTTAACATAAAGATTTTCCACATAAGCTCTCTTGGTGAACAATACAGTGTATCATAGGACAGTTGATGCTGTTTTGTTTCAATAGTCCTGCAAATACAGGAACATTTATCAAATCCCCCGTAGTCTGACACCAACTTATTCACAGCTTCAAAAATATCTGTACCCTTGGTGGTACCATGGAGAGGAATAAGGTCAAGCATCTCCTCTGCTACACTGAAGTCGTCTTGAATAGTTCGGATAAAAATTACAAGCTGGCTAATGTCAGACAGATCTGTGCTTTCATCCAGGCATAGCGAAAAATATTTACATTTTTCAACCACGTCACGCAATTTTTTGGATACATGTTCATTGATATGGTCCACCATTCTTGCAATTGTTTGATGCGATACTGAGACTGTTTCAAATTTTTGGGCAACTTTTAATTCATTGAATTGTTTCGCCATTTCTATTGCACACTTTTTGATAAACACTCCATCACTAAAAGGTTTTTTGCTTTGGCAATTTCCAGCGCTATTTTGTAAGAGGCGGCAATACTGCACTTGTTATCAGAGTCAGATTTTTTGTCCTGGTACCAGTCGGGGATGTCGCGGCTACAGGACGGTATTCAGATATTTTTGATGTTGCAGAGCCCTTTATCTCGGTTCCCTTAAGACATTGGTGTTTATGGTACTAAGAAAAATTGCTTATGTTTTCAAGATCTACACGTCGTGTAAAGGAAAACCCCAACTTTGCGGACACCCTGAATTGAAGTAAATAACTGAAAAGAGAACGAAAAAACAAACAAACCTTAATCTTCATTTTCTGAAGACTCATCATTGACGTCACTGATGAACTTTGCGTTGTTTATTTGATGATTGTCTAGTCATTTTCAAATCCTAACACTCTGAATCCGGCCCTGTCGAACTATTTTCGTTGATCCTTTGACGACGCCGACTGCTGCTGTTCACGGTGTGTTCATTGTAGGTTTACATATTTAGTATTAATGCCACAATATCGATGTTACACAGTATGTCACAATATTTTACGTCTTCAAATTTACATATTTTTATTCAAAATTTCACTACTATGAATCCCGGTTTTCCATGGAATATTCTTCCGTTTCCCTTTGTTTTCAAGCCGGCACACATCTTGATATCATTACTCAATTTATTAAATTCGTGCAATCTTTTTGAAATCCTCATTTGTTTGTTATATTGCTACCACAGTTTTGTAAATGACTAAGGTACTCATTGTTTGCCAAATATCATTGAGACATTCGTTTCACCAGACTATTTTTGAAGGAATCTGTGGTTAAGGCGGCGTTACACTCTTTGTAGAGGTTATAGGAAGGTTCACAGTGACAAGTCTTTTTTTATAGTAAACTAAATTGTATATCACTCAAAACTAATTAGTTAGGGGACATTTTACAGGTTTTACCTCCTGTTTTCACTATAATAAAGCTAAAAAAATCACCCGCAAAAAGTTGAATTAACAACTTTAACGGTATTCGTAAAACCTGTAAAAGTTTCACCATAGCTTATAAGCTTTTAGGGAGCTACGCGAGGGTTTACACGATTTAGTTGGTATCAACAGAAAATTGTCAGTGCGAAATTGAAATTTTCCTAACTTTACTACCTTGCGCACTCCGCCTTTATCCCCAACAACGTCGACTGTCAAGGTTTTTGTCAAATAAACTTGCGAGGCATTAGCCTATCATCAGAATACATTCTCCGGGGCGTATTTTAGTTTGATGGCGATAAGTGCCAGATTTTTTATAGTAAATTGTTGAGTGAAACGCAATTTAACAGTTAGCATAGCTTTATTATTCCTTTGATATACATTCAGATTTCTCACATAGAGTACAGTTATCAAAATAAAATTTACCTATACTGTTTTAACATAACATATTATTTCAATGAAAATAAAATATCTAAAAACTAAGATGAATTAACTATGTACTTGCTTTTGTAAAATTCTATATATTTACAGCTTTGGGAATCTATAAGGAACTAAAATACTTTCTTTGGCATAAAATAAATACTGTCTACTAGATTAACTTGGAAATCTTGTTTCAAAATCATGAAAATCGTTGAGGATGTTTCACTCAAAAATAATATCTAATGTATTTTGTGTTGAAAGATAAATATAGCAAAATATCGTATAAAGCTTCTTTGGCATGGATAATAATACTGAAATAAATAAAATTTTAAAACTCGCAAACCATATTAATATTTTATAATTGTTCATTTATTTTGAATTGCTTTCAAACTTCATAGTACGTATTTTGAACGTGTTTGTTCACACAAATATGCAACTTGAATGTTTCAACAAATGAACCGTAAACGAATGTCACACGATCAATATCGACGGTAATCCTACAGTATTTATCATGGAATGTGGTATCTATGACGCACTTATACCCTATTTCACGAGAATCTCTCACGCTTTGACGTCTACTGAGGTGAACAGCTGATCAGCAAGTTACTTTTGTGTTATCCTGCAACGTTTGCAATAATGAATCGGGGATAAGTCTAGTAAAACTAGTTTGGGGCGTTTTGTTTTTTGTATGCAAATGACCTTTTCTAATTAAAAGATCTGTTAACAAGTACAAAATGAATCTGTATCGTACAAAAAACCAAAACAACCGTCAGAATTATGTGTCCTGTGCCGATATGGGGAATTTTGAAGTATTACTGGATAACCAGCTGTCATTCTACCATGATGGATACTCGTGAAATAGGGTATATGTGTCCATTTATTTGAAAACTTGGCGAAGTGATGAAAATGAAAGAAATTCATTAGCTATTTCGAATTATAAGTTAAAGAACTTTGTTTAGGCTACTTTTGCAATGGCAGACCATCAAACTTGAAGTTTGTGATTGTGTTGTGCGTTAAAAAATTTCGAACATTGGAGTATGAATCACAATAAAGAGAATAAAATTCCAATCGATATAACAGAAGTAGTCATTGTTTTCATGTACATTGTATTTAACCGATTTCTATTTTTACATTCTCTTTTTTTGTCTGAACTCGTATGATATTTATTTTGAACTTGCCCTTGAAATGACCGTCAAAGGCCCTCATAGTGACAGAGTCAGATTTATAGACATTCCTTGAGGCTTGTTTCCTTGGAAACAATGCATTTCTCCTTGGAAACAGTGAAACAATGACGCTTCCTTGACGTTCAAAGTAGAATTTACATTTTCATTTGACAGTAGTATGTAACAGTTGACATCACAAGTTGTCAACGACGCCAGAAAGATTTTTGATGATAAAACTGGTACAGTTTGGTTGATCTAAGCTAAATATCAATAAATAATGCAATATAAAAAAGTGTTAGCTTCCCCGAATTACAGTGCAATCGCGGGGAAGTGAAAAAACAGTATTTCACAAAAAAGCATATTTTATACCGAAGTTTTTTATTATAATTTATAATGCGCGACTATGAAAAAAAAAGAAGTTTAGCAAAAATATGCATATGATCGAGATAGTAGACAAATTTAAAGGTATAATTGAACATAAAAACAGATAGCAGCTGTAGAGCAGTTCGGTGCAACTGGTTGCCTATATTCAGTTTTTTAGTCCTCTGTGATTGTGCTGTAATTCGAGGAAGCAAACATTATTATTTTACATTATTAATATTTAGCACAAATAAACCAAATCGTTCTAAATTTATAATCAAAATGCTACATAGCTACAGACACCAAAGAAAATTTATTTGACGTCAATGACAACTGTTACAGCCTACTGTGAAATGAGAGTTTAACTCCTCCCTTGAACGTTCCTCAAGGAAGAGTCATTGTTTCACATTTTCCACGGAAGCCTCAAGGAAAGTCTATAAATCTCTTATTGACTCCTGATTCAGACTCAGTCAGCAGAAATCCCTAAACCACGTTTGGTTACGCTCAAAAGCGCGACTGATTTTGAAAGTGACCAGGATATGACCTTGAAGTGACCTTCAAATGCGCTGTTAGAAACAAAACAAACGCAGATTTGAAATCAGCGATTAAAAAACATTGTAGAAATTGTAATTTTTACCAGGTTGTTGATATTCTTCACCACTGTGTGTCTGAATGTTCGGTAAATACTGATGGTACGGCCCACAGTAAATACTGATCGTGTGCCATTCGCCATACACAAATTGACTGATTTGTGTGAACGTTTACATTCACTACCAATCGGTGTCTGATGCAAAGCTTGGTATGGCAGGCCATCTTGATTGTCAGTCCGTCTAGATAACATTCAGAATCCGAGATAAAGCATATCCTACAGAGCGCCTTGCTTCAGCCGCTGAGTGTCAGTGTATGCAGAAAATATTATTTGATTATTTTCTATTTTGACAGAGCTCCGTTTAGTTAAAAATAACACTGTATATACGGATATGGAAAGTCCTAAGTTGCCAACTAGAGATAAAAATTCACGATCAACATTAACCAACACTCCATATTATTTTTCACAATTTAATAAAACTCCACAAACTGTGCACCAAGCTGGTAGAAAAGTAGGATTCATTTTTAGCGAGAAGACACCAAGCTGGTACAAAGCCTTCTTTTTTCAATTTACAACAGGTCAAGTTGATAATCGCCCATATTTATATGGCAAATAGAAACGACACAATACACAAATACAAAAGATGTATTCATAATTTCAAGCATCCGCGTCGATGAGAACAAAAAATAGCTTAATAGATGAATTGTATAATCTGTCTTACAGGCACTTTGCAAACATATCAAAAATTTCAAGTAAAGTGAAATTTCCCTATATTATTCTATATGTAAATAAAAGTTATGAACAAGTTTTAAAGCCTAGAAAATAATTTGTCTACTATGCGACGGTAGTCTGAATAGTTTTCTACCTCAACGTGAAGCACTGATAGATAAAAGCTAGTGAATTTCGTTGTTTTTTGGGATAGTCATGGAATTATTTTAATCGATTATCTTCAAAAAGAAAAAACCATTACAGGAGCATACTACGCATCATTACTTGACACGCTAAAGGCAGAGGTTGCGGAAAAACGGCAACATTTGCAGAAAAATAACGTTTTGAACTGAATGACCAATCCGCCTTACTCACCAGATCTAGCCCCAAGCGACTTCGCGAAGAGGCAATCACCTTTGTGAACAATTATTTTATTACTACTATTTGGAGTTGCAGAGATGGGAGCATCGCTAAGAGAAGTGTGTAAAGTTACAAGGAGATTGTTGAAAAATCTGAAAAAATGTCTTGTATCTTTTTTAGGTCGGAAACTTTTCAGACCACCTTCGTACAAGATGATTATTTTTCAACAATGTGTCTATTAAGGAAATATTATTTTGATAAGACGCAAAAAGTTGATCCAACAATTTATCAACTTTGATTTTCCTCATTCCAAATTATCGTATAATTATATTTAAAAATGAGAGTATAATTCTCTAATCATCCTGATTATGATAAAAAGGAAACTTTCAGCATTAATCTGAATTATAAATCACATTTATCACCTAATAAACTACTAAAATGCAATATAATATAGTTAGATCGCTAAAATAAAATTGGAAAATCTATATACACATATCACAAAAAATACCTTTTTCCATACTTCTACCAATAGAAAAAATCTCGCTAGTTGGAAGAATTTTAACATGAAAACAGCTGGTGATTTAAATATTTCAACTATGGTGTGAATATATATTTATAGAAATATCTTAAATCTTGCTACGGTTTATATCGATTCATATACTTTTATTCTTTGGGGTCATTTATCACTACATGAAGGGTCACAAAGGTACCTTAACATTACGTTTTAAATTCAGATAGCGAAATCACATCAAACAGTGACATAATATACCAAAGTCAGAAGAAGCTTGTGTTACAAACAGACATTGAGAACACTCTGTTCAGATAGCGAAACTTGCAGCGAACCTTTTTAAGCATACTCGGGCAGCACTGCATAGGACATAGTTTCTCACGAAAATTCGGACTGTTCAGCATGTGCATCAGCTGCAGAAATCTCAAAGATATTGACATATTCAACCTACACTAAAACATGAGGGACATGGCTGGGATATACAAAACAAGAGAGCCCAAACAAAAAAATCGTAGAAAAATGGAGACTATATAGAAAAATAACTGAAAGATCAACGTTTCCAATGGTAAGTTCGTTTTTTCAGATAAAAAATTCCTTGTGCCTGAAAAAATGTGGGTACCATATTTTTAAGACAACCCTCGTATTTTAATGCTTATTTTCAATTCCAGATAAATGACGAACGTGAGGTAAGAATGTTAAGTGCGACTGTGTTTATACGAGGGGCAATAAAAAAGAAGTCTACCTAACCATGAAAGCACAAGCATAATGCGTCACTTGCGAAATTTGAGTTAAATTTGATAAACAGTTTCTCATCTATAAAGTGAATTGTGAGGAAAAATTGGTAACTCAAAATTAGGGTGTCGCAGTAACATAAAATTTCTGACAAAAGAGGGCATCAGCCGAAAACAATTTAAGGGGTAATAGTTGCCGTCGATGGGGATGCTGCACCATCATATTACACAAAAAAAATGTGGTAGAAACAGTTTCGATGGGGGAGTGAATTCATAGAATGGAACAAATGATGAATGACTCCAAAAGTTGAAGCCATACTTCTCAAACTGTGGACACTAGTGCTGCCCGGGTGCTTTCTTAGAAAACGCTACTAAAGAGTGGCAGTTTCAAGGGGAAAAGCAAAACAAGTCAAATATCTTAACTCATGTTTCACAGTTAAATAACCAAACGGTTTGACAAGCGTGCGTTTATTCCAATGTGGTCATATGCTCGTGTACATTTTTCCGATACCAGCTATACTCGATTGATTCTTCTTGAGCATCTATTTCACTTCTTCTGACATGAATGTCTCCCATACGGAGGGACATAACGAAACTACGTCTACTGATTTAGTATTTAAAAAGTCGCCTTTCATAGGAAGATGTTTGATAGCATAAATGTCAGAAACATATGTCACGTGATATAAATTCCCATAAATTGGAGTTCACAAGAAAGTACATAGTTTTATTCAAAATTTTGATATGAATTGATGCCATATTTTATAAGACTATTAAAGACGATTCACATGTTTCAAGATCCATTCTGAGCCATATTTGTAAATACTACTTCTACCAAGATTTCCGGAAAATACGAATAAAAAGTTCGGAGTCTCGTGTCAAGGCGTTGTGGAGGGGTGGCCCGGTGGTTGCATCTTCCTATGCAATCTTAAAGACCGTCAATTGACAGTTAGAATGATAGCTGAACGACTGTCAATCCCCAAAACAGTCGTCTACGAAATTCTGACAGAAAAACTTGAAATGGAAAAATTGTGCGCGTGAACCATTCCGAAGTTCTTAACTCCAGAACAGAAAGCAAGGAGAGTTGATTGCTGTGAGGATTGGTTGGAGACGCGGTTCTACGAATTCGATGTGGAGCTGAAATCTCAATGCATGGAGTGGAAGCAAGCAGGGGAACCGATTGTGAAAACAATGTTGATTGTTTTCTTAGATTCTCGGGGCATTGTTCAGCAGGAATTTGTCCCTCCCGGCCAGACAGTGAGCGGAAATTTCTACGTCGTCTCAGAGCTCTTGTGGCCCGACCGGATTTGGTACAAGGGGGCAGGTGGATCTTTCATCACGACAACCCGCTCACGCGTCTCGTTGTGCGTGACTTTTTGCCTGACTTATTCACCCGACTTAGCCTCTTGCGACTTCTTTCTGTTCCCAAAATGCAAAATGATGCTTCGGGGGCGACGCTTGGGGGTTGCGGAGGCCATCAAGGCAGAAACGACCCGGCCAATGAAGAGCCTCACAATTGAAGACTTTCAGCGATCGTGTCAACAGTGAAAACGGCGTTGGCAGAAATGCATCTTGGCCCAGAGGAGGAGACGATATTGAAATACCTGAACAATTGTAAAATAAAGTCATTATTTCACTGTTATACGTATTTTCTGGACAAACCTCGAATAACTAAAAAGAGATTAATGAAAAATTAAGAACTTTGCCTCTGATAATTTTGCATGAAAGAAATACAGGGTTAAAGTGGATGACTTAGGTAAAAAAAATTCAAGAATTAATATATGTACACTATACACCATCTTAAAACCATAAACGCGCAAAGAAATAGTTTCGTACAAAAGTTTAATGATAAAAAACACTTTTTCCAGAAATGTATTTCTGATGCAATTGCAAGTCCTGTCTACTGGAGACTGTCTTGTAAATTATTAACTTCAGCTACAAAAATATTGTTGCACAGCATTACGAACTCTAGAACCTTTCCTTTAGAGCTGGCAGCACATCTAAAAACTAGGGATACCACATTTCTGCTCAACACAGATCAATACTACAATGGCCTGAGCAAGAATTCGAAAACTTTAAAGCAATCTACATCTGAATGATTATTATATGCGGTATTAGAATGAGAAGATTTTTCAGAGTGAGAAATAAGAAATTTTTGTATGTTCCTGACATTCATGACTTCTATCATACATCGGTTACATGTCTTATAGTTAAACATGAGTTTAGAACACCGGCGATAGATTAAGCGTCAAATTCTGTATGGTTTTATTTCTGACAGCGGCCCTGCTGGCCCTGGCTGACTCGATGATTTGCAACACCATCAGACGGCAATCGTGACAGACCACCATCTGCTGGGCGCCTTTCATGCGATCGACAGCTCGCGCGGCCCTACCTACCGCTGTTGCTTTTGTACGGAACCTATATAATAAAGAGACAGCAAAGAGTAGTTACAGGTTATTTACTGAAACAAAGCAGTTACGTCATATTTAGTAAATTTGAATGCCAGCCTTAATGCAACTTAGATCCTAAATTGGTACGTATAGTTTGAATTTCCGGGGTGCATTTACGTTGGTAACAGTTTTCCGAGTTGTGACATTGTCGCAAAACTGGTCAGGTAATTACGCTAAAGGCTGTTGTTTATTTGTGGTTAATTTCCGCTCTTTTTGACTGAATTTTTGCATTGTTATTTTAAACTTTGAGGTGTCCTTTTAAGGATTTTGCTAAAATGCCGAAACCTCTAGGTTTCGCCATTTGTTTGACGAAATGTCTTGAGACCGAACGAGATACGATAAAAACTGGTCACATCTTACGTATTTTGTGTCGATCACAATGTACTTCTCACAAAAAAATTGACGCTCCTTACCCGTGGATACAATCGTTTTTGAGTGACAGAGTCCCTACGTCTCTAGGGCAGAGAAAGTAGATAATGTGATGAATGAGAATAAGTTATGGTAACAGTTGTCGATGTAGGTGTACCACAGGCGTCCGTTCTGGGGCCGATTTTTCAATTTTTAGATTTTCTAGGAAGTTTTTAGTAACTTTTGTACAATAAAGTTTATATCTATCTTCAATTCGTTGTGAAGCTATTTGAGTTTATAATAATATTCTAGAAATTGTGATAATAAGAGTCTATATCGTAAAAATAATAATCAATACAGTTTCCATATGAAAAAGACTTTAAAATTAAAAACAAGTCCTAAAGTTGAAAAACGCTTTTTAGCGACACTTCGCCTTTTTATACTTTGTATAAATAAAGCCGAATTATTATTATTATAAAGTGTTAAATAGAAGAAAGGATTAGTATCTTTGCTGTTATAAAAAAAATGTATACATCTTCGGATGAAGAAGAAGCACTATTGTTTTTTGCAATGGAAGAACATTATTCAAAGAAAAATAATTTTTATATCTAAATATAATTAGCGTGAATACACATCTTATTGTAAGAAAAAAGAAAATAGAATCACAAGAAAGACGAGAAACGATCCTATATTTATTTTAGAATAATATTTTTCTCTTCGCCTCTCCTCCTATTTTAGTCCAAACTTTACCCTTTTTGCGAACATTTTTATACTTTTTATGGAAAATGTCATGGAATATAGGGTACTTTCGATCTAATTCAATAATCTGCTTCATTTTATTTCCCAAATTTATAACGGTGCGAAATTACTGTACATCCTACAAAAACGCAGCTGTTTGTGAATAAATACGCAGACAAAACGAAGAAAACCGTACTAGTTTAAACCTGTGTGTTTACCGCAGTGAAAACAAGATGCTACGGATCGTATGTGGTGCGGATATGTTACTAGAAAACACACTTTTCCAGGATCCATACGCCGTGATAAAGAAAGTCCCAACTTTGAGTACACTCTGTAAAATTATTAAACTCACCTCGGCTGAGTATCGCTTCCGATCGACGTCGTACTGCCGTCCATCGCCGATCCCGGCCTACTATCCGCTGGGCTAGCCCCGCCCACCGGCGTCTTCGCTCCGCCTACCGGCGTACCAGCCCCTCCCGCACTTCCGGACGGCGTCCGCCTTCCCGGCTCCTCCCCTTCGGGCGTTCCCAGCACGCTGGGGCTGAGCAGCGCGACCGGGACAGCGGCGAATTGTTCAGGCGGCACAGAGGCCCGGCGACAGCAACGGGCGCATACGGTGCGACGACACAGCGAGCAGCGGCGGCCCCATGGCCCGAAAATGCCGAAACGGGTCTTCAAACAGAGGAAGCACACCTTGCGGGATTCGACATCGTGACGGACGCGACCTGGAATTGAATCGGTCAATATACAGGAGATGTAAACAGATGACCATAATATAATATTACACAACTCTGACTGCCTACCTTCAACTGGTAGCGCTTCCAGCTCCGCCTTAGTCAAAACCGTACGTATATGCACGATTTCCGAAAGAGTCAACGACAACCTGTCATCCAAAGATATCGAATCCTGCCATGTTTGAGAGCAAGTTAGCTCGTCTTGAATTTGTTTGGCTACATCAGCTTCTAGTTGCACAGACTCCGTTTCGGAACTGTTGCACGATTGTCGTGATCCCGGCCTCGACTGCGGTACTGAGTAACAGCCTGTGAAAAAAAATATTTTTTAGACAGTTTTATCACTCCATGTTCATCCTCATCATATGAGAGGGTTTCTTTGATAAGTATAAGTCAAAAAACTAAAAAAATAAATCTATAACAGACCTATATTGGCGTCGAGCACCTCCAGCGTGCTCCTCCTCCTTAAATCCCTTCCACCTATCTCCGGCGTTGCCAAATCGTACGGTTCCAGCACGGAATCACTGATAGACGCAGGTCCACACTCTCCCGCCCACAACCCGGGCTCCAGCGACGTTTCTGGCGTCTCCAATTGGTCGAACATGTCTAGGTCATCGTCGTCGTCGTCGTCTGCGTCCAACTGGCTGAAGTCCACTTTGATCAGTTTGCGTACCGCCGGTTTTGGAGGGGAGGTGTCGGTGACGGCGGTCGCGTTGATCGGCATCGGCGATACCACAGAACGGGAACTCCTAAATATGCAGAGGAAAATAAACTCGATCTGCATGGTGTTCGAAAAGTAGGAGATATTAAAGATGTTAAAAAATAAGAAAAAACGTTCCTATAAACATGGGTCCGAAAATGCAGAGTTTCCAAGGTACAGGGTGATAAATTTAAAAAAAATGTTTTTTTAGCAAATTTTAATAAACCAATTTTGTCCAGTGACATGCGATAAAACGGTTTTTTTTTTTCTTGAAAACACAGTGAGATACGAACAAATAAAAGAAGCAAAGAAGTTGTATTTTTAGATGCTTAATCAAACAACAAATATTAAAGTTCCAAAAAGGGCAGTCGCGTACATTTTTTGCCAATAATGTTCGCTAAGGTAAGGACACCACTGGACCGTTGTTGAAAAAGTCTTTGAAGAAATTATTTACGAACAGATCATCAATTTGTTGAGGGAAATAGAATTTTAACCAAATTTCAAGCTGGATTCAGGAAGAAACGGCAATACAAATGGTTTTAGAGGATGAATGGACAATAGGAAATATACAGTGACAGTGTTGTTGGACTTCAAAAGGGCGTCTGCAACTATTGGCACCTATAAATTACTTACATAATTGCATCACTACGGATTTAAAGGATCTGTATTTCAAAATTCTAAAAACTACTTAATTGACAAGTCAAAAAACCAAAATTGGATCTACATTATCAAGCACAAAAAATATTTCTGTTGGTGTACCACAAGGTAGTAAACTAGGTCCACCACTATTTATTTTATAAATTAATGACATTTGTGCTATTTTAGATTATTGTAAAATTCAGATATTTGCAGATAATCCAGACATTGAGATGAAACTATAGACACTTCTTTAAAAAGCTAAATTCTGACTTGACAAAAATCATAAATTGGTTAAATAATGTAAATAAAGTAAAACTGAATACTTCTAAATAAAATGTATGCTAATAGGGATATACCTAAATGAAAATACTGTTAGGATAAATGGTGAAATAATTGGAAATGTTGAATCAATTAAATATTTAGGTATATATATATATATATATATATATATAACTTGAGACGTGGTCATTGTCATCTAGACCAGTTAGGTGAAAAATTAAAGCCTCCGCCTTTTGTTGGGTACTTCGACAAAAATTTTAAGCAAGGAGAACTCTTTATACTTTTTTTGTTATCTCTAGCTTTCAATGGACTTTGCCATCATCATCAGGAGCTGCAATTACATTGGTAACAGTAGCAACAATAGTGTAAAATGAATTTAAATTAACTTAACTTACAGTAGTATGTGAGGATGTTGTATATATATACAGGGTGTCCGCAAAGTTGGAGTTTTCCTTTTCAGAAACAACTACCCTTGAAATAACAAAGTAGTGAAACGAGGACGACCAAGGAAAAAAAAAAGGAAAAAGTACTCACTCTCCAGTTGACGAGAAGGGCTAAGTACGTCTCTGCCCGAAATCATACCGCTCCAACAGAAAATAAAATCAGCTGATGCGCTACCGAGCAGACGCAGAAACCACATTGATTGTCTTACACTTAATGGCACATCTTCTAACAAGGAACGCAAAATGTTGCGTAAAAAGTCTAGGTATTGCATCCCGTAAAAACGATTTGGGAGAATAAATGGTCCAATGAGCATACCGTTCACCATGTCAGCCCAAACATTCACCGAAAATGTTTATTGAAAATGGACCCGACGGACAGCGTGCGGATTTTCTATTGACCAAACATGAGTGTTGCGAAAGTTATTCACCCCATTACGCGTGAACGTAGATTCGTCTTTCACCAATATGCACTTCAAAAAGTCCGGATTATTGTCATGTTGATGCAACAACCACTCACAAAACCGCACTCTTGCTGGAAAATCGTCAGGTTGAAGGGCTTGTACACGTGGGACGTGAAACGGATACAGCCCCTCTTCACGCAGCGTTTGCCACACTTTAGTTTTTGATACTTGCACTTCTCTAGCCACGTCTCTAGTGCTTGTTGAGGGATTCTCGTCTACGCGATTACCTCTACACGCGTGACCGTAACCGTCGGTTGAAGGTTGCATACTGACCTGACACACTGACCCCAACCCAGTTCTGTCGTCGGGTTGAGCCAGTGACCTTGCACCAGTCGGTGATGTCGCGGCTACAGGACGGTATTCAGATATTTTTGATGTTGCAGAGCCCTTTATCTAGGTTCCCTTAAGACATTGGTGTATATGGTACTAAGAAAAATTGCTTATGTTTTCAAGAGCTTCACGTCGTGTAAAGGAAAACCCCAACTTTGCGGACACCCTGTATATATATATATATATATATATATATAATGTATGAGGATCACATTATTTCAAAAATTACAAAAAACAAATTACTTTATAGGGGTTTTCATAGACTTAGTACATATTCCAAAAAATATGTTTATGGTACAATCTTTTTACCGCATTTATTATATTGTTCAGCTATCTTGTTCACTGTCAATGAAGCTGTATTCTCAAAATTACAAGTCTTGCAAAATAAAGCTTTGAGAATAATATTGAAAAGAAATACTAAAATAAATGTTACAAGAATTGCAGTGGTTGAATATAAAAAATTTCATATCATATTTGGTTCTTATTTTTCCAGCTTTCGTGGATCATTTTTTAAGACACCTGAAACAAATTCATGCATATTTTGGTCATCTTCAAAGACCTAATCCATGGGTGGTCTTTGAGCAAAAGATTGAGCTTTCATATAAATATATCCGAATATGTATGCACGCTCAGGATGGCTGGCATTAACGTTTCGAATATCTCAATGGTGAGAGCCAAATTTGAAACACCCTGTTGATAGAATAATTATTTTTTTATTTGTAGATATATGAACTTTAATCCTAACTGACAAATAAATACAAATATCATAAAAGAAAAGAACCACATATACATAAACATATTTAAGGTATCTAGTAAGCCACGATATTTTTAGATCCTTTCATCTCTTTCATAGCTAGATCATAGGTCAGTAACTTTGATGACTGCACTTGTAATTACCTTGGAACTGGTACCGGTCTAAGTTTTCTACCCTTTCTGATCGAGTTCAACAATTGCTCCCTAGGTGTTAACTGTCGTGGTTGCGGTGGAAGCTTCCTATCGCTCACTTTCTTCAACGGAGGTCGTGAACGGATGAACTCCAGAATGATGGCATGCGCATCTTTGGTCACCCTTGACGGTACATCTCCTCTCACCATTATCTTACGAAGATTATACCTTAAAGACAACAACGTTATTGTTCCTCACCGAAGAAACACTAAAACTTGAAAAGTCACTCGCCGGGCAGAAATTATAGTCGAATGATGAATCGGAGCATCGCTACGTCAAATTTATGCTTAATATTTTGAGTTTTATTGCCTGAATATTGTAAATCAATCAAAGTACTATACTTGAAAAGTTATTCAATATAATGGAAAGGAAAACAACATTGGCACCATAAAGTCGACGTCCGACTTGTCAAAAATTAGAACAAGTGCTAATCGCGTAAAGAAATCCACAAAGAACTTCATCGATTTATTTGACGACAAATTCCTGTTTTATTCTTTTGAAATTTGGCCATGCACTCAATTCACGATGAAATCCGTGGAATAATTGTCAATGTAAAACGGGTATTACAGTTTGAGCTCATCAGCTGTGTATGAAATACTGGTAGTCATTATTTCATCACCTGTGTACCATTAACCGACTAAACTAAGGCAGTTGAGCAAGAATAATAGTGATAATTATTTTTTACCTGCAGTTTCTAATATCCTTCATCAAAATCTCATACGGAGTCAACTCATATTCAATTGGAGCTTTGCTAAAGTTGACTTTCTTCAATTTGACACCAGTTCTTAGTTCACCCATGACTTGTACCCAGAATCTGGCCCAATCAGAAAACTGCAACTGTTCCAACTATAATCACAATAACTAACCTCAAACAAAACGAAAAAAAAAACAAAAAAGCAAATAATGAGATTACAATAAGCAGTAACATTTATTTGCCCCTAAGAGAAAAACTTACTGGGATATGTTGTACTTTACCATATTAGATACTGTCATTGAAGAAGCATTTGTAAAAGTAAAATTGGTGTTGATAAGATAACTGATTACAGTATATTAACAGCAATATATAAGGTATTGAGTATGTATATGCATTTTCATCTCTAGTTGATTTCATGTTTTTTTTTTATAGAAAGCTGCTATTACCTTGGGATTGGCAGTGTTTGTAGGCAGACTGATAGTTCCTTGTGCTACTTTTTCCAAAAACATGGCAAGTTCCAGAGCCTCTGCAACTAAGGCTCTAACCACTGCTTTGTAGTGAGCTTCAGCTTGTTGCTTGGTTAGGGTACCCAAATGATCTTCACATCTTTTGATCACCTGTGATTGACATAATGATAAAATAGTGACCACTTATGGTTAAAAGAAATTTGATGGATGTAAGGACACTAATTTAAACAAAAAAGTTAACTTTATGATACATATAAGAACTAGGAAAATATGTTATTAGAAAATAAAATGGGTGTATCTCAAAATAATATCAAGTTCAATCTAACATTGAGCACTGATTCTTGAAGGTTTAAAATATTAATATACATACTTCTTGTAAAGTGACACTTGTTGAGGTTTGTGATGGACCTACAGCTTCATCTGCTTCTTCTGAATCTCTCTCAATACCTATGAAAATATGTATTAAAAATATGCTTAATATTGGAATTATTTTAGTAATAGCAGGGTATAATAAGGTATACAGGTACAACAAGAAGTAAAAAGATTCCATGTACAATAGTGATTAGAAGACAATGCCATTTTCTTACAAAAAATCATGGTAGGTCACTTCTGCTATCTATCAATATTGAAGTCATAACTATAAAGCTTTCACATACATGTGTGTCCCATGGCCATTCATACTAGGATGGAATATTCTGAGCCATGGAGCACCAGTTTCTTATTTATTTAATTTCTTTTTGACAATACATTGCACAGGAATAGTTAACAGTAAACTTGAAGCTAAAAAACCTATTTCTAACAGAAAACAACACAATTGCATAAATCTCTATATTCTTCCAGACCGTAAAGAGTATTTGTAATCAAGCATTCCATCAAAGGATGCTTAAAAATATTTATGTTCTGGCAATTTCTTATTTGCTGGAAGATTTTTATAAGTGATAATATCACTATAATCTGGTTCAGAGATCTGTTAGACTTGTTACTCTATGGCTCCAGTCTATACAAAATTTAGTAGAAAATTTGGCTTCTCCTCAATGCTACATGCATGGCACTTTGAACTATTAAAGAAGCTTAAGCAGAGCAATCAGCAGTTGTGACATCACTGACACTGATGATTGAAAGTGTTCCATTTTCTGTATATTCCAATTCCAGATTATTGATTAAAATCATCATTCTTCTTCTAGATTTATAAACAATATATGTTCTTTTGTTCTTCTGTGTTTATAACTGTATTACTGGGTATAGATAAGTTCTTGTGGAAGTACTTAGTATTAAGATAGATGTGTTAAGTTTGTCAACTATGGGTATGTGATTTATTGAATACATATTTTGATATGGGCATGCCATCAATTTTGATGAAATTTTAATTTTTTAACTGATTTAGTACTAAACATGTGTTAAAATCTACTAACTGATACTCTGAACATTTCATTATCTTATTCTAAAAATGTTTTTTAGAAACTGAAACACCTAAAGCAGAAAACTTATAAGTTCAAAAGATCATCATCTAATCAAAGTTACTATACTTTGTTATATAATAGTAATTTCAAAGTGGGAGGACCTGTATGTTTACAACACTAAGGGAAACTGTTGTAAAATCGGTTTTATCTGTTTTAGGACATGTTTTCTAGTGAAATATAGACTCAAATTTAAGCACCTAATAATATACTAGCAAAATTCATTACATCCCTATGCATACAAACAATCCTATGTTTACCTTCATCATCAGTCTCATGATGACTATGATCTGCACTGGTACTCTGATCTGTAATCATATCACTGATTAGCTGTTCCAGATCATTGCTAATCACCACTTCTTCGCCAGTTCTCATTTCTGGATCAAGTGTGGCATAGATTACAAGCCCTATGCCAGCAACAATTTCTTTTTGACTCCGGAGAGTTTTTCCTGGAGACTGTTCACTCGGAGCTGTTGTTTTCTCATGCACATTGCCGTCAGTCTTCAGGAAGACGTACTGGGTCTCAGCTATCAGACGACAGTCACTGTTCGGGGCCTCACAGACTTCGTTCAGGTGCCTGGCCAGCTGGTAGCACAAGGCCCAGGCGTGTTCTTCTTTCACTGAAGAGTTGAACGAGTTCAAGATATCGCGGAGGCAGACGCTGCCATCACAGTCCACTTTACATTTTGTTTTCGTCGTCATTGTTTATAATTTTTGAAACCCTGGTGTCCTATTTCGTTTATTTTTTGACAGTTCTTAACCTAAAATCGATGGCACGACCTTGAAACTGGCAGCTCGCCCACCTGACTGATATTGATTAGTTGTGGCTATATTCACGACAAACTTCGAACTTTTGGAAGATATAGGTGTACGGTTACTACTATTTGTAGTACATATCACATTTATCAATGATTTTAGTTTCACATTGTAAAAATGATAACTTCTTTTTGCAATTTACAAATTTTTATAATCAATTCATCCGATTTGATCTGCGTTCAAATTTGTTGGGAATGTCCTACGAATCAAGGAATCATTTCTGCAGCCTGCAGCTCATACAGGCCGTTCTTTTGTCATGAAACCTCGTTGTTCCGTCACGAGAATAATTAACGGCAATCTTACTGTGAGGACTGTTGACTGGTGAACCTGGGAGAAGTGTCACGAACAAATTCGTACTGAAGTGACAAATGTTCCCACTATCTGTGAAATGTTCCAGAAGGAAATCCCTTGTAAAGCAAAATTAGAGAGAGAAAATCGATAGTCTTATTCTTTTGTGATAGGACGGAATGGCATGATTAAATCACGGGAAAGACTGTTATGTGTGGGCGTTAGTAGAAAAGCCAAAATCCTCAACCTTCGTAGACTTACACACTTCCATTGTTTC
The DNA here is from genome assembly GCA_963669975.1 of Acanthoscelides obtectus. Lineage (NCBI taxonomy): Eukaryota > Metazoa > Arthropoda > Insecta > Coleoptera > Chrysomelidae > Acanthoscelides > Acanthoscelides obtectus. Next base: position 6,967,211 of record CAVLJG010000006.1, read on the forward strand.
ATTTTTATGACGTTCCGTGTAGTAACGTCAAAGTCCTTTCTCAATTGTGACGTTCCGTTATTCAAACCGATTATCGATTTAAATTCGGAAAAATGCAGTAATACAAACAATTCAGAAATTTATTACGATTATGAGATATGAATGTGTCCTTAACGTTTGAAGTGCTACTATATTTGAATTCTTACTATTTTGGACTATTCGCAGTATGCGAGCTAGGCATGAACGCAGTGAAATACATAAATTTCGGTAGCATACAGCATTACTCCACAGATTTTGGAGTCCTACTTGGAGTTTGCTTTATAGAAATTTTAAGGGTGATATTAGCTAGCCGAGGAAACCTGACCGAAAAAAGTAAGCACAACAATCACAGAGCACAGCTGAACGGTGTGTATATATTTTAGAATGAATGAATAGAATAACCCAATTTTTACAAGAGGATATTTGGAGAGTCCTACTATCTAAACACGTTTTTGGACGTTGCTTAAGTCTATAATTTAATCTTCATTTGAGTGTTTTTTCAAGTGGAGCATCTCTTACATAGTCACATTTTTGATGGGTCAACAAGTTTTTTGTGTATTTTTTGTTCATCTATTGTTGTTTATATGGAATAGTTTTCTGTAGGGTAAAAAAGCTATGTTATTTCCACACGAAATATTTGTGCATTTAAAATACCTCTTGATTTTAGAAGAATATTTCAAATAGATTTTTCCGTACATACCGTGAGGGTCCTAGAATAAAAAATAAGTGCAAAAATGTCTAATGACTAATAATTGAAAATGTTTTTTTGAGAATTTAAAAAGCCCCCCATCTTCAAACGTTGATCAGATTTTTTGTATTATAGCATTGGTTGATATATTCTCCAAGAACATGCCCCAACCATATGCGGCTTTTGGAGATTCACATACAATTTTCATTATTAATACAGCCAGGTTTTCCAAACAGAATCGCTGCAATTCCCTTAGAAGTAATAAGAATAGACTCTGTTTTCCAGTCAAAGAAAATGTTTATTCTTAAACATAACATCAACGTTCCAGGCAGATATCACTTTTCAACCTCCCTTGTAATTAGTCCTGGGATTTTGTATTATCAGAATTTCTCCATAACGGAAAAGGAAATCCTATAACCTGTGGCAACTGTAGGAGAGGTGGAAACGCTGACAATGGTCAATAAGTATAAAACCCTTGTGTGCAGTCACCCCCACTTTATTTTTTTAACGGGTAAAGTTAGCGAGCTGAAATTCGGGACGATGAAATTGATGCATTGCTATATGTTGTATCGAAAACACCGTTTTTACTGGCCGAAGTCTACACTAATTCATAACATTTGCAACTAATTTGTAACTATGTCGACTGTACTATCATTCCACCTTTCTCGCTCGCTATACGAGGGGGTTACAATATTTTTGCGTAAAAGTGATAGTTGAAAAATTCATAGATGGCAATTAGGACAAGTTCTTTGAATCGACAGTGGGGGGGGTCAGGTGACACCTTATTTTTTAGCTCTTTAAAAGTACTTTGTAACCCAGAAATGGCGGACTTGTGGGGACTGTCAAATTGAGCTTTATTTTGTACATTAAATTGCTTGCTGCGTATCATCCAGCAATCAATCATCGAAAAGCTATAGTATGTTATGTTATATCCATCTTATTTGCTAGGATCTATGCGACATGCAGCCTATTAGTCGCCACATTGAAATATTCTTTCACTTTTACGCTAAAATATAGTATTCTTGCGTCCATTTTATCATCCAGAATTTTAGCTTGCTAATCTGATGTTTTTGAAAGCCCCTACAGTCAGGAATATTTATGAAACTTGAAAAGGTTATTACATTTCAAATTAATTTTCATATCTAGTCAGTTGAATTTTATAGAAATTTATTTTGCGATGTGATATGAGGCACTGCGAAAATTGTGATGTGCGATGCGTGTTCTTATGATGTTGCCTGATCACACACAACGCGGGCGCGGTGGTGATTTCCCGTAATGCTTCTCAAAGTTTTTGAAAACACAAAAAAGCCCGGCACGGTTATCACGTATCGTGAAAAGTGACACTATGCCGATTTTTTTTGACATTATGTAGGTTTTTCTACAAGATGTTAACTTAGCACTTAGTTGTACGTGTTGCCTAAACATCAGGAGGCTTGTTATCAATCTTTGGCTCTGATGTGATGTAAAATCTGCTTCTGAGATGGCGTTACTGGAGGTCTAAGCTGTAAGTTGTATGTGTTGATGATAATTACATTGGGTTCTTGTCTCAAATACACTTAATTGACATTCAAAGCTAGAAATTAGTTGCGCATCCACTTTTTCTTATCCATTCTGGAAATTACATATACGAATTTGCTGAATTTCAAAAATGAGAGAGGTAAGAAATAATTAAATTCACTGTACACTGTCAAATTACAAGCCATATACATGCTAACAGTAATTACACACCATGATGATTTCCCGTAATTCTCCTCAGTTTTTCGTAATTTATAACTTTGAACATAACAGAAAGCATAACATAAAAATAACCCGGCGGGAACAGCCAATAGATATACTTCATTGGCAGCATATTCAGTAATGATTTTCTCACACAGCAAATATCACTGATTTTATACACATGCCGACCAATACACATAATCATCCAGATGCGATCATGCTATTCAACCAACTTTCTTCTCAGAGATAAAAATCGTAATAACCTTGAATATAACCTCTCCTCACATCACAAATAACCCGTGTGGTACAGCTAACAGATATATAGGGTGTAATTTACTTGACGGCTAAAAATACAGGCTATGATTTCTTAGCTGATTTGAGAAAGAAAAGTTTATATTAACATATTATGTCATAAACCTCTTAACTTTTGAGCTACAGAAACTACAAAAATATGGTACGTCATTGCTTTTTCTGAAAATAAAAATCATGTGTGAAATCCCCATTTGTCTTGCAACAAATTTGACCTATTGACTTTTTTCCGTCCAATGCGCCGTTTTCGCGGAAAAAAATAAAAACCATTTTCATGGATTTGTGGTAAATCGAAATTATTTTGAACTAGTAGGCTGGTGCCCTATTTTGTTTTTACGCGAAAATAGAGCATCGGACAAGAGGTCAAATTTGTTGCAAAAAAATAAGGATTTCAAAAATATTTTTTATTTTCGGAAAAAGCAATGGCGTACCATGTTTTTTTTAAATCCCCGGTGTACATCTCGAACGGACGCCAATGGTAGAAATATTAAAAACTAGTCTACGTCAAAACATGCGCATGACAAATTTCATGAAAATATCTAAAACAATATTAAAGTTCGATAAGGAAACGATTTTTTTCTTAAAATTTTAGCACCTTGTAGCTCAAAAGTTAAGCGGTTTAGGACATAGGGAATCATATCCTGTATTTAAATCCATCAATTAAATTCCACCCCATATAGGCTTTTTACGTAATAACCCTGCATTTGATACTCGGGGAAACTAATAGTGTTTTTCTACATTTCAGAATGGCCTGTAATAGTGGCCCTGCTGCTAACCATACCATCGCTTCTGGGCGTTGTGTACTTGATGGTATGGCAGAGCGAGGTCCTCCGTTTCGAATACATCATTTGCGCCCTCCAGCTGGGTTTCTGTACTGCTGAAATCGTCACGGGAGTACTTTGTCTATTCTCTTGCTGTCAATCTCCGGAGTACTACTGAACAGAACATACATATATGCTGGAGAATATGTGATACGTGTATGTGACATACACAGACGTCCACAATTTTTTTAATGTTGGAAAAACTGCATTAATATTGCCTAACTAAAATCACACTCGATCTCACTTTCGTATTGCGTGGCTCCAAATTTTACAATTTTTCATAACATCGGGGAAACCCTGCGCATTTTCGTTTTCTTCCGATGGTACCTAGTTCCTGACCGAAGAGATACGTAGGTAGAGCTCGAGCCCATTATTCTATGACCGTTACTTTTATTTAAAACAATGTAATTTAATTGGCAATATTTATATAATGTTTCCTGCATTTTGTTAATCAATGATCTAAGATCAAGCTAACTTTTTCATATTATTTAAAAATAGTAACGAAAACATTGAAAACTGTGTAATTTTAAGAAACCGATATCAACATTTTAGAGTCAGTTAAGGCTTCGACGATGTTGCAGGTTGTTAAGCACATTTCATATCCGTTATTATCTAAACCGATGCACACATCTTGCATTAAATATATTAATCTATGGGTGTATGGAGGCGCCGTCGTGATGAAATAACGCTTGTTTTAGTCGATAAATAATTGGACAAATTTTCTAAATGTCCCTCAAATACGCTTCTCGAAAACTAAAGCAATCTTTAATTGGCGATATTATTGAATAAACGTGTGATAAGCTAGGACTCCATGATTGTCTGGTCGTTAAATGAAACAATGTCCTATAAGCATGAAAAGCACAGGATTAAGTTTGAAGTGTTATGTGATAAGGTGTGTAAAATCCAATATGGCGTCCATAAGAAAAAAATAAAGTTGATGAGGGCAAGCTACAAAATATAATATTGAAATTCTAAAGACGCTACCTTGTAATGAAGAAAAAGTGGTAATATGTGCAATTTGCTTTGGAATCCTACCAATGAAAACGTTTTTGGGAAAATTCAGTTTTTTGTCACAGGTGAGGATCGAATTTAAAACTCCCGGTATATGAAACATAGGTTCATTCTAATGATAAAGAGTAGTATTAGTCTCAGAGGTACGCGTTTATAGTAAATTATTCGGTAGTTCTAAAGATAAAATATTTACCCTGTATGAAAGGTATTAAAAAAGTATATACAGCAGACGCTCGATAATGTAAACTAATTTAATCCAAGTGTGGTTCACATTATCGAAATGTTTACATTAGCGAACGTGATTTATATAATATTTGATTCATTAAAAGACACGTTTAATACATACTATGTATAACAAAATAAACAAATATTCTAACAGCGATAAGTATTTTTTTAATTAGAAGAAAAATAATTAACAATTTTTGTCTGCGTAAATTTGCGCTTAACATTGTCTTCCAATGCCTGCGCACGTAATTTAAATATCCGTGTATGAAACTTCTTTTCGTTCAGCCCAATCTAAAGCTTGGTTGAAAACTTGTATAGCTTGCGCGTCAGTCACTACACTTCTGACTTCAATGGGATCGTTCTCATCATCCTCACTGTCCATATCCTCCTCCTTATCAGCATCATTCGTCTGCTTATCTTCGTTCCATAAATTAATATCAGCAGGAGTACAAACAATGTTGGGATTCACTGTTTTCAATAAATCAACAACATCCAATGACACACTAATAACATTATCATTATTGGATCGCAAACGTTATCTAATTACGCTTAAGGGGACATCGTCTTCTTCATCATCTTCATTATTGGTACAAAAGAGATTGTTCCAACATTTTTGAATAGTTTGCTGGTTAAGTTCATTCCAGGCCATATGTAAATCTAAAACAGCTTCTCGTAATGTTACTTTTTTAAAGCCTCAGATAAGTTTTCAGGATTCTTTGATAAGACAGACGAAAGTAGAAACTTCCTATAGTATAGTTTGGTGAGTCTTATTATATTCTGGTCCATCGGTTGAATTAACGGTGTTACGTTGGGCGGCATGTACATGACGAAAATTGACTCATCCCTGCTCCTCAGTTGTTGCTCGGGAGCATGACTTGGTACATTATCCAATAGTAACAACGCTTTTATTGGAAGCTTCTGTTGTTTTAGGAAACCTTTTACCTACAAATTGAAAACACATCTTCAAATTATGAATAGAGCATTTGTGATAATTGATTGTCATACCTGAGGGACAAAGCACCTGTGGAACCATTTCAGGAATATACTGCTAGTCATCCAAGCAGTTTTTGAACAGTCATAATCAACAGGGATATTAACATTTTTAAATGAGCGCGGATTTTTTGCTTTCCCAATTACCAGTGGCTTTATTTTGTGTAAACCATTAGCATTAGTGCAGGCTAGAAACGTTATTCGTTGTTTCTCCGGCTTTCTTCCCGGGGCAGATTTTTCAAATGATGCAGCATAGGTTTTCTCTGGTAACATTTTCCAAAAAAGGCCACTTTAATCTGCGTTGTAAATTTGTTCCATTCTTAAATCTAGCTCGGTAATTGTTTTCATCAATTTTTCTTAGAATGGTTGCACTAATTGTGGTTGTGCTGATAATTTTTCACCAGATATAGACAGCAGTCGAATTCCATATCTTGTTTTGAATCGTTGTAGCCAGCCATCACTAGCTACGAAATTTTCAGTGTCTTTCACTTTTTCATTTAAGTCTCGCTCTCTGTTTAAGTACTTCGCCACTAACTGAGAGATGATTTTCCCGTTGTTTTAAAAACCACTTATACAGGGAATTTTCCATTTTAGGTGCCTTCGCATTTTTTAAAGTTTTTCTTTTTCCCGGACCTCTAAATGTATTGCACGTTCTTTGTAAAATTTGAGTTTTCATACGCTTAATTTTACAGATTGTTGCTTTCGATACTCCATATTTTTTTGCTAACTGTGTCACTCCCGCACCTACTGCAACTTCGTCTATGATTTTCACTTTCTCACTCAACTTTAAACACTTTCTTTTATAGGATGTGGATGCCATAGTCGTAACATATATTAACGCGTGCAATGTATTCACTTAAGTTCAATACATACGTACGTATAAACGTATTCTAAACGATCATACGACTGACCGAGTTTGTCGTATTTTATCGCAGAGGTGAATCCCCTACGCTCTACATCATAAATCGGGGACTCCCCGACGCCCGACATTCAGCATTTTACCGTCGCGCTGTTTCCGTGCGCCGAGAGTTGTTTACGTTATCGAGCGTACACATTGTTTACGTTATCGCGCGTTCCGTCTGATCCTATAGAACGAAGTTTGTGTTTACATTAGCGCAAGTTTTCATTATCCCGTGTTTACGTTATCGAGCGTCTGCTGTAGTATCTAGACTGAAACAATCATCTTCATCAGTCCTGCCCTGTATGTATTTAAGAATTCTATGCAATAAAATTGTAGCAGTTATTAGAAAATATTCTCTTGCATACTTTTTAATTCTGCCTTTTTTTGAAAACATTTATATCCTTAATTTCTAAAAAAATAACTTAGTTTAATCTGGATCGCAGAGTTACATCAGGTTGCTGATATATTGTAATCAAAACCATGAAATAGATCGAAAATTTCCAGGTAGTATCTGCGATCAAATATTCTTCCCACGATCCGGAGAGTTCAACATGAGCAATACTTGCATGAAACTTGAGGAGTTACCCCACTATATAGGGTCTTCTAGAGTAACATGTCAATCTCTCGTAGCCATATAGAATACAACAGATAGTGGCACAAGTTCCTGTAAAAAAATGTCTACGGATTTAAAGTCCCTTAAAGGAAATCGGTTCTCTTTGAGTAACTTTCAAACGACATTGTATAATTCAACATAATTGTATAAGCTTAATCACCATTTGGAGCCTTGCTAGAATTGAAAACAATTAACTCGTCTAGATATTTTCGCATTCTGTTCAATAATAACTGTAAATTAATATTTTTGGGAATCTTCAGTTGGAAAAAAATTGTTCTAGCCGTGTTTAAGAAAAAACAATATTGATTCAGAAGTGTTCCTATAGATTTACACTGCAGCGACTGCTCAAAACGTTAGACTTGAATTTAAACCTAATCAAGTAATTTGAAAATTCGTATAAGGTTGGGTCGCTACTTATGAATCCGTTACCAGAGTTACTATACTTTTAGAGTGGCGTAACCAGTATGCTAGATAAGTTCCATGGGCGCACATTAGGTGGGATAAGGGGCATATGCTCCCCCTGGGTTTCACTTGAGAAGTAAAATATATCTAATATGAAATCCGTCCGAGTGGCTTGCGTTCTTTTGGTTTTTGAAACATCCGCGAAAATTACCTTGCTAGATCTGAATTGTGGAGATTGTTTGTCTTGTTAAATTGAAAAACTTTCAATTTTCAATAGCAGCCCTCCTCTAGGAGACGGAAATCTTGCTGAGACTGAATTCTGGCACCACCAATGTGCCCCCTTGAAATTCTAGAACCACCCCTTGAACTTTGTTATTTGTGAGCCCATGATCAGTTCCCAAAACTAATACTGAAACATAAATTTAGTAAAACCAGTACCTACGGTATGGTTTAGAGCCATGCTGCCCATGATTCAACAAATGTGCTGATGATCGATGTGTTGCTACTGATTTGGCAGAAAGTTAAGCTGTCAACGCCTCCTTGAAATCTGTTTCTAACCTTAGACATGACCGCCAACCTAACCAGCGCCATCTACTGTTAGAATACCACTCATTGTAAACAGCGCTATTCATGCTTATTGGCAATTTTTATAAGCATGGTCCAGGTTTCCGTATTATGGGGTAATAGAGATTTAAGAGACAGACCTTAGGAGTCACGATTCAACTCATCCAACTGCAAGTAGTGATTTTTGTAATATAAAGTAGGTTGCACGAGGACTGATAAATAATCCACTACCACTTAAAGGAATTGTTAATCTTAAATCAAAATTAGTATGTTTTATAGTACATAGTCTATATTTATAGATGCTACTCTGATCAATACATGATGATGATTACATTTACCCGAAAATTGCGCTGCTATTCACCAAAAACTGTAGGTAGCTCCTGAATAACATGTATAGTATGAATCAGAGAAGTATTTTGTTTTATTTTACTTGTAGTATAAAACGTTTAAAAATAAGTGTTCATCAGTTTCTAATGAGATCTGTATTATATTTTTGTAAATGATGTAAGCAGTATTAGGATTAGGTATATTCTAGCTGAAAACGTTTCCTTATGTATTATCACGCAAGTGGTTGTAGTTAGGTATAATTATTTTCACATAGATTTTCTTAATAAATTGATAGTATCTACCTTATGTGTTTTTTTAAGCAATACTATTGAATGAACAGCATATCCTAAAGTGTGAAACTGTAAGCAGCATTTTAACAGCTTATCGAAGTTACAATATTTACATCTCATTCTAGGAGTACCTCCTGATGTATGTAAAATAAAAACAATAACTGAACTTTCGAAGATCGTACAATTGAGAGTATCACAAAAGTCTTTTATAAATATTATAAAAAGCAGTGGGCCAAGATTCGATCCCTGTGGCACCCCCGATGTACAAGCATATTCATAAGAGCTGCAACAACTGCATAGAACAAGCTGCCTTTTCTTAGATAGATATGAATAAAAAATAGGAAAGCTGAACAATCTAACCCATAATTTTCAAGTTTGTTTATATGAACTGCTTGATCCAACCTATCAAAGGCTGTGGCAAAATCAGTATATACAACATCCACTTGGCCACGTTTATCAACACAATCTGATACTTATTGTGTGAATACGTTGTTGTTAATCTTTTTGCTACAAAACCATACTGAAAGGGTGAAATGAGATCGAAATTAGGTTAGCACCATTACATAAAATTGCTCCATAGTTAGTATGAGAACAATCCCAAGATTTGAAAACAGGGCCACACTGTGCAAACCTATGCCATGAAAAGTGTTTAAAAAAGGTATGCATACATCATTATGCTCTTTGGGTTTCTAATGTAAAAGGAAATTAAGTAATATTCAGGTGCACTGAAAATATATTTTGCAACAAGTGCTAATGAATTGTATAAAACTTTATTGAATCATCATATGAACTTAAAATAAGACAAAATATGTACACAGTTATGAATTGTAAACTATGATGAATGAAACAATTTAAAAATGCTTAATATGGTCGAGGCCGATGGTTAAAATTGCCAGTATACCCTTTTCGTGACATGCCCCAGTTGTCGGGGGGAGTAATTGCAATATCCATATAATCGCCAATGTTTATCCTTAGTTGTCCCAGAGTCTTCAGATCATCAGGGCCCTTTACACCAGTCATTGTTGATCCTACCTAGTGGTAGATATAAGATATTGTTTAATCATCATCTAAATTACACAGGCCTGCCTGCCTCTTAAACAACTAATTAGCAATTTGGGTGAATACTAGTTTCTGAACTATGAAACAAATAATAAATAATATATAATGTATATTTTTTGTGAAAATTGCTTTTTTCTTTTTTCTAGTATTAGTGCCTGCTAACGAGTAACTGGTTACTTAATAAGAAGTTTGTGTATTTAGTTAGTCTCTGTAGTATGGTTTTTGACTACTACTGTAGTCTTTTGCTTTTACAGATGAAATAAAAGTTAAATTATGCAGGCCTGTGTTATATGGGGTATGAGAAAATGAGAATGAAAGATAGATAAATAGATGGACTGTGAAAAAATTGAAAGAGGAAGCTAAAATATTAATACCTATTTCCTTCAATGTTTATGGTTTCCTTTAATGGCAGTGAAAAGTTAAGTTAATTTTAGAAGAATTCGTAATTCTTTACAGACCTGTGCATTTTTAGACAAAATTCCAAAAGTGAGAGAAAGTGATTTGAGTTATGGATAAAAAACAATTGCCTTTTCCATTGGATGTTTTTCACAAGCTATGGATTTAAAAAGAGTTTATTGTGTTTTAGATATCTGATCATTCTCAATTCCCAATAAAAAAAATGTCAATTAAATTCAATTCAGGTAAAAACAAGGAATTTAGTTTTTCTACTAATAACGCATTTGTTTATGGAGCAATGAAGTATGAATTCGTTTTCTAAAGGTATTTAAGTAAATATTCATATTTGTCTATATACCTTTGTCCATTGCTGTACATCAATTTATTTTGAGAAAGAGTCAAACAGTTCCCTTTTTGAATTAATTTTATACAGTAATCCAAAAATGTATTTGATGTCATTGGCTTACCTCTCTGAGTCTATATAGAGATTGTCTATTATCGGGATACACAAATGCAAAATTGAACTTTGTGCCCTTTCTTCTAGCCTCAGGATTCACCTCCTTCACAAGCTGCGTCAGCTCATGCAGGGTGGCATCTTTCCACGTATAAATTTGCAGCTCATTCTGAGGTGTGTTTCCTTTAAGGTATTCCGAGGGTTTGTGATGATAGCCTGTATTTGAAACGAAAACCCGCAGCAGAAATGGGCAGACCTACATTGACGGAACATGTTTGGTATCATGAAAAAGGTTTATAAAGCCGCAAGTGACGGACTTACCTTTTGCCTGTCAACTGCGTCGTCCTTTTTTTCTTCGACGACCAGTTCTACGTGCCTTCCTTCCATTCCGGACATGATTTAAAAACGGAAACGAGTTTAAAAGCAATCGCCGAAAATGTTAATGTTTAGAAAAACAAAGTAAGGTTAGGTTAGCAGTAAACAACGCCGCCAAACGACAATATTGTCAATGTCACTGAGGGTAGAGATGCGTGAACGTAATTTTTGGATTCATTTAACAGTAAAAAAGATATTCGTAAAATTTTGTTTCTTCAAGAGAAAAATAACTATTCTTTAGTTAGATTAGTGCATAATCAAATCCAAGCGAATAACCAAAATTTCTGTGATATGTGCCGCGGTTATAATATGGTTCAAGATGACACACGGGTTGATGACGTCAGTTACACGAATCGCTTGAACGCGTTGGTTTTAACCGCGGTTTTGTTGCAAGTTGTTTATTTTAGAAAAGCGCGTATATAATCTCTGATTATTTTTATTATCACTTAATAATCGGTGCTTTTTCGTCTACAACTGAGTATGGAAAGTTTAAATAAGAAACCTTTCATAATGTTCAAGGGAGAAATGCTATTTTCAGATTTTTTTTTAATGATGGAACAATGGCTTTGTAGCCATGATAACTTGATGGTGGTGGTGTTCCACTTTATGGTAAAACTGAAGTCAGCCTGTATCATTTTTCCCAAAAATGAAGCTGAAGTACAATAACAATATCCAATACCCGCCAAAATTCTAACTTGTCACATTTCAAATAATAACCAGAAATATAAACCTACTCGTGAGTTGGGTAAATACCATAATTTTGCGGTGATAACTATGACATATAACAGCTGATTCGTGACGTCACGGATCTTATAACCAAACTGATAACTACACTCGCTTGAACGGATCGGTAAATACCAACTCAAGATGGTAAATACCATTTCCATTTGGTTATCCGCTTGAATTTGATTCATGTTTCTGTGAATTTCTTTTTATAATAATGTATTACAGGGTGGCCAAGATAGGGATCAGACTAGGTTAAAATCAGTAATAACACAATCTTACATAAAGCATTTGTTTGCAACGCCTACTTAAATAAAATGAAAAAATAGAAAAAAAAACGTTTGTTTATAACTTTAAAAAAACAAATGTAACGTGATACATCCTTGGAGATGCTATTATGTAGTGCCATTAGTCTTTTAGCATTTTTGAAATAATTTATTTGAACACAATAATACAAAATGTATAACCATTTTTAACAATAATTCCCCAATCAGTGTTTGCAAACACTGGCCCCGAGAATAACAAGACAATAATCAATATCTATGAGCTATAGGTACACTGCAATGTTGCTCATAATTTCAACAAATAAATTCATTAACATTTTTAAAATCTTTCAATTCTCTAACAAAACTTCTATAGTTATTTGAATCTTTTATACAATTATCGCAAATATCTCAGTATATAACTAATCTCTCAGTGTATGCAATTTATTAAAAAAAAAAAACACACAGTAGATGACTATGCAAGGCTCAGCTAGTTTGCTGCACATATGTGTTCCGTTTCCTTCAGAAGAGTTGGAAGTATACCTAATTTCCACTTTGGAGACACTTTTTTTTTATATCGAAGCAGCCGCGCAGGCAGAAGCCTAAATGCCGGAACACCGCGGCTGCTATGATGATCCCAAAGAAATTTTGTTAATACGATTTTTGAACTGCCTAAGGTTGGTAGAACTGGAAAAAGCTTCCGCCCGTAGATTGTTCCACAATCTAGACACCCTCGGGACAAAGGAGCGGTCGTATCGGCCAGTTCTGGATGTACGAAGTTTGACACGGTTAGGATGGGACGCCGAAGTCAGGCGGGTCTGTCTGGCAGGCACATCGCGCGGCGGCATCATGGAAGAGAGCTCTGAGGAGCAAAGCCCGTTGGTGTAGCGATAGAAAAGAGCTAGATCGCCGACGACCCGCCGGTGCGAAAGAGTCCCGAGACTGTCTGTTAGAGAAGAGTCGATCAGTCGGACCGTCCTCCTCTGGACAGCATCGAGCATGGACAACGTAGTCGGGGCGGCAGCACCCCAAATGTGTGAGCAATACTCGAGGCTAGGCCTTGTATAGAGTGAGAAGGTCATGCGGAGAAAAGTACTTCTTAGCCCTAAACAAATAGCCTAGCTTTTTCCCAGCAGCTGCAGCTATTGAAGAGATGTGTTCGTGCCAGATCAGGTCCTCGGTGATCTGGACTCCGACCAGCCGAAATGAATGGCTGTTTTGTAGAATCTTGACTTGACACCCACGTCACAGCACCACTGAGACCCAATCGAGAACCCTACTACTAAAAAAAAGTAAACCGAATAGAGCTCAGTACGGAGCTATGAACGCGTAGACATTCCGCTGCGCCGACGGTTGCCGAGAGACTGAAGCGTGTAAGTGCTGTACCTCGCTGCGGCGATACTGTACGGCCGGGTAGTACAGTCACGCCCCTTTCAAGCTCCCACTCCGCGCGTCTGCTACGGGTCAACATGGAGTCGCTTCGAGAGCAGGAGCTGGAAAGGGGGCGTGACGGTACTACCCAACCGTACCGTATCGAAGTACAGCACTCGCACGCTTCAGTCTCTCCGGTCAACATCGAGTCGCTTCGAGAGCAGACGCGCGGAGTGGGAACTGGAAAGGAGGCGTGACTGTACTACCCTTCCGTACCGTATCGCCGCAGCGAGGTACAGCACTCGCACGCTTCAGTCTCTCGGCAACCGTCGGCGTAGCGGTATGTCCACGCGTTCACAGCTCTATTCGGTTTAGCTATTTTTTTTAGTAGTGGTGTTCACTATAGGGTTCTCGATTGTCTCTAAGTGGTGTTTTAGTGTTGTGAAGTGGGTGCCAAGTGTCTCCAAAATGGAAATTAGATCTACTTCCAACTGTTCTGAGGGAAACAGGATACATGTGCAGCAAATTAGGTGAGCCTTGCATACTCATCTACTTGTGTGTTAGGATTGACATCCTATGTTTTTTAAATAAATTGCGTACATTGCATACACTAAGTGATTAGTCATATATTGAGGTATTTGAGAAAAAATAAAATTTGGCCAAATCGTTTTTATTTTTGTCTGAGTTTATTTTAATAAATGTCAAAAAACTAATGGCAGTACTTGGGCACTACATGATGGAAAGGACGACACTGTATCTAATAGCATCTTCAATGATGTATCACGTTATTTAACCTAGTCTGATCCTTATCTTGGCCACCTCGTAATACATTATTTTAAAAATAAATTTACATGCACTATTCTAACGTTCTTGTAAGTATTTTTATGTACTTACATTCATTTCTGAAAAATCTCAAAACTATTAGTAAAGCCTCGAACAAAAGACTATTTTTAGTCCAAGGAATTGGTGATAGTCAATAATTGACAGTATTTCACATCGTGCTTTGACACCCTTGGCACTATGTTTACTAAATACACATTTAACTTAGTAATGGTATAGTTTATTTCCATTTTATACATACTATTAAAATCATATACACTTAAAAATGAGAGAGTTACGATGGAATGGATATTTTAATCATTATCTAATCTCTGTCTAGTATTTCTTTTTACACCAGAACCAATTTTTCTCTTTTTGAAAGCAGTGCTGCATTCGCCAGTTCCCTCCAGGCACTCTACAGTTTTTTCTTTGAACTCTTTTTTAACTGGTTCAGGATCTTGCTGTTGTACCACGACAGGTGGTTGGTAGTATTGCTGTTCTGGTAACTGCAGGTCTACCGACTTCCTTAAAAAATAAATGAATGAAGAATTAGCAGAGATACACGGTATCCCATTTTAATCTCCCCACCAAAATATCAACAAAAGTTGAAGGGTTTTTAGTGGACAAAATGATGGAGACCTCGACAATAACCTTGACCGCGTGAACATTTTCAAATGGAACCTCGCATTTTCCACATCGGAGTTGAAAAAAGGAACAAAGCCAACAAAAGTGACCATGACCTTCAAGGACAAGCGAAAATTTACAAAGAAAACCTCTCATTTTCATAATGGAAAAAGTATAACATTTCACGTCCGGATAGGACCTTGACCTTGATACGGCCTGGTGAAGGTCACTTCCGGAAGTAAAATTTCCCGGTTTTACCATTTCCAATAAAAAAATGAGGTTTCCCTTGGAAACTTTAACTTGACCTTGAAGGACAAGGTCACCTTTGGGTGATCCCCAGAAACCTCATATCTGGAGCGAATTGCTTCCATTGTCTTGATTTGTCCTTGGAGGCAATGGGCAAGGTCATGGCTAAATGACGTACAATTTGCTGGTCTTTTCAATTCCGATCTATCTATTCGTCATTGTCTGTCAGAGCGGTCCGTAGGACCTTTGCTCTTGGTTGAAGTCTTGTAAGTCAGTAGGTCTTGTTGGCCAGATACCAAACAAAGTCAGGGAGAAAGAAGGGAAGAAGAAAGGAAGGAGGGAGAGCAAAGAAAAAAGAAGTGCATCAATTTGAGGGGTGCCTTGGCATTACTAGTTAGTATTCGGCAATTTTAAATTGATCCTAAAATTAATTTTGGGATTGGTTGTTGAACAAAAATTATACTTTTGGTTGGACCTAAAGTCGCACGATTTAATTTTGTTTACAGTGCGAGTCTGAGTAATCTACTGACTCGCGCAACAAAGAGTTGTTATGCGATTCCGCTTGACTATAACGTAGTTGCGCTTGTTGATTGTTCAATTCCGATATGAAAAGGGGGAGATTTCATTTGAAAATAACCACTTGTCCTTGAAATAACCTTGAACATCGTAGGCAAGGACATTGCCAAGGTCACCGTCATTTTGCGCCCTTGAAATCATACAATTTTCGTTGAATACGAAGAATATGGAGAGGTCTAAGCACTGGAGTTTGCAAAAAAAAACTTTTTTGTTTTGTGTTTCCGCTTATAGAGGTGATATACGTAAATACTTACTGAGGTTTGATAGTCTGCCATTTCCCATACGGATCGTTCTTCCCTGGATCTAAAATCGGTCCATAAACAGGCTCTGGAATGTCATCTTCCACTCTTCGCTCCTTCAGCTTTTCTCTAGCCAGTCTTGCCCTTTCTTCTTCTGCCTCTGCTTTCTGGATCTGCATCCTAAATACAATATTTGTCAAGAACATTATTTATAGTCATATCTCAAGTGGATCGGAAATCAATTTAGCCAACATTTATGAAATAAGTAAACTTTACTGACGTTTAGGAACGTGGTTTTAACGGGGAACTTGGTAAACATCATGTTATTACTAGCACGATTACCGTCATTAAAACTTTTTTTACATGATTATGATTTATGGTGTGAACTTTTTTAAGCAGTGTGTCTAAACGAGGCTTTTATATTAAGACATTCCGATAAATAAATATCTATTTGATATCAAGGAGGAAGATTTATAACGAAAATAATTGTATACTGTACACTGTCACTGATTGATTGGAGATACTCAACTGTTTGAATGCTTCTGTTTTTCTGTATTTGTCTAACTCTTTCAACTGTAATGCGGTGTCTCGATCCTTCATTTCTTGCTGCTCTGTTAACGAAAGGTATCCTTCCGATGGAGGTTCCCATGCTGACTCTGAAGAACAGAAAAAATGTCTTAAATGAACCAGCATAGCTCAGGACCGTCTGGGGGTAAGAAGACGTTCAGCCCTCCAAAACGACAAGCGAGCATGATGTTATCTGTCGTTTTTCTAATGTACCAGACACGTCACACACGTCCATCGATCCAAAAACGCCGAAGCCCACCCAAAACTGCTGTCGTAACGCACCGGTTAATCGTTATGCAATATTCGTATCTTATTTCAACTTGGAATTCTTTTTTGAACGCTTTCTCCAGGTAAAATAAAATCAAGTCAAAAAGCTTGTCATATACACAACAGACAACATTGATGGATTACTACGAAACCTACCATTCGTATCTGTATTGTAATAATATGTCGCCCCTTCTTTGGTCTTAGCTTCCCTCCACTTCTTTTCGTTTATAGTTAGATTATCGGCTTTCAATTTTTCAGTTATGGCGATGGATGTCAGGTCGGCACTAGAGTTGCTTTGTACATCTTTCCTGTAAGAAAACTATATTTATGGTACTACGGTCAACTGTCGGATCATTCAAATATTTATTATTATTACTCATAGTAACGGATTCTCATACAAATAAAATTAGTATTGAAAAAAGACTCACTTATACGCAGCCATGGCGGCGGCTTCCATCTGTCTGATAGCTGCATCAACTTTTCCCTTGTCTCGTTCCTCAATTGCGGACTTCTTTGACACTTGGCTGATACGTTTCTTAACATTCTCCACGTGCCTTCGACCTTTTTCGTGAAATTCTATGCTCTGGAAAAAAATAGTTTTACGAAACTTGATGCATTTGAAGCTCCAAGATTTTGTGTTCAGTTTTGAATCTAAGCAAAGTATACTAAGTGACATATAAATCCGAACACCCAGTTTAAATGGTTTTATTTTTATAAAATTTTGTATAAGTACTTAATGAAGCATAATAAGTAAATGATAAAAATTTCAAAATGATTACACTGCTTTAAAGCCCTTTGACCTTTAATAATGTGTGGATGCACCCTGATGTGCCTAGGCATGCTTCTGATCAGGTGGTCAATGTCGTCCTGTGGTATCTCATTCCAGGCAACCACCAACTCCTCTCGAAGTGCTTCTAGAGTCTGAGGAGGACGTTGCAAATTGAGCAATCTCCTACCCATCATATCCCGCACGTGCTCAATTGGGGATAAGTCGGGAGATCTTGGTGGCCATGGTAACAATGTGACATCATTATGTTGAAAGAAGTCTATTGTGACTCTTGCAACATGTGGTCGGGCATTATCTTGTTGGAAAGTTCGATATGCCAGGGTGTCAAGATAGGGTAAAAGATGGGGTTCTAGAACTTCGTAGATATAACGCTGCGCGTTCATGTTACCTCTGATGAAGATTAAAGGTGACCTGGAACCATAAGCTATAGCACCCCAAACCATAACTCCAACAGTGTGATGAACATGTCTTTCAACAAAAAACTGTGGATTCCTCCTTTCACCAGGTCGCCTTCTAACCCTGGCACGACCATCGTGCATGCCTAAACAAAATCGAGACTCGTCACTAAAGACAATACTGTTCCATTCCTGATCCCAGAGTAACCGTTGTCTGCACCACTCAAGGCGATTACGTCGGTGTTCTCGAGTTAAAGGGAGGACCCAGTGTGGCCGGTATGAAAACAAGCCAAAACTTCTCATTCGTCGGTAAACACTTCGCATGCCAATAGGTCTTCCGTGTTCTGCAAACCATTCATTTGCAATGGACGTGGTAGTGGAGAAACGGTCGCTTAAGGCCAATAATCTTAGGCGGCGATCTTCACGGTCTGTTGTTCTACGGCGGCGTCCAGTGCCCCTTGCTCTTTGCGTACGGCCTTCTCGAAGCCATGCCTGACAACACCTAACCACAGTGTCTACACTTCTTTGCACTCTAACTGCAATTGCCCTAAAAGAAAATCCAGCTTCCCGAAGTCCCACTATACGGCCCCTAGCAAACTCACTAAGTTGACGAAATCGTACAGGTCTCCGTACTCTAGGCATCGTAACCGATCGTAAGGACGTCAAGAACCAAAATCCGCCAACGTTGATTCTTTACTGCGGCTGAAATATTCATTTTTAGAGCGTTAGTGAATTAAAAAAAAGCAGTATAAAAACCGGATTGTCCAACTGATAAGGCTGAAAATTTTTTCACTTGTTATTTACAGTAAGATAAATACATTCAACAACTTTTATTAAAATAAAACCATTTAAACTGGGTGTTCGGATTTATATGTCACTTAGTATATATCCAATATTGAAGTACCTATCAGGTCTTTTTCAAGAAATTATTAACCAAGCAGTTTAAAATACAGGGTGTTAATTATGTAGAATGAATTTAACAGACGATTTTTGAGTAATTTTAAGACAACAAGATCACAGGTCCGCAAATTCTTCGTTCTCAAGATACAAAAGGTGTTAACATTTAAAAGAAGAAATGTTTTTTCGTGAATATCCTTTACCTAATTTTGTTGTAATTTGGCGGCGGTATCTATAACATCAGGTGTACATTTTTTGTCAAAAATATTCGTTCAGATCCTGTTCCAGATGCTACTGGATTTAATAAATCTACTCAAGCTAGGGGTAATTTAACAAATTACAACAAAATTAGGCAAATGATATTTAAGATATTTACGAAAAAACATTTTTTTAACATCCTGTGTTCCAAACCTAAGACCGAGTAGTTTATGCAAATTGGGCCATATTAACAAAGTCAGCGGGCATGATAGTACAAAATCTGAACCATTTTTCTTTGAAAAATGTCTGTGTAAATATACGAGCCCCTTCCCACTTCAGTTGGCCCACCTATTGAAATCTTAGTTTTTTCTTATCAAACACAAATAATAAAAATGTAGCAGGGAGTTATATGTTTAAAATATTAACAATGAATATTTTGATAATATATAGTAAAAAATTAAAATAAAAAATTACACATGTAGCAATTACAGCATATCAACCTATTTTCATTTCAATGCAAAATAAGTCTATAACGCATAGGTGGCCGTGAAAAATAAAAGCCATGACAATTGTTTTTATTAATCACAGCTGTCAGAATGCGTTTAAAATAGTTTTGGGTAGTTAAGGTTTTCAAAATGGGTAGTGGAAAGGTTATTAGTGAGAAAATTCGGTTACTAAGTGATTTCAAATATGTATTTTTTACGACTAGAGTATCTAAAATGTTTTTGAGAAAATAAATTGTTTTAGAAGTAAATAGTTTCGTCATGTTGAGTTTATAAAGACATATTTTGGTACAATTCTTGAAGTGGGCCAACTGAAGTGGGAAGGGGCTCGTATACATAAATTACAGCATATTTCTACATTTTGTTTTGAACAAAAATTACTGTTATCGTTGCGTATTTAAACACAATATACTCACAGGTTTATTGGCGGCGATCCAACACTTGCAAAAATCACAGTATTTCCTCTCTTGAGACTTCCAATAGTCGGCCCTGAAAATCACACGTTACAAGAACACGCATATTATTATCACACATTGTCAGACACGTTTTGGGTAAAATTCTTTAGGTATAATGCAGGAATAAATGCTACATGTGATGATAGGATCCTGTCCTGCCAATCGCTATAGTTATTTATGTATCTCGGGAGTAAAGTAGGCATCTATGGCTAGCAGCTCAATTTACAACACGCCGCGGACTCAAACGCGCTAAGGGAAATAAATAAAAAATAAGACAACAAATTGACCGCACTACGTCACAGGACGTCGGTAGTTGCAGACGTTGACTAGTTACCAATTTCTGAATATAACGAACAATAAACCTATTCATAAAGTACACTTTACCTTTTTCGGTCGTATATTAATTAAAAAGAACTACTGTGATAGAGAAATAAAGAGAGCAAATAATGCGATTAATTTTTTTAGGAAATAATGCCTGAATCTGTAATTTTGACAGTCTAGGCTCGACTGGGTTGACATGTTGTACAAGGGATGCAATGGGAAGCGTTAGGATCTTTAATAAATGTTTTATTGAGTATATTCCAGGTTTAAACTCCAAAATAAACGGTGGACCAGTAAGACAGTACAAAAACACGAAGTTCAATTCAATAATTTAATGTAACAATCCAAGAATAATACATGTTAGGTATAACGATTTTTCGAGTTAATATGACTAGATCTATACAATTTAAATACTCGTAAATACATTGACAAACAATACTTCTGTAACGTTTCAAAATTGCGCGCATGTTCCTCTACACCGCATGAAATCATCACAAACTTATAGAACACATACATGTCGTGAACAATACAAACATTTGCGGTTTTTTACCAGCTGCACACTGTACGTTTCTAAATATATATTCGTAATTTACGATTACTTTCAAGTCCTGTTTACTCGATAGTGTAAACCATCGATTCAGTTGTTTTGACAGACAATATAACGTAGACCAGTGAATTCTCAAGAAAAATGTTTTATTTATAACCACCGTATTTTTGAATAAACTACAGGGTCCATATTCATATTGTCCAGTACTTGAGTGTTGGTGATGTTTGGCACATGTGAATCATCAACTTAAACAAAAAAAAAATAAGTTTGTGTCAATTTTGACAATGAAGAATCGTTGACGAGAAACATGCGTTTCACAATGACGTATACATATACAGATGACATTAGTATTTGTGCCAACTTTAGTCTTTCTAGCGCTTCTCTTTGATTTAAGACCGTAATCACTGCATTTACAAGTTATATTTTCCATACAGAAATACAAGAGGGATTACATACGATTTGATATTGTTTTACTACTTTTGCTTTCGTGTCTGCAGATAATTTTGTATGGAAAATAGTATGGCGTAATACATTTTACATTTTCCTAAGAAAAAAGGATCCAAAACATAAACATGTTTTGAGATGAATTCTATTTCACCTAAAGGGTACGAAAATAGTTTAGTTAGTCCTCGTTACTTCTAATCTAGGCACGAAGCTTCTAACGAGCCGAACTATAGATATACTAAATCTCAATGTACATTCCAAAATATGTATAATCATAAAAATAGCTGCTCACAACGAAGTCTTATAGTACGATAGACAATAATTAGACACTATTATGCTGATAATAAGCTTTGATATTGCTGCCAAGGCCTGAGAAATCTAAAGTTAATTTATTAAACGATCGGATATGTCAAACCTTTTGCGAGGTGTTTCTAAAATTATAGACAGTGTGAATTATAACGTAAAGTTATAATCAGAAAAAGCAGTGAAATTTCTTCGGATTTAGCGTATAAAACACGAGGGTTGATCCTTTTGCGGTTTGTAACAGATGTTCGGCATTTCTTTACGTTTTTATCGCCCGCAGTGGTCAATTAACCTACATGTACTTAATTTTCCTTAAAAAGGACCTGCTACGTGAAGTACTTCCTTTATCAGTTTGATATATAGGTTGTTTAACTACAATATGTTTTTAGACACAATGCATATGAATTCAGCAACTACTCATTGAAACACAGAACTATGCTATATCGATCTTTTTCACTTAAAAAGTTATCCAAATATGCAATAAATGTATAGTTATCAATTGCAACTTTATATCTGTCTCAACAACGGAATAGCCTGTATAAAACTGAATATTTTTGAAATGTGTTTCCAGAGGTATGGTGTAGATATTTATGAATAAGCTTTCTGGTGTTTTTTTATCGGAAGGCTATTGAGTTACTAATAGAAAAATAAAAATATAACTCAAGTATACGAACCCCTTCCCACTTCAGTTGAAATCTTACTTTTTTTCTTATCAAACACAAATAGGATTCAACCCTCGTACAAGAAATCATAGCTAGCAGTTTACTTGTTTCGATACATTTTTTCCTTTCTTATCATAGACACTAGATAAATTTATCGATACCGAAGTAAGCTGGGTACCCAAGTTTGTGGCTTTGAGATAAGTTCTACTAAACTCACATTATAATGTCCAATATGGACATAAAGCAAATACCTTTACTCATAAACGGTCTATAACAGATAAATAGTCTACTTAGCACCTATAGAGTAATATGTTTGTAAAACTTCCCTGAGATCATGATAATTCGGAGAGCTTCGATGTGAACAGCTCTCTAGACGAGTAAAACTAAGCTTGCTAAAATAAAGCTTTTTTCAGAATAATCTATGAACTAAAATTATAAAGGCCTATCCACGAAAGAAAATTACAACTAGAGAAATCTCTAAGGTTTAGGAGTGAGCTTGTTTGAAGAACCAATTATTTCTGCTGTTAACTTTAAATAGACAAAGCCCACATTATATGAGGATTCGTGCTATCCAGATTTTTGGTTGTTCAATAAAAATATACCCAAGTGAAAAAACAAGGAGTAGCAGACAACGTAGTTTAGAAGTTGATTAGAAACAATGCATAGCATGATAAGGATGAGATGCAACAACCATTTTTGGAACGGTTGGCCTTACAATGTTAGCCCCCGTTATTTAAAGTCAAAGGTCTGTCCCCAAGCCCACAATTTCCCGTGTATTACAAGAAGAAATTAAGCCTTAAATCTAAAGACTCAAAGCTGTTTTCTATTCAATTCAAAACTTAATTTAATTTTGAGACAACCTTAGCAGTTTGCAAGGTCATCCATCTTGTACATTTTTTCTAATCCACTTCTAACTAACGAAGCAATTGAAATTGCTAGACAAAAAAGTTTATACCTGAAATGGATAATTGTTTTCAGCTAAACATTTTTGATAGTTTTGGATGAAACCTAAATTAAACGGAATATACTGACACAGATATCGTCACACAGACAACGTCCGTCTCTTGTGGGCCTGCCAAGAGCGAGTAAAATTAATTTCGCACCTATCTTAATTTATGGCGCAGTCACACTTGCCAAACGTTAAGCGAGAGCGAGTTTCGTCATTGGCTCTGTTGTCGGTTTTTTTCACCGGATACATATACAGGGAGATCTTAATACTGGTTAGGGTGTCAGGATGTTAGGTTAAGGGCCCTATCGTCAGTCGTTCATATGATTGTAGGACGCACTTATGGCCTCCTTGATTCTCACAGTCTTTTATCTCCTTCAGAAAGGTTGATTTCTGTATTTCGACTGTTCCCTGCGAGCGTCAACGCTTTTCTATTGTGAGGTTATGTTTTCTGTTTGAATTGTAGGAAATTTCAGGCTGATATATACAGCAGACGCTCGATAACGTAAACACGGGATAATGAAAACTTGCGCGAATGTAAACACAAACTTCGTTCTATAGGATCAAACGGAACGCGCGATAACGTAAACAATGTGTACGCTCGATAACGTAAACAACTCTCGGCGCACGGAAACAGCGCGACGGTAAAATGCTGAAGCCTCGATGATTTATGTCGGGCGTCGGGGAGTCCCCGATTTATGATGTAGAGTGTAGGGGATTCACCTCTGCGATAAAATACGACAAACTCGGTCAGTCGTATGATCGCTTAGGATACGTTTATACGTACGTATGTATTTCATTTTTGAACTTAAGTGAATACATTGCACGCGTTAATATATTTTACGACTATGGCGTCCACATCCTATAAAAGAAAGTGTTTAAAGTTGTGTGAGAAAGTGAAAAGCATAGACGAAGTTGCACTAGGTGCGGGAGTGACACAGTTAGCAAAAAAATATAGCAACAATCTGTAAAATTAAGCGTATGGAAACTCAAATTTTACAAAGAACGTGCAATACATTTGGAGGTCCGGGAAAAAGAAAAACTTTAAAAAATGCGAAGGCACCTAAAATGGAAAATTCCCTGTATAAGTGGTTTTTAAAACAACGGGAAAATCATGTCCCAGTTAGTGGCGAAATACTTAAACAGAGAGCGAGACTGTTAAATGAAAAACTGAAAAAAACTGAAAATTTCGTAGCTAGTGATGGCAGGCTACAACGATTCAAAACAAGATATGGAATTCGACTGCTGTCTATATCTGGTGAAAAATTATCAGCACAATCACAATTAGTGCAACCATTCAAAGAAAAATTGATGAAAATAATTACCGAGCTAGATTTAAGAATGGAACAAATTTACAACGCAGATGAAAGTGGCCTTTTTTGGAAAATGTTACCAGAGAAAACCTATGCTGCATCATTTGAAAAATCTGCCCCGGGAAGAAAGCCGGAGAAACAACGAATAACGTTTCTAGCCTGCACTAATGCTAATGGTTCACACAAAATAAAGCCACTGGTAATTGGGAAAGCAAAAAATCAGCGCTCATTTAAAAATGTTAATATCGCTGTTGATTATGACTGTTCAAAAACCGCTTGGATGACTAGCAGTATATTCCTGAAATGGTTCCACAGGTGCTTTGTCCCTCAGGTATGACAATCAATTATCACAAATGCTCTATTCATAATTTGAAGATGTGTTTTCAATTTGTAGGTAAAAGGTTTCCTAAAACAACAGTAGCTTCCAATAAAAGCGTTGTTACTATTGGATAATGCACCAAGTCATGCTCCCGAGCAACAACTGAGGAGCAGGGATGGGTCAATTTTCGTCATGTACATGCCGCCCAACGTAACACCGTTAATTCAACCGATGAACCAGAATATAATAAGACTCACCAAACTATACTATAGGAAGTTTCTACTATCGTCTGTCTTATCAAAGAATCCTGAAAACTTATCTGAGGCTTTAAAAAAAGTAACATTACGAGAAGCTGTTTTAGATTTACATATGGCTTGGAATGAACTTAACCAGCAAACTATTCAAAAATGCTGGAACAATCTCTTTTGTACCAATAATGAAGATGATGAAGAAGACGATGTCCCCTTAAGCGTAATTAGAGAACGTTTGCGATCCAATAATGATAATGTTATTAGCGTGTCATTGGCTGTTGTTGATTTATTGAAAACAGTGAATCCCAACATTGTTTGTACTCCTGCTGATATTAATTTATGGAACGAAGATAAGCAGATGAATGATGCTGATAAGGAGGAGGATATGGACAGTGAGGATGATGAGAACGATCCCATTGAAGTCAGAAGTGTAGTGACTGACGCGCAAGCTATACAAGTTTTTAACCAAGCTTTAGATTGGGCTGAAAGAAAAGAAGTTTCATACACGGATATTGTAGTTCTTAGTAAATTACGGGCGCAGGCATTGGAAAACAATGCTAAGCGCAAATTAACGCGGACAAACATTGTTAATTATTTTTCTTTTAATTAAAAAAATACTTATCGCTGTTAGAATATTTGTTTATTTTGTTATAAATAGTATGTTTTAAACGTTTCTTTTTATAAATCAAATATTATATAGATCACGTTCGCTAATGTAAACATTTCGATAATGTGAACCACACTTGGATTAAATTAGTTTACATTATCGAGCGTCTGCTGTATATCAAAAGCATGAACAATTTAATGCAAACAAATTTTTATAACATAACCTCAAAATAGAGCGCTGACACGGAACAGTAGAAAACTATGAAAATCAACGAGGCCATAAAGGCGCAATACAATCGCAATGTGTAATATTTTTGAGTAGTGCATCACCCCTTAAAAGAATAGTATCGACCTTTCAAAATCAATGATAAAGACACATGTTTCTAAGCCATACATTGGTAGACAAGAAAAAATCACGTCAAATCTCCCTGTATACCACGATTTGTACCTCGATAAAAGCGTGCGTCACGATTTTTTTCTAAAGACCTAAATTCAGCTAAGGTTCGATAACAGGCCGCAAGCATTGGAATAAAATGAATGGAGTGAAATGAACACGATAAAAATAGATCTGTTCTACGTAATACTACAGCAATTGTTTTCACGACTCGGAGAATGTGGTCTGCGTAGATATCCTGGCGTCTGCTTATACAGGAGTCAAGATTATAATTCAACAGACAAACATTTTTTTCTTGTGAATTATTTTTTGCGGAATCGGTTCTAGGAGATATTTGTATTTCATGACATGATCGATCTCAGTTCGCTAAATCATTATAAAAATGTTCAATTTTTCTGTTTCAAGCTACTTTTAGGTTGCCTAAAATTAACCTCAAAATTAAACGTCAGGTCAGTATAGTCGAAATCACAAAAGATGGCGATTACATCATCATTTTAGTCTATAGTAAAGGCAAACGACAGCGATTTGTGAATATTTATAATGAAGTTTCTCGAGAAAAACGTAATTTTATTGTCTAAACAAACTGTATTGCTAATTTGCATGTATCCGAAAAAGATAAACGATGTTTTCATGTTGCATGATCGATCATATTTGGAAGATGAATCGTTAGGTTATGTTAAAGCAGGTTAGGTTGTTTTCGAATAATTCTGTAATTGGTGTTAATGTCTTAAGGTGTATTCTACTCATACCAGTTTTTTTTCAAAACATAAACTCCCCACCAAAATTATTATTAAGGTATCACTTGAAACCATGAAATAAAATGAAAATAAAAATAACCAGTGAAATAACCTAACTTCGCAAAATCATAATACAAATTCATGATATCCTGATTCATCGATGTACGACCATTGATTACTTCAGTACAATTTATGGTATGACGTAATAGTCATCTTTGGTGATTTTGACTATAGGTTCCTTTCTCACGTTTCAGTTAACTGACCCAGTGTTGTCGATGATATTATGTTACTTGTTCCGACTCAGGGTCGTGTTATGTGCGTTTTGAGATGCTCGGCCTTAGTGTGTCGTGTAACCCATTAAGTTACTGTAAGCATATGAAATATCGAACATATTTTGCATG
This sequence comes from Acanthoscelides obtectus, assembly GCA_963669975.1. Taxonomy (NCBI): domain Eukaryota; kingdom Metazoa; phylum Arthropoda; class Insecta; order Coleoptera; family Chrysomelidae; genus Acanthoscelides; species Acanthoscelides obtectus. Next base: position 6,994,544 of record CAVLJG010000006.1, read on the forward strand.
TCGGTTCAACCTTGTAGCACACGAAATCTTTCTAGGAGGTTCACTCAACACGACCGCCCTTAAGCCTGTTTATGTTATACATTCCACTCTTGGCACTTGTTCCCAGGATAAGCTTTCAGATGGGTCATATACACGCAAACGGATATAATGCTCCTAAGATCAAGTAGTGCGCGTTGTGAATCACTTATTAGCTAGAATGTAATTATCAAACATCGCTTTTCAATGTGTTGTTTGTGCTGGAACGGTAATTAAATTTGACCAGGGATCCTCTGAGAATTAACTAGCTTGATAGGGTCGCGACACGATACACAAAAGTGAGTGAGATAAAAACGCACAGAACACGATATTCCTTTACAGAATTATACATAAATATTGGAAGTTGAATAACGAACTCACGAACGAATGTCAGTTGACTTCAAGGTTAGTGTTAGTTAACGTTTATAATGGGGATTCATTTTATTTACTCTTACTATTATCGAGTAAAATATGAACCGTCATAGAGAAAAACTGTATAAGCGAGAGCCAGTCAAATCGGCACAACGTTTTAGAAAAGTAACTATCTTTTTTCGAGGAGTACGCTTGTTGAATTATTCGAGAGCAATAAAGGAAATTGGTATTGTATATCACAGACAAGGTTATATATCAGACTAGATATTACAAGGAATATGGTCTACTATAATTACAGTAAAAATATCACGAGCGGTCTTTTACAAAATAATAATATTGCATTGTGTTCCAAAACGAGATCACAGCCTCTTAAGCAACAGCTACTATCCCCACAAATGTGAGAAAGACTACACCAAAATAACTTATATACAAGGTATTCAAATAGCGTGTACATTGGTAGAATGGTCAAGACAAGGCGCTTCTAAAAATCAACAGAAATACAGGGTGTCCCATTTAAAAAAATACAAATTTATATTGCAACTAATTCATGGGACACCCTATATATATATATATATATATATATATACAGTAATGGACAAAAGTATATAGACAAATATGAATATTTACCTAAATACCTTTAGAAAACGTATTCATACTGCATTGCTCCATAAACAAATGCGTTATCAGTAGAAAAACTAAATTCCTTGTTTTTACATTATCTGCAATGAACACAAGTCTGAATATAAGCACTTTTTATGAGGGACAAAAATATGTAGACAAATTCTTTTCAACATTAGTTTAGTACAGTTTCGTGTCAGAAGAGGATTAGTTTGTGTTCATCAAGTATTGTGGAATAAGTTGAGTGATTTTAAAACCATGCCGCGTGGTTCAGAAATTTCTTTCGATGTGAAAACTAAGATCATCGAGTTATAAAAGATGGCCAACGTCAAGTCGACATTGCTAAAAATTTGAAGCTGAAGCGTAAAGCAGTTTGGGCAATATTAAACAAATATAAACAAAAAGGTATCTTGGAAGCCTCTGAGAAAAGTGGTGGTAGTGATGGTTTGAGACTTTTTAATGCATTCATTACCTACAGAAATTAGAGAAGCGACGTCTGTAAATATATTTATTCGTAAGGTTAAGCAATCTAGATAAAATGGCATAATATATGAAGGGCTTATTGTAATAACATGATAAGCCACACAACGACAAAAATCTGTTTTATTCCTCAATTTAGTTAAGCATGAATATGATAAGCCACAGTAGAAAAGTTGTGACTATTGTCCGATAGATGGAGCCACTATGCCTTGAATCAAGTTATTACTATTAGGCGGCTCTCTACAATCTTCACGTTAAAACGTGATAAGCCACGTCAAAATGGCGACCGGTTCGTATGCACCTCTCGATAATAATCCTATTTCAAGCGATATTTGCAGTTCAAGCAGTGAATTTTATGAATCAAGTGATGATAGTGTGGTTGATAAGAATTTCGTACCATCAAATGATGACGAAAGTTCAGATACAAGTGAGGTATGTATTATTTTTGTTTTTGTGGCTTATCATGTTTTACCAAAACAAGACTATCGCGAATTTGAACGTGGCTTATCATGTTGTTGCTATTAAGAATATTTAATTTCAGGAAGGCGACTCACCTGTACCTACTAAATTATCAAGAATAACTGAAACTACACCCGAAAAAACTCCGCAAACTCGTTGGAGACAAAGAAGGGACGAGAACTATGAACAGGTGAAAAGGAAGAGAAGACGCAATTTAGGACAAGAATATTCAACAGTAAAGAGCAAGAAACTTGTTAAACCTCGAGAATTGGGTTCACCATGTAGATGCCAGAAGAACTGCCGAGACAAGCTCAGTAATAGCCATGAAAATATCTTCACAAAATTCTGGGATCTAGGTTCCTATGATCTTCAGAACAGTTACCTTTTTGGTGCTATTCGAGTTCTAAAAAAGAAAAGATCTTACAAGAAAAAACAAAAACGTCAAGAATCTAGTCGACAGTTTACAGCTCAATATATTGTTAATGTTGATGGTAGGGATGTCAGGGTATGTAAGGTCGAATTTATGAGTGTCCATGGACTGCAAAATTGTCGAGGCAGAATCGACCATATTGTCAAAATGAAGACAACCGGAGCTGTTGTCCCTATAAAAGACGGACGTGGTAAACATAAAAATAGACCAAATGCACTAAGCGCTGACCAAAAACAATCTGTCAGAAATCATATAGATGCTATACCAAAATATCAGAGCCACTATAGCAGAGCAAATAACATCAACAAAATGTATCTTAACTGCGATATGTCCATAGCAAGCTTGCATAAGGATTATTATGTTCCGTGGTGTCAACAACAAAACATTATTCCAGTGAAACAAAGTGCTTACCGTAAAATATTTTGCACTGAATACAATATCGGTTTCAAGCTGCCCAAGTCTGACACATGTAAAATATGTGACGAGTCAAAGATCAAACTTGATATTGTCAAATCAAACAACGATGATAAAGAGGAACAAAGGCTAACTACTTCCTTGACTTTACACCAAAATAGAGCTAAAGCAATGCAAAATTTGCTGAAATTAGAGACAGACCGATCAAAAAGTACAACAAACGTATGTGTTATCAGTTTTGACTTACAGCAGGCAATGCCTATACCCAAGCTTACAACAGGCCCAGCATTTTATTGCAGAAAAGTTTGGCTCTATAACCTTGGAGTACACGATTGTACTGCTGAACAGGGTCACATGTTTTTGTGGACAGAAAATCAAGCCAAACGTGGAGCGGATGAAGTTGCTTCTGTACTTTTTAAATTTCTTAAAGATAAAAAGGATGTAGATCACCTTGTTGTATTCACGGATAACTGTCCTGGTCAAAACAAAAATTGGCAACTTATGGCATTTTGGTTGCAGTTAGTTAAAGAGAAATGGTTTAAAACAATAACACATCATTTTCTTGTTACTGGACATACCCACTTGCCGTCGGACCGGGACTTCGCGTTGATTGAAAAACGGCATAGAAAATATGCTCCTGAAGTGTATTCCCCAGAAGGTTGGCACAAAATCATCAAAGATGCTAACAACAAGAATCCTTTCAAGGTCACAGTTATGCAGCAAGAAGATTTCCTCAAATTTGAACTATTGTTGGCCAATGTTCAAAAGAGTACTCGCATGAGTAACAAGGAAAATTTAGACTTCTCTGGTGTATATACCTTCCATTTTAAAACAGAAAATACAAAATCTTTTTTTGTTAAGCACTCTGTAAACGGTGAGTATAACGAAGTGAATATTACAAAAAAGGGTAGGCCTGTGAATATACCCTTATGTCAGCTGAAAAATAAGTACATGGAACCTATAAAAATTTCAAAGAAGAAACTTAAAAAGGTACAATCTCTTTTTCCATATATACCCCCAATACATCTACCCTTCTTCAATGGACTAACCTCCAGAGAAAGTGATGAAGATGTTGAAATCGTATAGCAGAAAAGTGCGGTAGAGTTTAATCCTCATTTCCTTATAAAAATATTACTGTATTTTTTTTATAGGCAATAATATGACAAGCCACATTGTTTTTGTAAAAAAAATTTTTTTGGGATATCAGTTGTCTTTTTTTCACTCTTCCTCAACAAATTCAACAGATACGGATTTAAAAGCCTCAAAAAAAATTATTCAAGTTTAATTATGATAAACGTTGATTTTTCACATTTTTCCAAAACTTAAAAGTCAAATAACTCCTTATTATGCTTTTGTGGCTTATCGCGTTATTACTGGAGTAAGACACTATTATAAACTATAGGAAGTAGCTTTAGGGCTAAGAATAATAAACATTTCATTTCAATATGCCCTTAAGATCAATCTTCCAGCAAAATAATGACCCGAAGCACACAAATCTCGCAAAGAAATTCTTTCTGGATGAAAAAATACCAGATCTCAAATTGCCTTCACAGTCTCCCGATATAAACCCCATTGAAAATCAATGGGAATACTTAGATAAGTAAATGCGAGATAAAAATGATTCAAACAAGGATGAACTTTTTGCCGCTTTAGAGCAAAAGTGGAGACAGATTGATGAATCTTATAGCAAGAAACTTCTACAATCTATGCCGAGACGATGCCAGGCGGTGATTGATAATAATGTTTATGCTACAAAATATTAACACAAACATGGTTGGTTTTCTATAATTCAATGAACTTTGCTTCTTTTTTCTATAATTGTTTTGCTTTGTCTATATATTTTTGTCCTTCATAGTTCCAGTTTTTTCCAATTAATTTTTTACTGAAGGGAGTCTAATGAATTTATTTATGTATAAGTGAGTATTATGCTATAACGAATTATGTATACAGGTTGGTGTATTAATAAAACAAGTTTTTGTCTATATACTTTTGTCCGTTACTGTATATAGAATCAACAATGATCTGAATAAATTCTGACACTGTCTGTACAAGTAAGCGTATTTTTGCTCTTGGTGTATACTAAAATAAAAGATTCAATGGTAAAGGAGGGCCGTACGGGGGTTGTCCGGAAAGTAATAGGACTCATTTTCCTCCGCCATGACTGTACTTCGGAGCGTACGCGCACCGACTGGATTCGGTAGAGGGCGTTCCTAGTTGTAATTTAAACGGCGACATAAATAATTACTTCTATAAATAAGGATTCAAAACATACAACTCCGTCTACCGACTGAAGACTAAAAAGTCGAAAATTTCACTGCTATCTTGAAATGAAGGATAATAGTTCTTTGGCAGTGCTCTAAAAGTACAATTACACACAAAAGACCAGCTGTTCCGATTTTTGTCAAAGACCGCTCGCCTCTAAAACGCTAAAAAATCCTACTTCCCTCCAAAGGCCACTTATACTTTGGTCACTCGAATGAGTATTGGATAATGGATGTTGTCGTCGTATTCCTCGTGCTCCAATAGTTGCAACCGTCTCTCCCACACGACCTCATTGTACCTGCTGATTTTCTCGCACCTGAGTCCTCTCATCTCGGACTGAGCCATAAAATCTTCCAAGGTGCGCCCTCTCTGCGGCGCCATCACCAAAGCGACTCCGTCACAGGTCAGGTACGCACGCAGGCACTCAATTAGGTCCGCTCTGGCGTCGTCGAAGAACAAACAGTCCGCGCAGAGCACGACGTCGTACGACGCTTCAGGATCCGCCTGGGACCACTTGAGCACCTCAGAGCGTACAGGCACCTCGAACTCGTTGCACTTCAAAGTCGCCTGGACGTTCTCCACCGACATTTTGTTGCCGTCGGTGACGGCGACCTCCCTAGGATCGCCGTATTTTGCAGCGAACAGCCCCGCTAGACATGACATGCCGCCGCCGAGTTCGATGACGGTTCTGTCGCGGAACTGCTCCAGGTTCGAACACACGTAATAGCTGAGCGTTTCTTCGGAGGGCCAGATGCATACGTTGCCGGTGTTGTTGAAACCCATCAGGTCTTCCGCTGAAAAGGTGGTAGATTTTGCAGTGCGAATGTCAATTTGTTTCGTTCGCGAAAGCGAATGCGAATATTCAGTTTTTCTTCTCACTACATTCATTAAAATATTTGAAGAAAAGAAGAATGCGAATATTTTTTATATACATATATATATACAGGGTGGCACATCGAAAACGAAACACGCATTTACTGGCAGCTCAGTTTTTTTTTTGGAAAAACACTCAGACCCGTCGTTTCTGTTTTTGAGGGGGACACAAGTTTGGCAAAAAATGACGTTAGCACGTGCAGCCCCCAAAGCGGGGGTGACACCGCCCCCCAAAATCTCAAATGGAAAGGGGGGTCGAGTGATAGCTTATTTTAAAGGTATTTCAATTCCCTTTATAATGATATAAAATTAATGTACTTCAGTTCAGTAGTTTTGAAGATTTATTGATTTAAAGCTTAAACAAAACTAATACATCATCATTAGTGGAGATCAATACATTTTGCAGCAAAGTAATTTAAAAATCAAGAATGAACTGTAAATGTTGAAAATGGCAACCATGACTCTCGATGCAATAATAAAATTTTGCTCAAAACGTTGCCGCACATTTTGCACTATTTGAGGAGTAATTTGAAGGCACTCATTCACAATTCTTTGTCGCAGATCTTCTAATGATGTTGGCTGAGTAGCATAGATTTTGCTTTTTAAATGACCACACATAAAGAAATAAAAAGGTGATAAGTCTGGCGATCTTGGGGGCCATTCTATGGCACCTCTTCTACCAATCCATCGATCTGGAAACGTCTGATCTAAATATTGTCGAACACGTAATGCGTAATGTGGTGGGCCACCATCCTGTTGGAACATCAACCTATTCGCAATGTACCGCCGATCATTCTGATTTTCAATTATGGCTGTTAATGCAGGATCTATGGCGTCTTCCAGTAATTCCAAATACATTTAACCGGTCAATTTTCCAGGTAAGAAAAGGGACCAACTAAATGATCGTCAAAAATACCAGCCCAAACATTTAATTTTGCTGTGTATGAACCTCATGATAAATTCTGGGATTAGAATCGGACCAATATCGGCAGTTATGACGATTTACTACGCCATTTAAGAAAAAGGAACATTTGTCGGAAAAGCAAGTGTTGAATAGAAAATGTTCATCGTTTATAATTCGTTCACTCATATCTTCACAAAATTGTAATCGCCGATCAAAATCGTCTTCATTAAGTTCTTGTACCAGGTGAATTTTATACGGATGAAAACTATGGGCCTTTAGAATCCATTGGACGGTACGTCGAGTAACACCACACACAGTCTCCAATTTGCGGGTACTTAACGTAGGATCTACAGAAACTTGCCCTAAAACCCCCACTTCTATTGCTTCGTTCCTTATGGGATTTTCAATGTTGCGTTTTGTATTGGCGACTGACCCAGTTTCCCGAAATTTAGCTACGGGTTCTAGAACATATTTTCGATGCACGTTACTGTTCTTATGTCGCTCATTAAATATTTCTGCTGTTCTATTAGCGCACTGATTATTTCCGAAAAATATTTCGATAATTTCAACTCTTTCTGCTGTGTAATATACCATGGTTAATTTATGTAATAAAGCGTTACAAGTTATTTTAGCAACAAAGTTTGGTCAAATCAATCGGAAACAATTCACTAAATTCCTATTTAAAATAAGTACGAGATATTTCCTTCAAGAAATAACTTTTTTGACACAAAAAACGCTCCAATAGGTATTTTCAACAACAAAATGATCAGTGGACTACACAGTCGAGCAAGTTCGCAAGCACAAAAGGCCGCGGCTCGCACTGTAATCAAAATTAACTCGTGAACTTAGAATAACCAAAATTGGAGCATTTTTACACAATCTTTAGAAAAAATCAAATATTTTTAGACCATATCAAAATCTGTGAAGTGATTTTAACAATGCCTAAACGCTGCCTATCCTAAAAGATTCTCTTCTTCCCCTTTGCTCTTGCTTCCTTCTCTCCTTTCCTTCCCCTTTTTTCCTTAAAATTGTCTGGTTTCTGGGTTACCAGACCTGACAGACTTACAAACTGACACTGTGACTCAAGAGCAAAGGTCCCACGGACCGCTCTGACAACCAACGATGACTTGACTGACAACAAAATGATAAACAAACCATAGGCGTAGTGAAGAAAAGCATTTACTTATTAAGTAAATTATTTTAGTCAAATTTCTTCTGAAAGTAGTACAAACTAATCTGATGTACCTATTAAAGTCTACTTTAAGCTTTAAATCAATAACTACTGAACTGAAGCTCATGTATTTTACATCATTATAAAGGGAATTAAAAGACATTTACGATAAGGTATCACTTGACCCCCCTTGCCATTTAGGATTTTAGGGTTGGTGTCACCCCCGCCCAGGGGGCTGCACGTGTTAAAGTGATTTTTTGCCAAACTTGTGTCCCCCTCGAAAACAAAATCGAAGGGTCTGAGCGTTTTTCCAAAAAAAACTGAGCTGCCATTAAATGCGTCTGTTTCGTTTTCGATGCGCCACCCTGTATATATTCCTCTAGTTCAGCTCGATTATTAAATTGACGCTTAAAAAATGGGAAAATCAAATAAGTATTTATTTTGCAAAAACATTGTTTTCCATAAAAAGTTTAAGAAACGGATTGTTTTTATTTGTATTTCTTATTTGTGAAAAATTTATAATCAAATACTGATAAAAGTAAAAAAGATGTTTTTGATTGTTTGAAGTTGTTATTCCATAATTATAATTTGAGTTGTTAGATATGCAAGTGACATATAAAATGCAACACCCAGAATTATTTATTGAATTTTGATAAAAACTTGTATAAATATTTGCTATCATGGAAGTACTGGTATATACGCTGATAAAATGCTGGAGGCATTCCAAGAATATGAACATGTTTACTTAATGTTCAGTGATTTTTCTGTGTTGTTTCCATTTGTTTCTTTGTTGTTTCATTGCATTATCATGTTCTACGAAACTAAATTCAGATGTGCTGGGATACAATACACCAAGAAGACATCATCACCTAATCCAATCAATGCCGCGACGATTTAACGAATGTATAGCGAACAGAACACATTATAAACACTAAGATGGGATATCTCAGCTATTTTGCGAAATTTCGATTTAAAATTTTAATCACTGTCTATTTATCAGTAGACCTAAGACTTGTAAAAGTATGCTCAAAATTACAGCATCCCTAGTCGGTGTTGCATTTTCTATGTCACGAGATTTCGCTGTATACAGGGTGAAGGGAAAATAGATGCGGAGCCGGTGGGGGGAGATCGTACAAGCCAATCCGAGTCGATTTTACTATAGGAAATACTGTGCGAAAATTAGCCGTTTTCAAATTACACTAATTTTAAAGATTTTATAAAATACGTTAACCAAGTCATAAAACTTGAAAATTGGGTGTTTCATTTGATTTTTTTTTTTGGTTTTACAATAAAAATATTCTACAATACGAAAATTGATACACAAATGAATATTATTGACGTCATCTCATGCAGTAAGCTTCAAAATAGTTCAATTTTTGTTAAAAAAAATCTTCGTTCATCTCAAAAACTCAATTTACTAGAAACAATCACCTACAAATTTTTCGTGCAAAACAATTTTAAAATATCTACGTTTCATTACCTCTCAAACGAGGTATCAAAGTCATAAACCGGTTTAGAAATGACAAAGATATGAGTGAAAGAAACAGGTAGAGCCGCGAACATCGGACTTTGCCACCGGAATAGTGTGATACGCAAGACTAGTCACCCCCCTCCCTCCCATTTCAGACTAAGTGTTAGAAATTGGTTAAATCAGTAGTTTCCATGGCCAGCACGCAGTCCCGATCTGACACCTATGGACTTTTTTGTGTGGGGTCACATGAAAACTTTAGTATACTCTGATCAAAATCCTGTACCCACAATAGAAGACCTCAGAAACAGGATAATACAAGAAATTCAAGCCTGTCTTAGGAATTCGGCGGTAGTAAAATCAGCTGTCATAAGAAGAGCACGTGTGTGCATTAGAAATAGAGGGCGCCAAATCGAAAATGTATTATAAAAATAAAAAAATGTAGTTTTATCCTGAATGAAGGTATGATTTTGTAAGTGTAGTATTTTTATTGCTTTTTATTTCCTCCTCTTATAATAGTCCTATTTTTGCCAATTCTTAATCGATTTGTGATTTTTATACCTCGTTTGAAAGGTAATGAAACGTAGATGTTTTCTAATTATTTTGTACGAAAAATTTGTATGCGACTTTTTCTAGTAAACTGAAGCTTTTGAGATGAACGAAGATTTTTTTAACAAAAATCGAACTATTTTGAAGCTTATGCATGAGATAACGTCAATAATGTACATTTGAGTATCACTTTTCGTATTTTAGAATATTTTTATTGTAAAACCAAAAAAGAATCAAATGAAACACCCAATTTTCAAGTTTTATGACTTGGTTAACGTAAAAAAACTGTAGAAGGGTTTCAAGATTGGATGACGATCAACTCGATTTTAGAGGAGAAGTGAAATTCCTTGGAGTTCATTTTGATTCGAACTTAAATTGGAAGGCCCACTGCGAATGTCTTACATCAAAAATGTACTCTCAAAGCTATGTGTTGAGGCAATTAAAAATCATCTTAACAGCCGAACAATTGATACAAGTTTATTTTGCTAATGTGGATTCGAGATTCAGATATGGATTATGTTTCTGGGGTTGGTCAACGCGCTCTGAAGATGTATTTGTGTCTCAAAAAAGATGCATCCGATCATTAGCAGGCATCTCACCAACAGAAAGTTGCAAAAAATATTTTAAAAGTTTCAACATTTTAACTGTCCCTTCGTTGTATATATACAGGGTGACTTCGAAGTTGAGTCATTTATTTTAACAGTGAGTAGATCTGATCAAAAGAAATGTTTTTTTCCTTTACCATTTTTCTGGTAAAATTAAAGTAACAAAGTTATAGCCCTTTGGAAGTTTCGAGTACCGCCCTGTCTCAATAATAATATTATGTGCTCGTGTTTGGCAACAACGGATATAATCCGCCTTATCGGTTCATCGCATCGGAAACAAAAAAGCGAAAGAATTTGGAACGATGTTTTTACAATTATTTCATTCAGTTGTATACAGTCAGTGTCAGTCGGTAACGCGTGAGTGAATAGTGGTGTCTGTTGCGTGGCTCAAACGAAATAAAAAATGGCACATGTTTATGCGGATCGGTTTCCCAATCGAGTGCAACCAACCCCTCGTGCCTTTGTTAATGTAGTACAACGGGCTCGTGAATCAGGTGACTTAAGACCTCACAGGGGACGGCATGCCGGTGCTCCAAGACCTCACGATCAAATACAGGTCCGCACTGAAATACTTGTCGGGAGGATACTTTATAAAACAAGGTAAATTTTTTTTTATTTTTACACACATATTTTGGTTTATCTTCCTTCTACAATCATTATCTGAAAATTAATGACTCAACTTCAAAGTCACCCTGTATATATGAATTGTGCTTACATGTTTTTAAAAATAATGAAAAATTCAAGCGGAATTGTGATATGCATAATTATGATACAAGGACTTGTAATAATTTATATGTAAACTTCAGCAAATCAAAAGCGGCATTTCGATCACCTAATAACATTGGTCCGCTTCTTCTTGATAATTTACCATGCCAAATTACCTCGGTTAAAAATATTAACGACTTCAAGTTCCAGTAGAAGCAATTTTCGATAAACAAGTGCTTTTATCGTGATGATCAATTTTTGAACATTGCAATTTGAGATTAATTGTAGGTTTGTAGCGTACGAAAATAAAGGTTATTTATTGACTGATTGATAAAGGACGTTGATTTTATAAAATCTTAAAAATTAGTATAATTCGAAAACGGCTAATTTTCGGACAGTAGTTCCTATAGTAAAATCGACCCAGATTGACTTGTACTATCTCCCCCCACCGGCACCGCATCTATTTTCCCGTCACCCTGTATATCCTTTACTATGCCTTGACTGTCCCTCACACTGCAAAATTACCTGAGAACGTCCTATTCCGATGTCCCACGTTGACGAAATACTCGCGACCATCGATGTACGTGGAATACTGATACCAGGTCCTCTTCTTGAGAGCATCGGGAATATCGACGACACTTTCGCGATTCGATGCGAACGGTATGTGCGGCAATTGTTGCGTTTTGAGCAGCATGAAGGATGAGATGCGACGTACAGAGATCTCGTCGGTGGGACTGGACGGCTGGCTTACTGTCGGGCTCTGAGAGATAACGGATCATATGTCTGGGGTTCGTCTAGTTCGAATACGTAACGGATGGTTCGAAATCTCGCGAACCAGATGTATCCTCGCGATTGATCGTACGAGCGGTTGGTTTGATAATAGTAATAATCTTTATTCGGGGATCATCATTGATGACATATTATACGTCTAAGCTGTGAACGACAGTTAACAACACAAGAAGTGTTTGAGCAACTTTGACAGGAGTTTGTTACGAACTTGGAAACTTGGAATATTGCGCAATGCCGAAGCATTGATGAAAATAAATGAAGATAGAATCTTGCAGCGACAAAGAGAGCCAGGTCAACCTGGGGTGGATAAGAAATTAGCCATAAAAGAAAAAAAGGCGCATCTTAGGAACACTAAAGAACAAAAGCGGTGAGCTAAATACGAGGGAAGTCTTTTAAGTTTTGTATATACAGTATATTCAGATAAGAGATAGACCGGATGTAAACAAAAGGTTCGGGTGATTTTCACGCTAACGCCGCCGTCTCGACGTAAAACAGGAGCCCTCATTGGTCAATTCGCAATTAAATGCCTATGCCGAGCGGCAGAGCAGTCGTATCAAGGCAGAGTCACATTCAGGTTCAGACGTGTTACGTATGTCGTGTGCATCATTGCAATTTGATATTTCTTTGGACGTTTTCGTTTGTTATCTTATTAAGTTGTTGAGTTTGTCGTTGTTATTGTTATACCTTGTTATTGATTGTTATTGTTATCAACTGCTTGCGCAAAATGCCCAGTAGTACAGATACTGCCGATGAAGTTGTAAACTCCTATAGTCCACCTAGGAAACGCTCTAAAAAAAGACACCTGAGTGCAGAAATGAAAGAGGTCATTTTAAATATATATAAGATCGAGCGCGAGGAGAACGAGGCATCAACCATCAAAGAAATTGTTGTGAAGGTTTCTCTCAAAGTTGGGGTGTGTCGCGCATCAGTGTTTAATGTGTTAAGACAATACAAAAAAAAATCACACCTTTTCTGAGCCAATGACTAGTAAACATCGCAAAAGTATTGTTAAATCATTGGATGAAGCTGATAAGCATGCGATTAGGAGGAAAGTGCATGAATTCTTCTTTAGGAATGAAATACCTACTATAGATAAAGTACTGCAGGAGGTAAATGGAGATACAACGTTGCCAAATTTCAAACGATCAACTTTCCATGCGTTACTGAAGCATTTAAATTTCAAATGGAAAAAACGGGGTCGTAATAGTTTACTACTGGATAGAGAAGAAATTGTGCTATGGAGGAGGGATTATTTAACAAAAATTGGGAAATATAGAAATCAAAACAGGAAGATTTATTACCTTGATGAAACGTGGGTAAATGCAGGACACACTACAAGTAAAGTATGGGTTGATGATTCTGTAACTTCATCCAGGAGGGCCTTTCTAGATGGACTGTCCACCGGATTAAAAAATCCAGCAGGTAAATACGAGTAATAGACAACAATCGGATGTTTTTCAAACCTTGGGAACAAGGTTCTAAACATTAATTCCAGGGGGCAGATAAAACATATTACAAGTAACGAAACTTTTATAACTTTCGATAAAATGCGTGGATGTTTTATTGTCATTTTCATTTGTTAGAACTTTTTTAAGCCATGTTTTTATGTGTTTTCGATATTTCAATAATTTTTTAATATAATCTTAAAATATGTCGAATATTATAAACTTAAAAAAAGTTACTAAGTTTTATATTGTGTACCGTTCCTAATATTTCTAATCATTTTAATTCATACTTTAAGCTTTATAAAGTTATAATTTGTTAATATTAATATTTGCGCGTATTTCAGGTTCCTGATCATTCATTTTTTAAAGGTTTATAACTTTAAATTAAATTGTGAAGCGCTGAGTAATCATACGACGTTCAATATTCTTTCTTTCAATATGACTAAATAATCCCAGTTATAGCAATCTGATACTCATGTCTCAATGTTTTTTCGCTGAATGTGATGAAAACATTTGAAAAAGGTTCGCTTATTGAAATAAATCTACACCAGTTAGTACTTCGATTTCCAGGTAAAGGGAAAAGGCTCATTATCTGCCATATTGGCAGTGAGGATGGATTTGTTGTTAACGGTCTGTGGTGCTTTGAGTCTAAGAAAACTGGGGATTACCACGAGGAAATGAATGGCGAATCGTTTGAACAGTGGTTTTCAAAAATTTTACCGAACTTAGAGGAAAACGCAGTAATTGTGTTGGATAATGCGCCTTATCATTCTCGAAGAATGGAGAAGGTCCCAACAACGGCTTCAAGGAAAGTTGATGTTCAAAATTGGCTCCGCTCGAAAAATATCAACTTTGAAGAAGCAATGCTGAAAGTACAATTATTAAGAATTGTCAAGGATCACAAGGCGAAATGGCAGCAAGTCAAAATAAAACTGTGCTCCGTTTACCTCCATACCATTGCGAGCTCAATCCCATTGAGCTCATATGGGCAGAGGTTAAAAATTATATAGCTAAGCACAATACAACTTTTAAATTTTGTGACCTCAAAGGACTTTTCAAAGAAGCACTAGAATTAATAACAGCGCAAAAATGGGAAAACTGTATTAAGCACGTGAAAGACAAAGTTGAAAAGAGAATGTGGGAACTGGACAATATTTTAGAGGAACAAGTCGAGCCATTCATTATTGACGTTGGTGCTTCAGGCAGTAGCGATGATGAAAGCTCATCAAGCTCATCTTTCCAATAAAAGATGTCGTTCATCAAATTCGGTAAGTTATAAGTAATTATAAAGCTACTGTATTTTTTAATTAATTATTGACATTTTTGAACCCATTTTGGCAAAACCTATTCAAGAATCTACTTTCTGACAATGTTCAACCATGCACATTTTTTTACGTTTTGAACGTTTTAATTTGGTTACATATTTACCTAGAAATCAAAAAATATACTAATCAATATTCTAAAAGCAATTTTAAGAGATATACGATTATTTTTAATTTAGGCTAATTTAAACGCCATTTTGAGATTATATTCGACTGTATTTCACCAAACATCAGGCGGCATCCGAAGCTGGAAATCGAAGCGAACATTTTGAAACCCTTATGTATATTTACATCATTATATATTTCTTACCCCACCCCCACATGATCCTATATCGATCACCAATCGTATACACATCGAATTGTGCTAATTTACTACAAAGTTACGCAAAGCAGCATCTACTATCTAAAATATGTACTGCGTGACTCTTAATACGTCCCTGCCGAATGTTACAGCGTTCGATGATCACGTGGTCTTGTTTATGTCCGGTCTATCTCTTATCTGAATATACTGTAGGAACATAGTAGGCCGCGCGGATCGAACGTCAGTACTGAATCTTAACCTCACTCTTTGGTAAACTTAAATTCAAAGTTTCACAACGATACGTGCAGTGTTCTCACTACAGTGAATTTTTGAGTGTCACCAAGTCATTAGAAAAATGGAACTCAACCGAGAACATTTTCGCGCCATAATTTATTACAACTTTCAGAGACAATTATCGCAACAAGAATGCCTTGCTGAGTTAGTGTCTGTTTTCGGCAATGAAGCGCCACATCAGTCGACAATTTCCCGTTGGTATGGAGAATTCAAACGTGGATGTGTGAGTCTTAGCGACGATCCCAGGGTGGGAGCAGCAAAAACGGCAGTCACCCAGGAAAACGTCGATGCTGTGCGCAAACTCATCATTGAAGATAGACATGTGACATATCGCGAGATTGCGGCGTCCTTGAAAATCTCAAAGACCTCAATTCAAAACATTTTACATGAAGAATTAGGAGTAAGAAAATTGGTTTCTCGTTGGATACCCCACCTGTTGACTGAAGAGCAGAAAGCAGCCAGGGTTAATTGGTGTCAAAAAAGCTTGACTGTTTCAATTCCGGAAACTCAAAAAATATGTACAGCATTGTTAGTGGTGATGAATCGTGGATTTACTGTTATGAACCAGAAAATAAACGACAGTAGGCTGTTTGGGTGTTCCAAGGTGAAGAAAAGCCAACAAAAGTCATCCGTTCTCGGAGTGTTTCGAAAAAGATGGTCGCGACATTTGTGTCAAAAGCGGGTCATATTGCAACAATTTCTCTTAATGAGCAAAGAACTGTTACTGCGGATTGGTATACCACCATTTGATTGCCAAAAGTCATTTGAAACTACCTACCGTGTTGTTTTATTTCCATATACAACACTTAAAAGTCATCCCTCGTATGTTGCTTCGTTATGGCCTTCGAGATCATCTTACGAACCAGTGCAAGAAAATTCATCTTCAGATTCCAAAATAGATTTACAGGAAACTTTTCTCATCCCAATCCAGAGCACACAGCCTGATACGAATCAAACTCAAATGAGGAAAAGCTTCAAAGCCCCAAAATTAGTGGCAGCATTAGATAGGTGTTCCACGACTGTTGACACCTGAACAGAAACTGCTCAGGTTTGACCAACGATTCCGACTTGGCACACATTGTGATGGTCGCCGAGACTAGGATGCACATTAGAATCCTGGCAAGACAGGATACAAGTAGGGCGTTCCCAAAAGGGTCTCCAATCGCTTTTGGGATTGCAACAGCCTTGAATTTGTAGCCACTTTTTGGTCATGGTTGCGTTTTGCCATGATGATGAAAATATGATTGACAACCACCCTAACAGCGTGATATTATTTTTTTAAATTAGCCATGATATTTCATGCATTTTAATTTGTTTGAGATTACAATTTTGTCTACATCTGGTTCACGAGATTCTGAGTCACCTATGGTAACATGAAAACAGAATATTACAACCAGGCGTGTTTTTTTTCAGCAATTCGTCTATTTGGCCTAAAACCAAGGTAGCAACACAAGTGATACAATATTGGCACAAGAGATATCATTCAACTAACTTAATAGCATACTAAAATATAACTCAATGAAGTGAATGATGAAAATGATTTCAAGTTTTTTCTACTGCAAGTGTCAAGTTTCACTATTAAATCGAAGATACAACTCGGTGATTGATAATAAGTAGATAATACGAGCCAACATAATGAATTAATTAAAACATCCCTTATTCTATAACTACTTGAGCAGAACCTGATCGATCCAGATTAAAAAACAAAATGCATCCCAAGTTTTGATAGTATAATAATGACAACATCCATCCATGGCAATATATACTAATATTTGAATAAATATTATTCTCTCATTTTTAGAGTATTTATAATATATAATAACTTATTAATTTTTTTTAATAAAAAACCTTCCACATAGATATGTATTCAATTTTGGCGCCTGTATGAGTCACCACATAAAGAGTGTACATTATTACGTGAAAGGTGTGAAAAAAAATAAGCATTAACTGGCACTGGCATATGGAAAAATCTTGGCACTGCATCTTTTATTATTATCACAATAGAGGTAAATGCTTGCCAAATGTCTACGTTTATTAGTTACATCTTCATAATAGCAAATACAATACATAATCAAAGACAAAGCAGTTTTGATTGGTTAAATTTTATGCTGATTCAATTAAAATTATACTGTTTAATCCTCATATGCTTTAACTATAAAAAAGCATCTGGCCTAAATACCATTTATAATTATTGTATGTATTGTAAAATGAGATCCATGTACTGGGTGGGCCAATAATAATAGACGCGAGCTGGATCTCGGCTACCAGTCCATCTAGAGCTATCAGATAAAACACTGTACCATAAAAGTGAGTCAAGATAAATCACTGTAAATTATGTTCAACTTCCTAAAATTCAAACGCCATTATTTTGCAAAAAACCATGCTCAACAAAGGCATTAAATAGCCCAACCGTGTTGACTGCTCAATTTCCGAGCTTTTTTGTACGTCGCTTTCTCATATTTTGGTTAGTATGGGGTGGGGGAAAGGTTGCATGTCATTTCAGAAGGAGTCAGATAACTTCTGTTTGAACCAATTTTGATAATATTGGTTTCAATTGAAAGAGTATTCACCTGTGATCTAGATGAATGATCAACCTTTTCAGATTCGTGTAGTTTGTGGCCGCGTTTCACAAAAATATATTTTTTTATAATGATTGCAAAGTATATAACAAATTCTATAAAATGGGTAGAACTGCAAATCAATATCTTTAATCTTTTGTTTATTACCTGTTTGTCCTAGAATGTCATGCCATGGCACACTAGATTTTATCAATACATTCTTTTAAAGGAAATAGTTGCTATAATATCACAATAGAAGCTACACATCTCATCATTTGAACCTTTAGTGGATCTAAATGGAACAAAAAGTAGAAATAAAATTTTTGTCGAACTGGTTTTAGATGATGACCAAGATAAAATATGAGGCATAATTGAAAACATTTTTTTTCGTCTATAAAGCGGCTATGAAAAGCATTTTAAGGTAGAATAGCTTGAAATTGTGACATATTGGTACTTTTTGCACAACCATTCATAGCATTCCTGTCCAGCAGTGCTTGAAAATTGTAATTTAAGACTATTTCTTAATATAAATCTTCATAACAAATAAAGATACTGATCTACTATTTCCTTTGTTTAATTTTTTACAGCTCAAGATATAATTTTTACCTATAAAAATACAAAGAAATCTCTTAAAAGAATGATTTATTTTTTCAAGATGGCATTTCTTAGTTTTATGACTTGCTAGGATAATGGAATTAAAAAATATATTGCAAACTTATTTCATCAGAATGTTAGATTTATATTATAGTTCTAAGCCAATGTGTTGTTTAACAATAGGTACTATTTCTTTTTACCTGCAGCTCAGGTAACATACCTACATTCATACACCACAATATTAACATAATTTATGTTTTTCTTGGAAATGAAAATTATATGTGGTATCTCTAACTATGTTTAAAATATTTACACAGTTCAATCATAGTTCATTTATTCTTTGAGGCATACAAATTTCGCATATGGAAGTTAAGGGCTTAATGGACAGAAATCCTTTGCATTTTTAACCACCAAGGCAACAAGGGTGTCATAAGTTTAGCTAGTTGTGTATTTGTGTCTGACTGTCTCTAGCAGCAAGATCCCCAAATGATGAAACAATTTGAGAGCATTTTTTTACTCATCACAAAGCATGCTTTGCCTGAATGTGCCATCAGGTAAAAGCAGGCTTTGATTCACAGATCACTAGATTTTAATTAAACAAAAATTGGATAAATCATCAAAAAAAAAAAACAGTTGCCAATGAAAGGTGTCAATAAGAGATTCAGTTAAAGGGCAGTTTTTAATTTGTATAGCAAGTAACTCATTTCAATACACATTTTCATTACACTATTTCTCTCTAATAAGTTCTGATACTTGAATGTCTTGTTTATATCTTGAAAACAAATGATGAGGCTACAATTGTATGTCTCTCAATATAAACATGATCAGCTATTAGTTTTACACACCTGAAAGAGCAAAAGAAGACTTGAAATTACAGTCCTTACTATCAAAACTTTAGGATGCATCAGATATGTATGGATGGACGACAAAAGAACAAACAAAAAGTGTAGATAAAAGTGAATGGGAATACCTTAAGAGCCTTGGCCAAAATAGCCCACCGACGTCTGGCAACTTTTTTCTTTTCATTGCCGTAACTCAGCACCTCATCTAAATCGACAGGGCATTTTGAATTCAGTGAGAATATGTCGTTAGTTTGGTCCATAGGAACATGTTACAGTTTGAATGTTCAGGTGTCTCGCCTGAAAGGCCACAAGCAAATATCAATTACAACCGTCCTATGGGTTCATCCTTCATGCTTCATCACGTTTACAACGGTAAATAGACCGCTTTCAGTTACGACAACGTAAAATACAAGATGAAATTCAACAGACACGACTTCTCTATGCTAAAGATGAAACGAAACTGGTCAGACTTACATTTTGTGGCAAGCGTAGTCCTTAGTTCGATACGGGATCCAACTTCTATTCTAATAATACCCTTTTTTAATTTATTTGGTAGGAGAAAATTAAAAATAAAAGCAGAAATCCAAGTTCTGCCTTGAAAAACAAGCGAAATGTCAATATGTCATTTGTCAAGGGAAAACTATAAAATTTTTATTTTCAAGTATGATGGGTTGCATATACATACACTGGAGTTGTGCATCTAATAAGTGACACACAAATATTATATTATTGTGTTTGCATGTTTACAAAATGCAACGATCAAGCGAAACAAATGCTCGTTGCACTCCGGCCGAGCGCAAAGTGCTATTTTGACGCTTGAGAGGTATTGTTGTTTGATAACCGAAATCGCTACTCGATCACTAATGCAATATTCGATACGATTTATCTGTAGGTGTAGGAAGAGCTTCATCACCTCTATTAGTTCTTGACTGCTGTCACTGTCATAACATAACAAATGTCAACAGTTTGTTTATAAACTTGAAACCTTTTAAACAAAAGCCCGAAAAATGAATTGTTTGCGTATTCTTTGAGAGTAAACTACATTTTTTGGATGAAATGAATGCCCGATGTCGCTTGTGTGCCGAATGTTCGGCCAAGAACATGTCTATCTTTGGAAACGTGGAATTGTGTGAGAAAATATTCCGTTTATTTCAGGTTAAGATATCGGCCCCTGACGATTTACCGACTTGCCTTTGCGGCAAATGTTATGATATGGTAGAGAAAGTGTGGAGCTTCCACGACCAAGTACAAAAAGCACAGGACGTCCTCAGGGAACTTGCTTATGGGGTGCCCAATATCCTTTCGAGTCAGAATGCCTTGGAAGACCAAAGTAGTCAAGTAGTCTCAATAGTTCAAAATGAAATGATAGAGAATGGAGAAAGATCTATGGTGGAGTTTCATTATATAGATTGCAAGAATATACTGAAGTGTGATTATCCTAATGATGGGGGCAATGTATCGGAGGGGTCAGCTCAGTCACATTGTGAGAAAAAGAAGAATAAGACTAAGGTGAATTTTGTATAGTGTAGTAGTGTTCAGATTATTTTTGAGTTACTAAAGGTAAAGTAAAGGCCATTTGTGTTTTGTGATTACAATACTTCCTTGCTAGTGGCCTAGAAAGTAAAAAGAATATCTTCCATCATTTTCCTTATTCTTGTGCAATTATGATGAAAGAATTTAAAAATAAAATTGTTAGTATGATTGAATTATCCAAGGTATCAATTCCCAGATTTTATTTGATTTTTGTGTCAATCCTGGAATACAATTATGATGTCATTTTATTTCATTTTTTCCAAACATAATACACCTTTAAAAGGTCATCAGATATTTGAATTTTTGAAAAACCACAATAACTATGCTGGCATCATTGGTTTAAATTAAATAAAAATATGCCATACTGTATTTATTTCAGAAAAAGTGTATGAAGAAAAAACAAGAGATTATAAAAGTAGTCACAGTGCCTGACATTGAGTTTAATATACATGAAGATGGTAGTGTAGTACCAAAAAACAATCCAGAAGGCTGGAACTCATATCCTTGGACATGTTGTGACTGTGATTTGGTTAGTATTTTGAATGCATATATTGCTGAGTTTTTGAGAAAAAAATGCATATCCCTGGATCACGCAAAGAATATGGGGAAATGTTGTAGAAATTATTATTTTTTTTATAATTTTTTTTGTTACTCAATTTGTTAATGTTATTTAGTATTTGTTATTATTGTTACATAATTATTAACGAAAAATTAGGTGCTGTTGCGTCTTGTAGAACTTCCGATTTCACTGTTTTTTCCCTTAAAACTTTTAAAGGGTAGTCTGATTATTTAGAAACAAAAAAAGTGTGGATGAAGCATGCTTTTCATGAAAAAAATTTCAAAAAAGATTGTATTTCTAGCTGTTATTTCATTCATCATTTCCACCCCCATCTATCTATCATTTAGGGAAAAATATGAAAAGTTGAAAATTCTTATACATATGTATGTATATTAATTAATGAATCATAAAAACGAAAAACTGAAACAAACAACTGTAGCAAAATAAAAGGCATTCCTAATAAGTATAAATCAAAAAATAACAGTAGTACTTAATCTAAAAAACGATAATTTATAAATAATTATAAAAAACAAAAAATAAAAACAGTAGTAAAACAAAAACTAATTCCATGTAATTATAAAAATCAAAAAATAACAAACAGCAGTAAAATAAAAAGTAGTAAAACAAAAAAAAAACAATTCCATGTTGAATAAAAAGCAATTCTAAGTGACAACACAAAACAAAAAGTAAAAACAGTAGTAAAACAAAGATCGATTTCATTCCATCCAAATTGCTTTTTATTTTACTGTTTGTTATTTTTTGTTTTTTCATAATTAAATGGAATTGTTTTTTGTTTTACTACTGTTTTAATTTCTTGTTTTTTATAATCACTTAGAATTGCTTTTGATTTTACTGCTGTTTGTTATTTTTTGTTTTATACTTAGCAAGAATCACTCTTAATTTTACTACTGTTGTTTTTCCTAAATACGGAGCCCAATCGGGCAACACCGCAGGTAAGCGCCTCTCATATATGACATATCCACAGACGTCAACGTCATATGGTAGATGGCGGTGGAAATAATGGAGGAAATATTTTGCTCCTTAATGACCACTGCCAAATTAAACAAAATTAGGTATAAGATATTTGAGGAATTTATGATAAAATTTTTTTTTAAATTTCTACACCCTGTATCTCAAAAACGACCTATGTTTGTATGCATTTTTTGACTTAAAATTACTCAAAGAATCGTCTTTATGGTACATACTTAATTAACACCCTGTATATTCATTTTCTGGAATCATTCTGATGTGATTCAATTTAACTTGTTTGTTTAGGTGTTTTCACTTTCTGACGAATTGAAGGAGCATTGGGTTAACACTCATGAAGCGCCTGCTCGTTTTGTATGTGCAGATTGTTCTAAAACATACACAAAATATGGTACTTTTATAGTTCATGTACGTCAGCATAGGC
This sequence comes from Acanthoscelides obtectus, assembly GCA_963669975.1. Lineage (NCBI taxonomy): Eukaryota > Metazoa > Arthropoda > Insecta > Coleoptera > Chrysomelidae > Acanthoscelides > Acanthoscelides obtectus. The sequence goes on from CAVLJG010000006.1 coordinate 7,017,517, forward strand.
CGCATTTAACGCTGACATGTGATGTGTGTCTTAAGTGGTTTACGACAGCAGACGATCAGGTAAAATGTTATCTCAGAATTTCAGCTTTTTTACATATGCGCCTTGCATGAATCGGATCGCAAACCCTTCACAAAATCAAAGAAAAAAATCCATTTATTCTTTCTCAAATACGATTCACCACTAGAATTGTAAACTGATAACTCTGGATAGCACCACAGAGAACAGTTTAAGGCCGTATCGTCAGTCGTCCCTACAATAATTGTAGGATGCCTTTATTGCCTACTTGATTTTCATATTATTTTCTCTCCTTCAGAATGGCAGAGGTATTTCTAGATTTCTACTGTTCCGTGTTAGCGTAACGTCTCCTAGTTACGTTTTGATTTGCAGGAAATTTCAGGCTGATTAAACAGATCGTAGAAATCAAAAGCATGAATAATTTGAAGCAAATAGATATTTGTAACATAACCTCAAAATAGAGCGCCTTTCTGAAGGACAGGAAAAACTATAAAAATCAAGCTGGTCGGAAAGGCGTCCTACAATTATTGAGTGACTATAAAGCCCTAAGGGGCTTAAGTTTGGAGATCAAGCAGGCTATAGGTCAAGATCTTCTGCAATTTAAATGGTCTTGGTGTAATTGAAACTTATCAGAAGTTCCTGATGAGGAGAATGCAGTTTTGTATTCTTTGAGGTACACTAGAAAAGAGCCACCTAGCCATGAAACAAAAGACGTACGTTTTTTTATATTATTTTTCAATATTAATGCACTTGAGCCATTTCTTCTTTAGTGAACTTATATCCTTATAAAATAATGTTTCCTGTTAACTCTCGAAAAAGTCAACGAGCTTTCAGAACCATGGCTTCAATTTTTTGAGTCATTTCATCATTTGTTGCTTTTCGAGTCTTCCACTACTGGGATAGCCTTCTAAGGATTCACTCTCCCATTAGAACTGTTTCAACCAAAATTTTATTGTGTAATATTATGGTGCATCATCTCCTTTCGTCAGAAATTTTATGACACTGCTATATTCTCATTTTAAGTTACTAATTTTTCCTCACAATTCACTTAATAAATTGAAAACTGATTATCAAAATTAACTCAAATTTTGCAAGTAAGGTAAGAGCACCCATGCCACTATTAGACGTATACCCTATTTCACGGTAGAATGACAGCTGGTTTTCTAGTAATATTTCAAAATTCCCCATATCGGCAGACGGCACATAATTCTGACTGATCCATCAATGCCAGGTAGACAGAACCATATTTTGTTTTGGTTTTTTGTACGCTATAGATTCATGTTGTACTTGCTAAAAGCTCTTTTATTTAGAAAAGTTTATTTGCATACAAAAAACAAAACGCTACAAACAAATTTTTGCTAGATTTACTCCCGATTCATTATAGCCAATGTCGCAGACTAACAGAAAAATGTCACTTGCTGATCAGCTGTTCACCTCAGTAGACGTCAAAGCGTGATGGATACTCGTGAAATATGGTATATTCGTTTCGTTGTTTTCATGGCTAGGTAGATTTCTTTTCTAGTATTCCTCATAGCTAGATGTACCTAGTCATTTTGAACAGTCTCTATTCTCTAACAATTGTCTGGTGTACTTTTTGGCTTGATCCACGTAATTCAAAACTTCTTAACAGGAAAATCATCGCGTTAACCATCACAATGACGAGAGACCCCATACGTGTGCCACATGCGGGAAAAGATTCCGTATGCAGTCAGCTTTATTGGTAAGTTTGAAATTCCCATGTCATTGATTTTGTTAATGACGGAATTTTCAGTTGCACGTCAGGTCTCATCTACCAGCAGACATAAAGAATAGGTATCAATGTGACGAGTGCCCTAAAAAGTTCGGCACAAAACCGAACCTGATGGCTCACAAAAGGATCCATACTGGCGTAAGAGCTTATACCTGTGATCAGTGCGGAAAAGGGTTTATTCAGAAAGGTAAATACTGTAGCGTTTTTCTGGGTTCTTTTGGGTATGGATTAAAACACTGGATTCCACAAAAAGAAATCCACTCATTTATTTACCTTGATAAAACATTTATATACACCACTATTTATGTCTGACTAATTCTTATGCCACCGTCGACTGCACTATACCTCACACCGCGCTGCTACTCTACCGTATTCCGTACTCTGCCTCCATCTCCCGCCCGCCGAGGTGTACCACAAAGCGACATCTAGAATGTCGGAGATCATTTCGCGTCGATCTAGAAGGCGATCCACTGTCATGGTCATCACGGACGCCGCCAGGCGGCTTGTGCGATCGTGGTTCGCGTAAAAGCAGAGATCGGCAATTAAGCTCTGGCTAGTAGGAGAGTCGCCCAACAGATGGTGATATTTGTCACAATACGGTGCAAATAGACGCCCACTTTTTGAGTATGCTAGAAAGGTATAAGCAGATGACGCTAGTTGGACTGGCGGTCTTGTCTAATGTTATAAACAACTTTAATGTAATGTATCGAAAACAACCGCTTTTATTCAAAGTCAATTTTCGGCGCAGCGTTCCCAAGCTATACCGCTCTTGATTCACAGCGGCGTAACTCTGGTTGTCTAAGCGTCGATATTGCGAGCACGTCTCACGAGAAACATTCGGATATGAGTATATTTTTTGGCATCCAATGTCAATCGAAAATTTTCGAATTTCAAATAAGTTGTGTATCTATTTCGAGGTCCTATCGTAAAATTTACCATTTCATGAAATGGTCGTATTTATATTCACGAAGTAGCTGCGCGTTTAGTTAATCGTATCATTAAACAATTTTTTATCATTGACCGGGTCAACACACATCATGATCTGGCCAATAGATGATACATTTGATAATATGTGACCATTTTGATCATTTCATGAAATGGTCAGACATTTTCATTACGGAAATGTAATTCCTTTTTGGCTGTCTATCTCTCTGTTGTAATTAATATTTTGGTGTTCATACAGGTAACCTTGACAATCATATGTTGACGCATACAGCAGCCAGACCATACAGTTGTACGATTTGTTCTAAGTCCTTTAAAACGTCTATAAGATTAAGGAAGCACGCGTCAGTGCATTCTGGACTGAAACCTCACAAGTGTGATGTTTGCGGCAGGGAGTTCAGAGAAAGAGGAACTCTCAAAGAGCATATTAGGTGAGATATTGTTGGTTTCACGACTCTCTGCTTTTGCGCGCTGTGTGTACCTTTTTGTCAATCATCTCTTAATGGCCCAACGAAAATGTCGTACTTCCATTTGTCACTTTCCTGTTTTAAGTTTACAATAAAATGCACGGCAAAATAGTTATTTACCTAACAAGTGCGGAAAGTGAATCTTTGGCACGAACGACGCGAAGCGGAGTTGATGTAATTTGTTCGTTTTTCTCTTCAGGATACATACAGGGGCTATGCCTTTTACATGCGAGTTCTGTGGTAAATGCTTCAGGTTCAAAGGAGTTCTGACAACTCATAGAAGGCAGCATACAGGTAAGACACGATTTATTTTCCATTTGTGAATTCAACATACTTCCAGGCACAGAACATAAAAAGAAACGGTTATAATGAAAAATGACATAACGATTAATCTTTAATACGATGAAATTATGTTGGCCGAGTATGCTTTGAATCTTGTGTAAAGATTTTGTACCGATCTTTTGCAATAAATTACCCTCCCAAATAGCACAACTTTAAAAACGTCATTTTTAGATATTAGGGACGTTGTAAAGACGTCTTGTGAACGCTGTACGACATCTTGAAGACGTTGTAAAGACGACGTTTGTTACAAAAACTGTGCGTCTTGAAGACGTCTTTGTAATACTTTCGTAAGATCTTTAGTGAGGCATTAAAAAGACTTAATAAACAGGCGAATTATCAAAAATGTTTTTATTAAAAAAAAAAACACTTTTTGTGTTGTCAAACTTATTCTCTGAAGCTGGTCTCAGCCAAGCCCCGACTGTTAGCTCCACCTCATGCTGTCTCTGGCGCACACCAGCCCTTTCGGCAGACACTGAGATAAATAAATAGGTACAGATTGTTCCACAAACTTTTTTATATTATAATTCAAAATGTTTTTACGTTTCAAATCTTACATTCTTAAAAGACGCCTACACTTGTTAAGCCACAGTACACTTTTTTCTAATGTTTAAACGAGAGAACACAATTGCCAGTTTACGTCTTTTATCTACGACTTAAAAAACACTGACACAAATGACAAATGGCACTGACAGATACCCGAGTTAGAGATGTTGCAGAGGTAAGTATAGAGATGTGCTTGCTTTAATCGACGCACTGTCATCTGGTGGCGAATTGATGAGTTAAATTTTGAAGTTTAAAAGATTCCGGAAAAAGCCAATTGTTTATGGATAATAAAGATACCTGAAAACTTCAACGATTTGTTCTTTCGCATAGGTTAAAAAATATATGAATCTTAAAAAAGTGATATATATTTTCAATCGTGGTTGCGTGAAAGAAAAACTAAATGTTATTTTAAAGTTTATTTAGATGTTCACGAATTCTAAAAATTTTAACCACGTTATCTAAAAGACAAGAAAACGTCTTAACGATGATTGTATTATGTCGTGTTAGGATGTTCTTAAAAACGTCGCACCAAGGACATCGTAAAGGTCTCTTTTCAATGTCTCTGTCGTTCAGACATTATTAGTGCATAAAATGGACGTCTTTAAGACGTTCTGGGCGTATACCTTAGCTACAATATAAAACTTAGCAATTTCTGAAGATGCAACTGCAATGTCGGCAGTATGTGTCAATTCTTTTAATATTTCAAAAAGTTAAGTTAAGCTCCGCAAAAGTAGTACACTTAAGACAATCTTATTTCGTATGAAATTGTGACGTAATCGTCAAAAACCTTAACCAGAACTGCACTGTAACGTAGCAGTTTCTAAACATTTTGGCGACAGTGCGTGGTCGCTTCCCCGTCAGATGCCGAGCCGTCTCTGAGCGAACAGCCCGCTCATAGATCGCTATGTTTTCATAGTAATACAGTGATGCAGCTATACCCAAGGTCCACGCAGTGCCTTCTCTTGGCATAAGAGCTGTTTGGTCTTGCAGGCGAACGTCCGTACTCATGCGAAGAGTGCCAGCACCACTTCACGAACTGGCCGAACTACAACAAGCACATGAAGCGGCGGCATGGCATCAACACGAGCGCCACTTGCCGCACCAAACAGGAGATCCCGCCCACTGGGATGCCGACCAATCGCGAGATGACCTCGCAACAGCCGGCTGGAAATGCTCACCAATCGCAGCAGGCGGCGACGCCTACCGTCATCAGTGCTGTCCCAGATCAGTTCGTTGGACATCAACAGGTTGGTGAATAATGTTCTATTAAACGATAGTAGAAATCGACATGTCTTGATATAAATCGACAAGTACCATGGCCTTTTCTAAATTAATTTAAAGGAAACGCGATCTTAATTGATTAATGAGAATCTTGGAGAATATTTTTTGGGTTTTTGAAATTCGCAATACATTTTCTATACTTTTCAAGAATAACCAGACAAAAAAATAATAGCTGATCGTATGAATACCTATTTCATAGAAAGTGTTGTTAGATCATTTATTCACGGGGATCCCAACCAATGTCCCATTAGATCAGATTATAATGCATCATTTAGTGAGTTTAGAACAATAAACATTAATCGTCTCAAGAAGATTTTATCGGTATTTTTATAATGCGGATGTAAATTTATGATGTTACCATACGCATATTATAGCGCGTGCGTTAAGTTTTGACTGGAATGTTCAAATATGGACCGACCCTTAGAATTCAATATGTTGAAGTAATATGTGCATCTCGAGTTTTTTCTGGTTACAGATGGTGACACAGACGTACATAGCAGAACCCGCCCAGTTTATATCTCCACCACCACCACAACAGCATTTACTTGGTTTCTGTTATTTTTCATTAAACTCATAGATCTACAAAAATCAATCATTGCTGTTAAAGCTTTACAGAAACGTGGATTCTATCTTCTATGGCAAACTAATGTAAAGATTGTGATATATTCCTTAATTAAGTCTTATTTCTATGCACGTTTTGTTAGTTTTAAGTGTGTTCTTTATTTATATAAACTAATTTATACTGTCTTGTTTAAAAAACGTAAAATAATGATCTAGAAAACGGATGTATTAAAATTGAATCTGTCAGAACAAAAACCACTCGAGTCCAGTTATTTGAAAACATGATTTTTTTGCTGGAAACGCGTCATTAAAGGTAGATGCATATTCATCTCATATCACTACATTCCTTCCCATTCAAATAGCACTGCGTAATATAAGATCGGTGCAAAAACATCGTAAGTCCAGGACATACCTGGTTTTTGTACGCGCTAATCGACCGCGAGTACTTGAATCTGCCATTTCGAAAACAGTACCTGTATTGTTTTATTTTGATATATGCAACAAAATATCAATTTTAAATTCAGTTTGTTGTGATTGCCGATTATTGAAGAAAATTGAATGAATAAATCTATGTACTTTCTCACAACAGTCGATCCATGGTTTGGATGTAAAACAAGTTGTTCAGTTGCCCTATGTACCCTAAATAATGTACTAAAACATGCAAAATTAAACTGCTTAGCATGTTAATAAGTCAATATTTAAGTGTCATATTCAATAATGTGCAATTAAAATTAGTCATTTTCACGAGTATCCATTATGGTAGAATAACGACCGATTATCTAGTAAGATTTCAAAATTCCCCATATTGACAAATGACATAATAATTCTGACGGATCCGTCAACGCCAGGTAGACTCTTACTCTGAAGGAGGCTGTGACAGACCCGTATCTTGTTTTGAATAGTGAATCGGATGTAAATCTAGTAAAACTTGTTTGTAGCGTTTTGTTTTTTATAAGCAAATAAGCTTTTCTCAGTGAAAGAGCTAGTAGAAGTACAAAATGAATTTGTAGCATACAAAAAACCAAAACAAAATACGGCTCTGTCTACCTGGCGTTGACGGATCCGTCAGAATTATGTGTCCTGTGTCATTATGGGGAATTTTCAAGTATTACTGGATAACCAGCTGTCATTCAACCATGAAACATAGTAAGACGTCAAAACGTGATGAATACTCGTAAAATAGTGTTTATTAACGATTTTTTTCTCAAATTATATACCACTAAGCCTATTTCCTGCTAAAACAAGCTAAGTCCATACCTTTTTTTTTGGGCCTTTAATATACCATGAAGGTTATATAAATTTTAATCTTTCAGAACCTAAAACTACATTAAACCCAAAAAAGTACCAAAAAAAACTGGTTTATTTGTCAGTGGTCACCTGAAAAATTCAAATTATGGAACTTTGCAGTTTTTGCACTGACTGATTCAGTTGATAAGTTTTATCAATTTTTGTACAGTATTTATGAAAATAGACTTTTTATTATTGTACCAAAAACTGAAAAGCAATATACTCTTAAATCTCTTTGTTTATCTTTATTAACAGCTCCCTAAAAAAAATTACATATCACATTATTTTTCAGTGTGTGAATTATAACGCAATCCTTTCTCGAAGATTTTCGGTCTGCGAATATTCTGTTACATGCAACCATATGCTGCAAAATACATCTTTAATAACGATATTTGGTAGAATAATCCTTAGGAGAAACCACAAGACCTCTTCCTTTTCTAGCTCCCCTGTATACAGTCTCTATAATATCAATCATCTCCTGTTTGTCTTCTAGGGGCCAGTTGATTTTGTTGTTGTTACCAGTGCCCAGATCGATCATGATATGCTTGTTTCTAAAGAAGAACATTACCGTACAAGGATCGTACAATTCGTACATTTTGTTAAAGTCTGGCACTTCAGTAATGTCCACCAGGTATATCACTGCGAAGTTTTTCACTTTTTCCGCGATGCTGTAAAGCACTTCGTCCATTTTCATGCACGAGGGGTCCCAATCATGGCCAAACCGAATCACCACCACTCTGTCTTCCTCCGAGAGTATGGCTTGGTCGACCTGCCAGCCATTGTGCAAATGCGCTAACATATAAGACATCTTGGCGAGGCTGTTTAATTACTCTTATTGATAAAAAAGGTAGTGTAAAGTCCCAAATAAGGAAATTTTGTATCAATTTGCAGTGATTAAAACCAGCGTTTGGGTGTTTATAAACTTTCTGGACGGTTCTGTCAAAGTCAAAATCCCTTGACTTTTGAAGCCCTGGCAAACGACAGTTGGTTGTCTGTCAAAACTATTCGTGTTGGGACAAATTATTTGGAATATTGCATGCTTGAGATTGATAAATTGTTTTCCCAACTATCTATATGGACTATAGTTATTTTTGTGGCTGAACTATAGTTTAGCGCATATCGCAAATATTCCATTTATTATTTTAAAATGAAAGATTAGGATGTAACTTGCACGAAAATATCATTTTTTCTTTAAGGAACCCTCTGCTTGCTATTTTATACAGGGTGACTTTGAAGTTGAGTCATTAATTTTCAGATAATGATTGTAGAAGGAAGATAAACCAAAATATGTGTGTAAAAATAAAAAAAAATAAAAAAAAATGTTACCTTGTTTTATAAAGTATCCTCCCGACAAGTATTTCAGTGCGGCCCTGTATTTGATCGTGCGGTCTTGGAGTACCGGCATGCCCTCCCCTGTGAGGTCTTAAGTCACCTGATTCACGAGCCCTTTGTACTACATTAACAAAAGCACGAGGGGTTGGTTGCACTCGATTGGGAAACCGATTCGCACAAATCTGTGATGCCGCGGCAGCATTTTGTAAAGACCCCCCGTGAATAAGAATCATGTCCACAAGTTCAGCATTTTCGTAAACATGTGCCATTTTTCATTTTGTTTGAGTCACGCAACAAACACCACTATTCACTCACGCGTTACCGACTGACGAAAAACATCGTGATAAACGTTTCAAATCCTTTCGCTTTTTTGTTTCCGATGCGATGCGATTATATCCGTTGTTGCCAAACACGAGCACATAATATTATTACTGAGACAGGGCGGTACTCAAACTTCTAAAGGCCTATAACTTTGTTACTTTAATTTTACCAGAAAAATGTTAAAGGAAAAAACCTTTCTTTTGATCAGATCTACTCACTGTTAAAATAAATGACTCAACTTCGAAGTCACCCTGTAGAACTTGCAATGACCGCTGGTGCCTTTTGTATTTTTTGTCACGCGAGCCGTTGGTGCATTTTACACTGTTTAGACACATACTGTTCAAAATTTCATCTAGTTTTCGGTTTACAATAAATTAAGACTTTTACTTTGCAAATAACCTCATTTCTAATTACGTATTTCTCCCGAAAAAGGTAAAACTTGGCAACATTGGACATTATTTATCTTATCTTTCAAGAAATGAACGTTATAAAATGGATATAGAGAATTGTTTGTACTTTCAAAGATTTCTTATAAACACAAAAACTTTGATCTCATTGAAAATACGCGAAAAAAATGGTTAAAGAATTTAGACATTGAAAAATCACAAAACAACACCTCTACACAGTTTACCAAGTAAATACCATCATTTACGTATTATTTTGATCTGTTATTTAAGCTAATAAGATAATAATGTGTAATAACACGTCTGGTTTTGAACCTTTTTTTGCAAAAAACAAACATTTTTTACAGTTTCAGATCTATTTTCCTTAGTACTATACAGTGTACGTTATATTCTTATAATTTAGAGCATCCTTTTGTACAAAAAGCAAAAAAAGACAGAATATAAAACAGTGTTCTATTCTAGAGTATTACCACCAAAAATGCAACTTCGAAGTTCTATAAAATAGCAAGCTGAGGGTTCCTTAAAGAAAAAATGATATTTTCGTAAAAGTTACATCCTAATCTTTCTTTTTAAAGTAAGAAATGAAGTATTTGCGGTATGCGATAAAGTAGAGTTTTACCATTTTTGTTGCACTAAAAAACATGAGCACGGACTCCTGTGATAAGAGGTGCGTAAGGGTTACATGTATTCCTAGAATTTCCTCCCCTGAGTCGCGGGTAGCGCACCGCTAGTGCATTTAAGGTTATGTGGTGATGTTGAATTCAAAATTTTAACTGATTTTCATCAAACAGGGAAAACCAAATTTGTCTGATGGCTTGGGTTTAATGTGTACGAGAGAGAAGTGTGTATCAACCAACGGTATCAACACATGTTAGAAAGAGATAGAAGCCAACTGGAGAGCGAAGGTCTTCACCACATTGCGTACGCACGCAGAAGGTGTCCTTCTTTCATTTCCTGTGCAGGATACTCAGGAGATTGCCCCGCCTTCGTGCTCGACACTTTTGGCTTCCCCTCTCTATGAGCTTAACCTCCTCCTATCTCTAGTCTTCGTCTTATCGTTGTGTGCTTGACTTGTCAATGTCAATTGTCATTCATGACAAGGATTTTCAAATAGTTTATTTTCCTGTGTTTTGTGGCTTGAATTTTGAATTTCATCCGTTACTTTTGTGTTGTATTGAGCGTTGAACCACCGTGGCTGGCTGTATCACGAAATTTTCTTTTCATTTAGCTTTCGAGTGTAAGTTAGGAAATTAACAGCATAATGGAGGAGTCTACGATTATTCCAGATGATTACGAATCGCTAAAAACTGAGTACCTTTCACTGCAGAAAGAATTTGAAATGGTTAAGCAGGAAGTTTATAATCAGAAGCGAGAAGTGGGTAGATTACTGGCACTGGAAGGGGAGTACCAAGGCGAAATCGAATCCTTGCAAAAGGAAGACGGATTGAGGAACGGCAAATACGAAGAGCAAATCGCACATTTGGAGGAAACAATAAGTGCACAGCGGAATAAGTACAACAGCAAATTGATAGAGCTAGAGCATGAAATCAGTAAGAAAGAAGAAGAAAATAGCGAATTACGAACAAAAATAGAGGAAATTAGCGAGCTCAATGCGGCTGCACCTGAACTAGAAACAACAAAGCTGATGGATGAGATAGATCTCTTGAAAGATGACATTGATCATTACAAAACTATGATAGAGGAAATTACCACTTCATATGATGAGGCGAAAGAGCAAAATGGTGTTTTGGAGACAAATTATCTGGTAAGATACTCAGATGCTCATAAAAATATGTGCAGTTAAAACATTTTCATTCATGGAGGTATGATTTGTTTTCCATATTTATTGGTTTAGACACTGTATATACTTACCAATAGCATATTTTGTCTTTATTTTCCATTTTGTATTTGCTCTAAAGCCCCTTGTGACATCTTTGAAGAAAGACAGGAGTTCAGTATTTTATTTTAGGTGAGCTTTTTTTCAGGAATGTAAAGAAGAACTGACTACTGTTAAAGAATGCTTGGTTATCAAAAAGGAAGAACTGACCGAGGCTAATGATCTAATACAAAGACTAAATGACGAGATACTCTGTTTGAAAAATGAACTAGAGACATATAAAAGTCAACCTTTGGACAGAAAGAGCAAAGGAAACTCACTGTTTGCTGAAGTTGATGATAGGTATCTGAACTTTTTTTGGCAACCATTTGATAATAGTGATAAATATGTTGATAATTTTTTAATTTAAATATATTGTAGTACGTTCTGAGTCAAGTTAAATTACATTTTTTGAACCAGTAACAATTGTTTTTTGCCACAGAATAAATTATGTTGTATGACAATTTAATTTAGAAAATTATCTCTATGATTTACATTAATTCATACAGGGTGATTCGTGATTCAAAAAACAAAGGTAATATTTCTAGAGCAGAAAGTAGGCTGGAGAACAACAAAAAAGCTTCAAATGCCCACTTGTTTAGGTACAGGATTTTGTTTGTGATTCCAAAATTTTGAAAAAACTATATCTCCTGAACGGATAAAGGCTTTGGCCTAAAATTCTGCATATGCAGTATATTAGTAATAATAAAAATAAATATCTTTTGCTGTAACTACACCGATCGCGTAAAAACTATAATTTTCTGAACCGTTCCGAATGAAGAAGAAAACTATTTTTACACAATTTTCTGAAACATATTTTACCTTGTTAGATCAGGTATCTAATTTTACATACAGTAATGGACAAAAGTATGTAGACAAATTAATATTGTGCTGTATTTCTTTTTTAACTTGTTTTATTAATACACCAACCTATATACATAATTTGTTATAGCATAATACTCACTTATGCATAAATAAATTCATTAGACTCCCTTCAATCAAAAATTAGTTGAAAAAAACTGGAATTATGAAGGGCAAAAATATATAGACAAAGCAAAACAATTATTAAAAAAAGAAGCGAAGTTCATTGAATTATAGAAAACCAACCATGTTTGTGTTAATATTTTGTAGCATAATCATTATTATCAATCACCACCTGGCATCGTCTTGGCATAGATTGTAGAAGTTTCTTGATATGAGATTCATCAATCTGTCTCCACTTTTGCTCTAAAGTGGCAAAAAGTTCATCCTTGTTTGAATAATTTTTATCTCGTATTTTCAATGAGGTTTATATCGGGAGACTGTGAAGGTCATTTGAGATCTGGTATTTTTTCATCCAGAAATAATTTCTTTGAATGATTTTATTTGGAGAAATATTGGTCTTAATCTTTGAGGTACAATCCTCGTGAAAAACAGATCATTCTACTTTAAAAATATTTTGAAGTTAGTGAAGTTTGACACTCAGCAGACCACAACGTTATTTGAAGAATATTCGTATTTTGTCCTTATGTGTCTCATCAGTGGTATAGACATTTTCAACACCTTGTTTATAGGTAATCGGATATTTTTGGAGCTATGATTGTAGGAACCACTTTTTATTTTTGGATGTACTGTCTACCATAAAAAGATTGCTTTTGTTTTTCGAATCACCCTGTATTTGCTGATTGACTCTTCCTTTGACTTTCATATTTTCGTTTACTGACAGAAGGGTTCATCTTCAACAAGTAAATAAAGAAATGAAAGAAGCTTATTTGGCAATGAAGGCAGAAAGAATCCAGCATCTAGATACTATAAGGAGGCTGAAGTTGGAGAATTGCAGATTGACAGAAAAATGGAAGCTAGATTATAAAGAAATAGGACAAGATGATGCGGCTATCAAAGAGACATACCAGTAAGATATTCTGTTACTGTCATTATGTCATATGTTATATATTCTATGCTTCAATGAAATTCTTGGAAAAATTCCAAGGATACTTGCAATATTTTGCTATCTTGTTCTCAGGTTCGCATGTCAGCATTTTGTGCCAGGATCAAAAGGTTCTTCGTGACGAATGCGCATTGCTCTATCCAGATTAGATGGGAATAATTTAAACTTGTTTGTTCTAGTAATCACTTAAAACGAGAAAGATAATGGTATTCAATTCTTGCAGTCTCAGGTTATTTGTATATTAAAGAAATTGAACTATACAGGCTGTTTTTCGAAAAATGGACTGATATATTTTAAAAGAGGGTGATTCCTTGTCAAAAAATATGATTCTATAAATATTGGTCCGGAAATACAGAGAATTTAAGATATAGGGTAAGAAATTAAAAAAAATATATATTCATATCTTAAAAAATATTTACTTGATTCTGTTGAAATTTGGCAATATTATTTGTTGTATTATGCAGCCTTATTTGTTTTACAAGGCAATTGTGACTTTTTAGCATAAATTCAGTGACATGCAATAAAATGGTTTTTATTTTTTTAAAATATTTTAATCTATTTCGGGCTAAATTAGGCACTTAATACAACAAATAATATTGCCAAATTTCAACAGAATCGAGTAAATATTTTTTAAGATATTAATAGAAAAAACAATTTTTTTATATTTATCACCTTGTATTTTGAAAACTGCATTTCCGGACTCATGTTTATACAAACTTTTTTTCATATTTTTTAACAAGGAATATCACCCTCTCAAAAAAACTGAAATACCCGAAAATATTTTTTGATGTTTTTTTTTTGAAAAATATACATCAACGTTACCTCTCCCTCAAGGTGACACAATTGAGGTTTTTCAATATCAATGATTATTATACATGGTGTCCCAGTTTAATCTTCGAAAAGTGCGCATTCTAGAAAGTTTCAAACAAAAGTTTCAGGGTTAATATGCCAGTGACCTAGACAATGACCTTGTCTACGACCTTCAAGGCCAAGTGAATATTTTTAATTGGAACCTCATTTTCACATCTGAATTAAAAAATAGGACAAATTTTACGTCCAAACATCATTTCAATTCCGATGTGAAAATGGGGATTCTATTTGAAAACATTGACTTGAGTTTGAAGGTCGTAGTCAAGGTCATTATTTAGGTCACTGTCATTTTGTCTTCTTGAAACTCTACAAGTTTGGAACTTTTGTTTCGCATGTTTCGAAACCTTTAGGTGGGGAGATTAAAATGGGACACCATGTATATATATAATATTCCTACAACCTTCTTTCAAAAGAATCCCTAGTTGTCCAGTTTTCAAGATCTTCGCGCACTTGTAGATGTAGGTGATGCCGATTGGACCACTTATGATTGATACCAAAACGTATTCTGATTTAGAATCTCAAGCTTTGCACGAGTCTAAACTGGTGTTTGTATTTTAATTTACAAAGTTGACCTCTGAGGTCATGATCTAGGTTATATATGATATCAGAGACAAATTGCTTCTTTGCATTTTTTTCAAAAAAGATGCAGGTTGCTAAATATTCGGGGTGTTTCGATATTTAATGGACGTATTTTGTTATTTTTTAGAGATAGAATAACTGCCTTGGAAGACCTCGTGCAACAATACAAGAACGATTTGGCGGCTAAGCCACTGGTGATAGGTCCAAATGATCTGAGCCACTATAAATATTTCCAGTTTATGCTGAAAGAAAAGAGGTATGTGTAAATCGCTTATAACTCGAAAATGGCCAGCTTTAGAGAAAAATTGCACTAATTCCACTAATTTGATCTGGGTTACCGTGCTGTTTAAAAATTCGGTTAAAACTTATAAATTTTGAGATCGTCAACTATCTAGATTTAAGTTGAAACCTTGCTCTACAAGACCTTGAGATTATTTTAAAGCAATTTCAGCCTTGTTTTTTCATGCCAAAATTGGCTAACTCGACCTACCTGACGCCAATTTAATTTGTTTCGAAAATTCAACTACTTTTTGTGTTTTATCAGTGATGCGATAGAAGAGCTGCGTCGTCGCGTGTTCGAGATAAGTCGCAACGAGATGTTTTCAGCGGAAACTATAAAACGTATAAACGAGGAGAGGAGGAAGTGGCGCATAGAGGCATTCGCAAAAGAGAAGCTGTTAGAGTACTATGCCAGCCAGACAGATCAGGATGTTGCTGAAAAAATAAAACAGGAAGTCAAGGCCGATATGAGGAACAGTGACGTTAACGAATGTAGGGAAACTTTCAGCAAATACAGGTACGGTTTTACATTCTTTGTCCTTTTGTATAGTCGAGATTATTTGTAGATATGCCATAAGCATTTCTGTCCGTAAATAAAGACGAACGTTTACAATGGTAAATTCGTTTTTTCAAATAAGAAATTCTTTGTGATGAAATTTTTGAGACAATCCCCGTGCTTGTGGAAATCCTTGAGGTCCAAGGACATTTTTGTTCTACATAGTGAGATTTCTGGTAGGCAACCGAGGGCAGGAAGTCTCAGATGCAACACAATGCCCGAAGGTAGAAGCCGAAATAACGATTTAACTAATAATTCCCTCCTTTTAATTTGTTTCCAAGAATTAAACATTTAAATTTCCCCAAAGGGCTCCGGCAACAAAAAATCTCCACAACCCGATAAATCCCCAGCACTGGGCGTGAAATTTACTCACCACCGCGAGTTGTGGGCCGCCGAATTCCTACACCAGAGCACCGGAAATAGCACCAAGTCACCTGCAGCTCTCATATTTACGGTCGACAGAAGTTATAAAAAATGACCTTTAACGCGATGGAGAGCAGAGTATGATTTTCTCCTTCAAAATTATTAGACTGAGAGAAGTGTTTTGTTATAAAAATCACATTCGATATTTTTAAGAACTGCTATAAAATCATCATAGTTAATTTTTAGCCGACCATAAAAAGAAACTGTAACAAACGGCGGAAATCCATTCCTCAATAATTCTGCGGGGTCTTTTTCTCCATACAACTTTTTATTGCGATAGTTTCTTGTTGGTTATGACGAATTTTTGCCACAGGTCAAGCTCCAGAAGAACTTCAGCCTGGCGTAGTTTACGAGAGCTCTCTTCAGATGAGGAGGATGATGTACAATTTCCTGAAAACGGCCGGATCAAACAAGAAAAAGATAGCGCCGAAAACAAGGTTGAAGTAAGAGAAGATGAAGAGCCTATCAAGATTGAAAGCGATGATTCTGTTGTGGAAATTAAGGAAGTAGAGACGAAGAACGTTGACAAGGCAGATAAAGAGAACGTATCTGATAACTTGCCAGTCAGGGAGAGAAAAAATGTTCGTTTTACCGAGGCTACGATCTCGCCGTTGAAGAGCAAACCTACTCGAAGCAGAGGAGTTATAGTCGAACATTCTGTCGTGCATTTTGACGATTAATGTCTTATTATTATTCTTATATACGTGTATTTTATTTTTTATTTACCTTTACGTAATTTATCGTCCGTTACTTTGAATATAAGATTAGCTATATATATTGTTTTATTTAGGAGGGTCACAGGATTCATATTCAGAAATATATTCGTCTCGGGGAACTCTAACAACTCGTAAAATAAATATTGCGATCGGGGAACGATAACCGTGCCAAATTAAGTCAATAGGCAAACCACTTATGGATCTCAAAACCTAATTCTTATTTGTCAAATAAAACACTTCCTTATTTATATCTTATATTTCTTCATGAGACTCAATGTCCAATGATGCATTGACGGACATGTAATGCTACCAAACAAAAATGCTGAATGACTATTTTATTTATATTTGCGTCAGGCTGAACGCATAGGCAACCAGAATTACGCAACCCCCTTATTTCCACGCCATCAGTTACGTCACAACGTCAAATAATGACAGTGACGCACATGGTTGCCACATTTAAAACCAGGACGTTTTACAAAATCTACTTTATGTCTTCGATGCCTTACCATCTATGCTTAAAAGGACACATCAAAGTTTTGGAAGAAACTGTTTTTATACAGCAATGCAAATATTGAGGTAAAAATATCGAAAATAAACAACAGCCGTTGGCGTAATTACCTGTCAAGCTTTGCGACAAAGTCACAACACAAAACTGTTACCAACATAAATGTACCTGGAAACTTCAAACTATACGTACCAATTTAGGATCTATTTTGCATTAAGGTTGGCATCCAAATTTTCATACAACTTTTGAAGAAATCAAGGGACATATCTGGGAAACTAACACAATGAGGCCAAAAGTTTTATGAAGATCAATTGAATTGATCATCGACATAACGATCAGGTATTCTTTACACAATCTTCAACTTATTTATTCTTCATATTTCACTGACGTCTTACCCGATAAGTCAATCTTATCAGGAAATATAACTCCTGAAACCTATTGCTAGAAGCAGCGCCGCCATAGAAGAAAATTTTCACCGCATTTCATTTTCCTAACGACTTATCAGAAACATGTCAGTGAACTACGAGGGGCGTGTTTAAAGTAAGAACCAATTGCGCACCCTGTAACGTGACCGTTCAATCTCAGACACTGTTGGCCAGCCTCTCACTACACTATAAAAAACTCACGATCCATTAGTTTGGTTGGAGAATATCAATTAGATCTTTCCTTCAAGTATATTCAAACACATTGGGTCACAGAAGAACTAGAAAGATAATTATTGCAAAATTTATATAGGGTGCTAATTTTATCATCCTTTTGTAATAAACTACCGTCGTCTTTCCGCAACCAACATTACAGAGCGCAACCAACACCACAGAACGCAACCAACATTACAGAGAGTATATTTTGTAAATGCTAGAGCTAGTGACAGTGGCGCACCGCAACCAACATTACAGAGCGCAACCGACATCACAGAACGCAACCAACATTACAGAGAGTGTGTTTTGTAAATGCTAGGGCTATAGTGACAGTGGCGCACCGCAATCAACATGACAGAGCGCAACCAACATCACAGAACGCAACCAACATTCAAGAGAGTATGTTTTGTAAGCTCTAGAGCTAGTGACAGTTGCGGGACGCAACCAGCATTACAGCGCGCAACCAACGTCACAGAACGCAACCAACATTACAGAGAGCAGAGCAACCAACATTACAGAGAGTATGTTTTGTAAATGCTAGAGCTAGAGCGGACCGCAACCAACATTACAGTACCGTGCGTATTAGTGACTATCAGAAATTGGCTTACTTTTGAAAAAATGTTGTAAAAAATAGGCTACAGGGAAAGGAATAACAAATTTCAAAATAGATACTTGAAAGTTTTACTACCCACTCAAACCAAATTTTAACTTCTTTACAATTTCATAATTTGAGCAATAAGAAAAATGAAAATTTAAATGAAATTTGTTCAAAGTATTTATTATACAAAATTCTCAAAATAAAGGCTTACGTATAAATAATAGTGGCAAGATATATTTTATTTGAAAAAGTTGTAGTCCCTACAACTCTCTGAATTGCTATCACCACCTTCCTCATTCACATTTATAATAATTGGTAAACTGTCAGCTGGGTCTAGATATTTTTCTCTTTCCCACCATCTCTGAATTTAATGTACAGTATGTGATATACATTTTGACCAAATTTCGGCTGTAACAGTTTATAAAGTTTCTCGCAATAAATTGATACAGCGCTCTGCAGTTCTGCCATCTCGATCCACATGTTTGTTGTAGTAGGACTTTATGCCGCAAACATTTTCAATAGGGTTAAAAATGCAATGATACGGCGGTAATCGTAATACTGTTCGGCTAATGCATCAACAACAACCTGTACCTTCTGTAGTTGTGCATTGAACATATCAGGACTAAAATCAGTTTCATTAATGCTCAACCATTTCTTGATATGCTCCTGTTTGGCTGCTGTAGTTGGCTTATTCTCAATATTACTATGGTATAGTGCATTGCCCATAACTATAGCCACTACCGAAAGTTGTCCTTATTCATTTCCCCATGATAGTCTCCATGATTTAATATGATGAAAATACTAAGTAGAAATAGGTTGCCATTATTTTCTGAACATCAATATGATTTTCAGGTGTCAAAACATCACGTAACATTTCTGTAATCGTACTAAATGCTTCCATTCTCGTAACTGCTGCTTAGTTTCAAAAGTATGCTTGGTTTTTAGTAGCACAGGAAATTCAATTTCCTATGTATCTTAAAACTAGTCAAACATGCACATTTAAACATTTGGCATTTTAATAGGTCACTATTCAAGTTTAATTCTCAATAATAAACAAAATGAAAAATATGATGTTTTCTTTGCTTAAGTTATATGCCACTAACCCTACTTCCTGACAAAACAAGTAGTTTTCCGATCGTTTTCCATTATTATTAATAAACTGTAATGGATATTCGAAATTGCAATCTTTCAGAAGTACATTAAGCCCAAAAAGTACTTTAAAAATGGTTTTTTGTCGGTGACACAATTTTAATTGTTTAACGAAAAATTCAAAATGTGGGACTAACAAAGTCTTTGCATATAGTTCCACTACTAATAGTCCTAGCTTGTTTGCCAATCCTATGTCCGTTTAAACATACATATTTTAGTAATGTTTAGTATTTCATTAAAATGATCCTATCGCAAGCCTTGCTCCGAACGCCCTGTATACGATATTCAAAAATACAGTTTCGGTTGTGTAGTACATGTATAAAAAACAGCGTAAACAGTACGACTCTAGCCCAGCGGTAGGGAGAGTAGGAGATGTGAGGGGAAATGAGGAGTACGAGTAGTTATGCAGAAAGATACTGCGCGTCTTCAGTTATCGTGGTAGCGTGTCGGCGGTCGGTCAGCGCTACCAAGTCGCGCCACGCCGCGTGTTTTTTGTGCGGTTCGTGAAGTTTCTTTATATCTTGAGGCAACGTGTGATGGTAAGTGCGTTTTTACTTGTTTAGGAAGTTTGTAGTACTTGTGTGTATGTATTGTTTTTTGGAAAACAGTGTGCAACTTTATCATAGGCCGTAATTACAAGGGCGCATTCCTAAACCAAAGTACGAGGCACAAAGCATATGGACAACCCGGCTAATTTTAATGACAGATTGTAGTGATAATTCATGTTGAGAATCTTGTAAATATTTCATGGCTTATTCTTTTGTTTTATTTTAAGAAATATCAAAAAAAATGATACTTTTTGGCACTAAATGATGTTGCTTTTAAATTTTGTGCCCGGCGTTTCGCTTTTGGAAACCATCATCAACTTTATTTTTTATATGGTCCGAAAAAAAGTACACCAATCTGATACCATCTTTTTCTAATAATTCAAGGATGTAGCGGATGTTACAGTTGCTTTCTGAAGTTATGAAGAAAAATGTGTTTTTTCTATTTCAATGTACCTAAGATTATGTAATTACCGATAGATGGAGTAAAATTTTATAAAATGATGCTTAATCTAGTAATATTCAGAATAACGAATAGATTTTTAATATTGTTTTTATTTTATTCACAATAGGTGTTCAAGTGCAGGGTCCGGTAAATAGTACGACAAAAAAGTAGGGACGATAGGCGAAGGGTAGATCTACACTAGTAGGCCATGACTTGTCGTCTTTCTAGTTTGCTGCAAATCAAGTAGGCCATGGAAAACTCCGACATTTTAAAGTTTGACGTTTTTGACGCAACAGCGAAAGACGTTTTAGAAAGTTCGAGTAAATTTTTCTTGCATCGGGACGGCAGATGCTGCATAGTGATTTTCCGCGGTTCATGAAGGAATAGGGACGTTTTTAATCAAAGGGCTAACATGTATATCAAATTCAAGCAAATAACCAAATGAAATTGGTATTTACCATTTTGGATTGGTTGGTTCAAGCGAGTGTGTTATCAGTTTGGTTATAACGTCATCAAACAGCTGTTATATGTCATATCACCGTAAAATTGTGGTAGTTTCCCAACTCCGGAGCACCTTTATATTTCTGGTTTATTTGAAATGTGACAAGTTAGGTTTTGGATATTTTTATTGTATTTCCGCATAAACTGGGTATACCAATTTTTGTGGGAATGCTGTTTATTCTTCAACAAAGAATGAGAAAACGTGTTTTTTGGGATTCAATTGAAAATGTTGGCAGGAACGAAAAAACTCTTCAAATAAAATTTTTAGGTATTTAAAAAGATTAAAGATTATAAAAGATCCAACTGATAGTAAAAAAGTTATGGCCGAAAATCGAGGCAAAATGCAGGTCTTGACACTTGTTGCTAATGCGACGATAAAATGAAATTCTTGAATGAATTTTTTTTCAAGATGTCTTCATACTCTTGTGTATACATATTTAGAGCTGAAATTTTTTGATTAGTCGGATTTTGTAGGTCTCATAAAAATCTTATATGAAGAGTTTTTCGTTCCTGCCAACCGTGTCGATTGCATCCCAAAAAAATACGTTAAAATTGGTATACCAATTTTTGTGGGAATGCTGTTTATTCTTCAACAAAGAATGAGAAAACGTGTTTTTTGGGATTCAATTGAAAATGTTGGCAGGAACGAAAAAACTCTTCAAATAAAATTTTTAGGTATTTATGAGACTACACATAAAAAGATCCAACTGATAGTAAAAAAGTTATGGCCGAAAATCGAGGCAAAATGCAGGTCTTGACACTTGTTGCTAATGCGACGATAAAATGAAATTCTTGAATGAATTTTTTTTCAAGATGTCTTCATACTCTTGTGTATACATATTTAGAGCTGAAATTTTTTGATTAGTCGGATTTTGTAGGTCTCATAAAAATCTTATATGAAGAGTTTTTCGTTCCTGCCAACCGTGTCGATTGCATCCCAAAAAAATACGTTTTCTCATTCTTTGTTGTCGAGTAAAAAGTTTTCCCACAAAAAATGGTGTACCCATTTCATGCGTCCATGTTTTAAATACCCCCTTAAACAACTCGAGGAAATTTGCTAATATGATTCGACTAATAAGCTGAATGAATAAGCATGTGATTTATGACGATGGTCGATTCATAATATGGATATAAAACGGAAAATTCGATTTTCCCAGCTGTTCTGGGTTTTCCCTATATACCTTAAAAATATTTAAACATGCACAATTAAAACATGTGACATTTTAATAAGTCACTATTCAAGTGTAATTCTCAATAATAACCAATGAAAATTACGATTAAGTTATATAAAACTAACCCTATTTCCTGATAAAACAACGTAAGTTTATAACAGTTTTTAGAGCGTTTTCCATTATTATAAAAATAAACTATAATGGATATCGAAATGTTAATCCTTCAGCACTCGAAAACTATATTAAGCCCAAAAAGTCTTTAAAACTGTTTTTTGTCGGTAAAACAATTTTTATTGTCTAATGATAACTTCAAAATGTGTGACTCACAAGGTTTTTCCAATGACCGATTCATATTTTTCCACTACAATTTATCCTAGAATGTTTGCCCATCCTATGTACATTTAAACATACATATGTTTTAGTAATTTTTAGTATTTTATTAAAATAATCCTATCGCAAGCCTTGCCCCGAACGCCCTGTATATGATATTCAAAAATAGTCTCGGTTCTGGAGTAAAAATCGACGTACATGTATAAAAACAGCGTAAACAGTACGAATCTCGCCAAGCGGTAGAGAGAGTAGGAGTAATGAGGGGAAAGGAGGGGTGGTCCTGCGGCAAGGTACTGCGCGGCTTCAGTTCTCGAGGTAGCGTGTCGGCGGTCGGTCAGTGCTACCAAGTCGCGCCACCCCACGCGTTTTTTGTACCGTTCGTGAGGTTTCTTTATATCATGAGGCAAGGTGCGATGGTAAGTGCGTTTTGCTTGCTTAGGGAGTTTCTTGTACTTGTGTGTATACAGGGAGACCCAGAAATAACACGCCAAAGCGACACGGGAGGTATATTGGCTTCAGATCAATTATATAAAATCAACATGACCTTAATAAAAGTTTTCTAGCTTTCGATATTTTGCCTTTTCAAAAAATTCCTCTTTTTGCTACTTTTTTGCCTGTTATGGACATAAAGAGCTTGTAACTAATGATTTTTTTTCTCCTGAGCTGCCATTAATGCTTGGTTGAGTTCATTGAAAGCTAGCATAATAAAAAAAAAATATTACATCTTGTTGCAATTTGAAAAGCTCTACTAAAGTTTGACTAACTACTGTGAAAAAAATCTACCAGGCTGAATCGGCAAATAATCTTAAAAAATAGCCTATTTAATGCTCTTTTAAAAGTATTATTTTTTATTTGCAGTATTTCACAAGTATAACTTCAATTACAATACTTGGAATTATTCAGTTTTTAATGAATAGAACCTACAAATGCTATAGTATTTTTTAAAGGACATTAAATATCTAGTTTTTAAGGTTATTTGCTGATTTTTTTCACAGTTATTAGTCAAACTTTAATAAAGATTTTCGTATTGAAACCAAATGTGATACTTGAGTTTTTTTTCAGCATACCCTGCCAGTTTTCAATTAAATGAATACTCGGTTGTCTCGACCAACTGTTAATACTAGCCCAGGGGAAAAACATGTTAGAAGTTCTTTATTGCCATGACAGGCAAAAAGGTACAACACAACTAGAGATTTTTTGAAAAAACTTAAAAGTGGCAATATCTCGAAAACTAGAAAACTTTTACTAAGGTCATGTTGATTTTATCTGATTGATCTGAAGCTAGTCTGTATATTGGTTTTTGAATAAAGAGTGTGCAACTTAATGACAAGCCGTAATTACAAGCGCGCATTCGTAAACCAAAATACCACACACAAAGCTTATGTTGTCCGGTTAATTTCACTAAAAATTTGTATAGTGATAGTTCATGTTGTGCCGTTGAGAAGCGTGTAAAAATTTCATGTTTATTGAGGTATTTAGGAAAAACTAGAGTTTGGCCAAATCGTTTTCATTTTTAGGAATAGCAATAAACTAATGGAACTTTTGAGGCACTACAGGATGGTATTTTTAAATTTTGTGCCCGAACTTTCGTTTTTGAGAGATTTTTTATATGGTCCGGGGTACACCCGGTATCTGATATTAACGATGGATCGCATGCTAATTTAAAAACCGGTACAATATACTTGACTTTTTCGTATATTTTCCAAACGTTTTGATCCAAGTTATACATTTCTGAAAAAATATCGGATTCAAAAATATGTTTCTGTTTGTTTCAGATCCAGTGTCCAGTTGAGATGGAAAACTTAGCAGAACTAGGTGGGTTTTGTTTTCATTTGTATAGACTAAACTTTTCTAGAGCAAAATGTAAAAATAACAATCAGCAAGAAATGCAGGGTGCTTCAAAGAATCAGAGTGATGTATTTCACATGTTTCAAACTCCAAACCGTTAATTTTTCGTTTATTTTGATAGCTTTAGTTTGAGGGGCAATTTCAAAATATTTTTGTATTTGTTTCAGGTCCAGTTATAGCTGAAGGTGCAACAGTACGGCAAACTAGGTAAGCACTTTTATTTGGAAAACTTATGTTTCAAATGAATTAATAATTATACTTGTCTGAGGTATAAAGAAATTTAGACATATAAGAGAAAAGGATAAAACGCTTAAGTTTTTCATTTTTTTCTGTAAAAAACATGTTGAAAATATCGCAGTGCTAAGATGATTGTTGAGATAAGTAATAATTGATAATAAGTAAAAACAATAGGAAATACGGTAGTGAAGAGGTTAGTGCGGAAGGCCAGTTCTTGGATGTTCTGAATAAATGGTGTGAAATATGAATTTTTCTATGAAATGTCAAAGATTTTCTTTCAAGATATTATATTATATAGCTTATTTTTAACGGATTATGTGACACAAAAATCCAAATTTTAAGGGTTATAATCTTGGTTTCATCAATATTTTACAAAATGATGCTTGAAGTTGAACAAAAGTTGTTTTGGGAATTCATTATATCAACGAATAAAGATGATTATTATTGTTATTATTATTATTTTCAGGATCGGATTCAGCTTTCTTCTTCCCTTGTATTTTAAGTACAATTGCCCTGTAATTTATACTCTGAATGAATTATATTTAGCCGAAAAATTAGCAACACACATCTTACAAGTAAGGTTACATCTTACAAGTAAGGTTATGCATCCTATTTAGCTTTTTCAGTATTTTCTGAGTGACTTAGCTGATGTTATACAACACCATGAGTTCTGCTTTAGGGGAACGGCATTTAGTGTGCAAATGTCCTGAATTTGAATCCCTAGACAAATTCAAGAATTGTTGAAAATGAAGAAAAACCTATACAGGGTGTCCCAGAAGTCGACGTCAAGCCGAAACCGGGTGACAGACAAAGTCATAACAGCTATCAGAAAAATATTTAAAAAAATTTTATGTATGTGTTTTGAAAATTATAGGTCTTTGAAAAAAATATAGAAATTTCACACCCTACGGCAATCTGTCAACTCCTGTTACTACAAATATTAACTTTTTTTGGATTTATTTTTACAATGTAATGATGAATAATGCATCTTCAAACTGGTGTCTCAACCTTACTGCCAACTTTTCTCGTTCAGGAAAAATTGCCACTTATTTCCCAACCAAGTATTCCAAAGTAAAACTTTGCTCAACTTTAACTGGCAGTACTGGAAAAAAATGTACTACGAGAGTTTGGCAAGTAACCTTAAAAGTTGGCGCATTTAATAAAGATTCCAAAAAGGTATAACACTTAGAAGATTACTCGTTAACTTATGCACAATTTTTATTTGAAGAAAAACTGATGAAATTTTTCAAAATTTCCTAATTAAACAGCGATTATGAAAACGCACAAGGACCCTTAAGGATAACTGTTTGCACAACAGTGGGCGTCAAAATGCTGCTGATGATGATTTACCTTTACAGCAAATGCTCAAACTGTTTTCCTTCAGCCGCAATACACGCTCGACATCTTCTTAAAAAGATCGGGTTATTAAACGAGCGAATCCAGGGTTATTAACAAACTCAGCTGCTTCCAATAGTCTTTGCCGTAGCTCAGCTACATTTTGAATCGGCTTGAAATACACTTTTTCCTTTACAGTTCCCCAGTAAAAAAAATCTAACGGATTCAAATCTGGTGACCGGGCTGGCCACGGTATTGTACCAGACCGCCCTATCCATCTGCCTGGAAAGTTTTAATCGAGATACTCTCTCACCATACCACATACAGCGTGTTCAACCTCTCCTGCCCCGGGATTATGAGCCCCGAGTTGCTTTTTGTCCGTTTGAGTTCCCAGAGACTTTGACTGCTGAAGTTTATTTGGTTTTTTTGAAAAATCATGTACAAAGTTTATTGGTGGACGTGCCACTGAGTATTTACAGGGACATGTGATTTCAGCATGATGGCTGCCCAGCGCACTATGCACTCAGTGAGAGAGTATCTCGATCAAAACTTTCCAGGCAGATGGATAAGGCGGTCTGGTACAATACCATGGCCAGCCCGGTCACCTGATTTGAATCCTTTAGATTTTTTTACTGGTTAACTGTAAAAGAAAAGGTGTATTTCAAGCCGATTCAAAATGTAGCTGAGCTACGGCAAAGACTATTGGAAGCAGCTGAGTTTGTTAATAACCGTGGATTCGCTTGTTTAATAACCCGATCTTTTTTAAGAAGATGTCGAGCGTGTATTGCGGCTGAAGGAAAACAGTTTGAGCATTTGCTGTAAAGGTAAATCATCATCAGCAGCATTTTGACGCCCACTGTTGTGCAAACAGTTATCCTTAAGGGTCCTTGTGCATTTTCATAATCGCTGTTTAATTAGGAAATTTTGAAAAAGAATTAGCGATTCTCAAAAACTACTTGACCAATCGACTCTAATTTTGTTGTGGTCATTTAGAAGTACGAAGCCTACGGATTTGAAGAATTTCAAGTAGTTGCGTGAAACTATCGTTGCATTAGCAACAAACATAACATTTTTACTGTTAGTAGGATCTTTTTACGTGTGATCTCATTCTGCAGGTCTCACAAATACCTGAAAATCTAATTGGAAGAGTTTTTTCGTTCCTGCCAACACTTTCGATTGAATCCCAAGAAACACGTTTTCTCATTCTTTGTTGTCGAATAAAAGGTTTCCCCACAGAAGTTGGTGTACCTATTTTATGCGCCCATGTTTTAAATACCTTGAATAACTTGCAACAATAAAACCATACTTTTCAATTCTTTCGCAAACCAGTGGTATTTTCGTCTAATATGATTAGACTAATAGCAAACAAACGTGGAATCAACTATTCGTTTTCACTTTTTAGACTTCGCACCAAGTCATCATTGAACACACAGCCTGTATATTTGCACACTAAAAACTACCTAGTCTACAATATGACATTTCGTCGATTGTTTGGATGTTTGTCAGGTTCTCTACATAATAACTGTGCCGTTGTCTATTGTTCAGATCTCTATTTTCAAAAATTCTGACAATATTACCCATAACTCACTTAGTGGAAATATTTTCTTTTGGCAGTATGTTCACTACAAAATCAAGGACTAATTCCTTAACCTGTTCGAATGTTACTTTGTCCTTGAATCGTTTCCGAAAAACGCCTTCGTGTCGAAGGTACAGTGCGAATAAAAAATTTGAATACGAAACGTATCACAACACTTCAATCTTATTATATTTGTGTCCTTGTCACGCGATTGTTTTTTTTTCGATATTAGGATAATTGATAAACAGGGTGGTATTCTTAATTTAAACTGCAAAACAATGAAGATATAGCTTTGTATAAGGTTGTCGCAAGATAGTGGTTTCTGAAGTATTTGAAAATTTTTCTTTTGCAAAAATGCTCTGTAAGGAATATACGAAACTAGGGTGATTATTTATTGCTGCTTCTACTTGTTGCAGGGACTAGAGCAGTTTGCTTAAATGTAAGTGCATTTAGGGTTTTCTTATTGGTGTATGGTTTTCAGCCGAACAGAGTGAGAGCTGTGAGATTGATAAACCTACTGGTTGTATAAGGTCCAACTCCCTTATACAACCGGTTTGTTAGTGTGAATTGAGACATTTTGTGAAAGAGGTTGACTAGCCCTTTTATCCTCGGTAGGCTGTCGATTATGTCTTGAATTTATCGGGGCATTGCACAAAGCTTCGAGAAAATTTAGGTCCATGAGCGACAGGATAGAATTGGAAGGGGCATCTTCAATGTTCCTTCGGTTTCTACACTACCTTAGGATAGCTGGACACAACAAGCGATGAAAGGGCGGAGGGCTTTTTTGGTCTGTAGAACCATTGTCTTTTTCGGGGTTGGAAGAAGACTTTGGGGAGCCGGATCTTGACTTGTAAGATCGATCGACTTCATCGATCTATCTCGCTTGTCGCTACTGACTAATTTGGCCCAATGCGAAGAGCGAGCATGATTGACAAATGTGGCGGACGACTCTTCATACTGCCCTCGCCAAGCCAGGGTGCCCCATTTAGATAGTTAGGGATCACTAGGAAAAAGCATCAGTTCAGTTGAATAGTTAGGAAAAATGAAACGGTTGCAAACTTTAAAAGGAGAAAGAATCGGAATTTTCATATAATACATAAGCTTCAAGAAAAAAGTTTGCGTCAGAGAACTCCAAACAAGTGGTCGGGATTAGCGAGTAGCTAGGGATATGTTAGAGAATTTTGTTTTGGGCACTCTGCGATGTGGGGGCACGTCGAGGGATGCAGACACACAGCGCAGAGGATGCAGACACACAGCGCAGAGCATGCAGAGGCACAGCGATAAGAGCATTTTGCCGAAATGTAAGTACATTTAGGGTTTTCTTATTGGTGTATGGTTTTCAGCCGAACAGAGCGAGAGCTGTGAGATTGATAAACCTACTGATTATATAAGGTCCAACTCCCTTATACAACCGGTTTGTTAGTGTAAATTGAGACATTTTGCGAAAGAGGTTGACTAGCCCTTTTATCCTCGGTAGGCTGTCGATTATGTCTTGAATTTATCGGGGCATTGCACATAGCTTCGAGAAAATTTAGGTCCATGAGCGACAGGATAGAATTGGAAGGGGCATCTTCAATGTTCCTTCGGTTTCTACACTATCTTAGGATAGCTGGACACAACAAGCGATGAAAGGGCGGAGGGCTTTTTTGGTCTGTAGAACCATTGTCTTTTTCGGGGTTGGAAGAAGACTTTGGGGAGCCGGATCTTGACTTGTAAGATCGATCGACTTCATCGATCTATCTCGCTTGTCGCTACTGACTAATTTGGCCCAATGCGAAGAGCGAGCATGGTTGACAAATGTGGCGGACGACTCTTGATACTGCCCCCACCAAGACAGGGTGCCCCATTTAGATAGTTAGGGATCACTAGAAAAAAGCATCAGTTCAGTTGAATAGTTACTAAAAATAAAACGGTTGCAAACTTTAAAAGTAGTAAGAATCGGAATTGTCATATAATACATAAGCTTCAAGAAAAAATTTTGCGTCAGAGAACTCCAATCAAGTGGTCGGGAGTAGCGAGTAGCCAGGGAAATGTTAGGGAATTTTGTTTGGGCACTCTGCGTTGTGGGGGCTCATCGATGGATACATACAACTCTTCATCATCCCCTTGCAGAGAGGGGAAAGTTAAGAAAGGCATTCCCCTGGGTCCATGGCCAAGCTGTTAAACAGGGATCCAGCATTTAAAAGAATACTGCTAAGTATCAATATAGGTCTGTTGTCTATGATTATTCATGCTTTAAACTCATAGCGCGTGTTTTTCTTAATCTTTTTGAGCTTTTAGGTGAGGACATTCTGTAGTTCAGGAATGGTGATGAACTGTGCTAAATATTGATGATAATGATATATTATAATTTTAAATTATATTTGGTATTTTTTATTTCTATTAGGTACATATTTTACGATCATATATTTTTAGCTAAGATGTGATTGCACATTTCTTATTTTTACATATTTTACAGAACTGCTGTCCGAAAACGTTCAGGTTTCCTTTTAGAATCATAGCCCAAATATTTTTATCAAGCTTTGGAGGGAGGACACTCCCAATTTCAGAAATGACACATGTTATGGACACTCCCGAGCGTGATAAGCGTGACATAATAAATATTGATGATAATGACTTGTATAGGCAGCTGTTTAAAAAATGTTCTGCCTGGATAGCTGGATGAATGTTGATGGATAAAGATAAAGGTTGAATAGGAACCATGGAAAAATGTTAAGAAGATTAAAGTCCCGATTTATAGTATGCAAAAATATATGAAGACACAAATCAAACAAACATCAACATTTTTACAGGGTAAGCATAGGCATCAAGAAGGTTGGGTTTGAACTTCACGAACCACTGAAGCCTAGATAGGTTGAGGATCTTGGAATCATTCCCACGAGATATATCTTCAAAACTTACTCTAAGAAGACTAAAAGATTTCCACTTAAAATTATACTCATATTTATGCTATTATCCATGAAATAAAGAGTCAACCTATTTGATGTTTCAAAATAAGCAAAGGTATTATTTAAATGGGAGTACTTACGTGAACTATCTTTGTAGATAAACCTGTGGATAGTAGTAGTATGGTCTACTGTCAATACATTGATGAAGCTTTACGAAATATTTACAGCCAGGTTACAAGCAAAAGCTTCTAAAAATGTTTACGATTTTCATACAACTTTTGAAGAAATTCATTGACGTATTTGGGAAGCTAACATTCTGGGGCCAAAAATTATACTTCTTCACCCTCTTGAAGATGATTGCAGGCTGGTACATGCAGAATGAACATCAACTGAATTGATAATTGAAACAATGAAGAGGTTTCTTCGTGTGGTTAATCATCTTCGGATAAATGACTTGCAAAACAAGTAGCTGACGTGAAATCGTCCAGTGTTTCTGAGGGATGAAATATGTGAAAAGTTCGTTTCATGAGTATGCCCGTAGATGCTAAGTAAGAAGGTAGTAGTGATAGTAGTAGCAACAGTAGCAGTTGTGGTGATAGTGATAGTAGGGTTAGTAGTAGATATTACAGATATGAGGTGAGATGTCCCAGCATGCAAGGTGGTTTGTATTATGTTTCTTAATTATATCTGGTATTCATTATTTGTATTTTACTATCGCCAGCTGGATAAAACACCTTGATCTATTGAGAAAATATATTTACAAGCACAATGGGTTACCACAATTCTTCTTTCATATTTCAGATGTATGTTGCCTATGATGACTTATGCTTTAAAATTGTAGCGCAAGTATTTTTCTTTGTTTGTTTCAGCTTTTAGGTGAGAGTGAGGGAATTCTGTATTTCAGGAATGGTGATGAACAATGATAAATATTGATGATAATGATATATTATAATTTTAATTTTAGCTTACATTTGGTATTTACTATTTCTATTAGGTACATATTTTAGGAACATGTCTATTTTTAGCTAAAATGTGATTGCACATTTATTGTTTTTACGTATTTTACAGAACTGCTGTCTGAAAACTTTCAGACAAACTTTCAAAATCATAGCCCAAATATTTTATCAAGCTTTGGAGGTAGGACATTCCCAATTTCAGGAATAGCACTGTTATAGACACTTACGAGCGTGATAAACGTGATATAATGGATATTGATGATAATGATACAGCTGTTTCAAAAAATATTCTGCCTGGATAGCTGGATGGATGTTGATGGGTAAAGACAGAAGTTGAACAGGAACAATAGAAATATGATACGAATGATTAAAGTCCCGATTTATAGTATGCTACAATATATGAAAACAGCAATCAAGCAAACATCAACATTTTTACAGGGTAAGCATGGGGGAATATGGCATCAAGAGGGTTGGTTTTGAATTTCACGAAACACTGAAGTATAGATCGAACTGTTAAGGATATTGGAAACGTTCCATAGAGATGTATTTTCTAAGAACACCAAAAGCTTTCCACTCAAATTATACTTAAATAAATACAGAGTCAACCTACTTGATATTTCAAAATAAGTAGAGCTATTATTTAAATGCGGGTACCTACATATGTGAACTTTTTTTGTAGATAAATATGTGGATTATAGTACTATGGTCTACGGTCAACATATTGATGAAGCTTTACGAAATATTTACAGCCAGGTTACAAGCAAAAGCTTCTAAAAATGTGAGGCATATTTGGGAAACTAACATTCTGAGGCCAAAAGTTATACTTGTTAACCTTCTTGAAGATGATTACAGGCTGGTACATGCAGAATGAACATCAAGTGAATTGATCATTGAAATAATGAAGAGGTATTTTTTACATAATCTTAAACTCATTTATTGTTCATGTTTCACTGACTTCTTACCCCCTAAGTCAAACTTATCAGGAAATATATCTTCTGAAACCTATTGGAAAAAGCAGCGGTACCATTGAAGAAAGCTTCCACCAAATTTTATTTTTCTAACAACTTATCAGAAAGATGTCAGTGAATTTCGATGGGCGTTTTTAAAGTAAGAACCAATTGCACCGTTATAAAAAACTCATGATCAATTAGTTTGGTTGGAGAATATCGACTAGGTCTTTCCTTTGAGCATATTCAACCAAATTGGATCACAGAAGAACTAAAAAGACAATTATTGTTAAATTTATATAGGCTGATTATTTAAAATTCCTTCTGTAATTGTTATCATCTTTGTATAGTAAGGATAAGTCTCAGATGCTACATTAACCAGAAACTGGTGCCACGACTTGACTTGTGTTTGAATCTTTATGGTGACTATTTTAAAAAAAAATGAAAAAATGTTCATATTTTAGTTTGTGATACAATTTACATTCATAAGTAAAAATTCTCCGACTCGATTACAAAACGGTTCTTACTTAAAAATTGACCCTCGTATAAGCCGTTACTTCAATGTTATTTTTTTTTAGGATAATCGTGGCATGCTGGTGGATTATAGATTTTCGACAAATGAATCCAGAATTGTGGAACGACTCGATTTTTCTTCACCTGATACAATTAATCTGAGCAGTGACGGCTGAGGTTTTCTAGGGGTTTCCCTCGCCCAAGTGCGAATGCAGTCACCAGAAACCATATTCCCCTAATGAGAGAAGATGAAAATCATAGTTCTCCTATTAATGATTATGTAATTTAAGATCAAATAGACATTAAAGATATTTATATAGTAAAACTTTGTTTTGTTTCATAAAAGAAATAGAAATCTCAACGACCTCCTTTCCTGCACGATCAACCCAATCCACAGCTTCGCTGATGACAGCACTCTACATACAGGAATTGAGAGTGACAAGCCGATTCTGCCGCTGGTTTGGTGTAGATTATCCCAAATGAAGAAAAAATACGCTGAAGCAGCTGCTATATGAAGCTGCTGAACGAGGTCAACTGTAACTTCACTTAAGTAAGTTATCTTTCAAGGACTTTTACCAAACAAGTGGTGTGAGGCCTTTCAAATTGTCTTGAAATAAATAACGAGCGGCATATTCAAGACCTTCTTCGTGTGGCTTCAGATTCCATTTAAGTCCTTGGAATCGTTGATCTAGTATATTTGCCAGATAGTGTGCTGGAGACATAGCCATATCAAACCTTTTTATAAAATGATTTCTATCTAACTTTCATTCTCTTCAAAAAAGGCAAATAGGTCTATCCAAATTTCTGCATTCGCTAATTGTTCTCGTTGAATCTCATCTAGGGCAATTGCTATTTGTTTTAACTTTACTAAATAGTCCTGGGCATTTATTTTTAAATTTGCAGAATTATTAATAATTATTTTTATTATCGATGGGTACATGCGAGCATAACTTTGTACCATAAAGTAATTTGGGGCGCTGGATATGAGCATCATAGAAAAACAGTTCTAAAGGGACCTTTATTTGGGGTGAAATTGGTAAGGAACTTCCAACCCGCGGCTACCCGTGAATCCTAGCACTAAGTTCCCATCAAATTCGTAATCTACGCACACAATTCACCTAGAAAACGAGCTTTCATCTAGTTAATGGACTCGCAACACTTTTTGGAGAGTTTCTATTAGTCGTTTTTTGACAAACTGGAATGCTTGCCATTAACTAGGAAACGAGGACTTTTCAGACTGAATTCGGTTTCAGCGACCCAAAAAACGTATTATAAGAATCGCTGGGTTCTCATTTTTGCGATTTTAGAACCGTAAGCGTGGTTCAAATAACCTCTATCGTACGTATTTTGGGTTGCCAAAAAAACATGTAGATCTAATTATGTAGCCAAAAATTGCAAAACTATGCGTTTTTGCAACTTTTGGGTGCTAAAGATCCATTTTTCTTATCGATGGCTATCGAAGCTTTGTATAACAAGGTAATTTGGGGTTTGGGGCGCTGAATACAGGGTGATTCTCACGTCATGACCAAAAATGAAACACCTTACATAGGACCGTCTTTCATTTCATTTTTCCCTCAAGGGCTTCATTAAAAAGTTTAAAAATAAAAAACAAATTTTACAATATCTTCAAAACCTTTAACTGGATGAACTTAAATTTGGTATGTGGATTTACCTAAGTATTGTCTACATTCAAAAGTCTTTACTCAAAATTAACGTGCACCACTGACGGGGATACAGGGGATCAGTGGTATTTTTCCAAATAAAAATAGTACGCCACAAAGAATTACTCTTATTTTTTTTCATAGAGTGCATTGTTTCCGAAAAAATAAAAAAAGAAGTTACATAAGACTTTATTACGATAAATGTTCAAAAAGACCATTTTCCCAAGTTCCCAAAAACGTCAAGATCGTATCAAGGCCTCCTATTTTATTTTGAAACTAATTGTATTCCGGCTCTTCATGAATGATCTAATTTGTTTTATTTTTATTTTTACGAAAACAATGCACTCTAGGAAAAACAATAGTAATTATTTGTAGCAAATTGAAGGTCAAATTCGAAAAATTGCCGGTTTCGAAAAGAAAACTGTTTTTATTTGGAAAAATAATGCCACTAGTCCCCTGTATCTCCGCCACTGGAGCACGTTAATGTTAAGTAAAGACTTTTAAATGTGGACAAAACTTAGGTATATCCACATGCTAAATTCTAGTTCATTCCAGGTGACGATCTTAAAAAATTGTTTTTTTATCTTTAAACTTCAACACCCCCTTTTTTTATCCTTGTATAAGTATTATAGTGAAAAATTCTAAAGTGCAATCGGGCCCGATTTGAGATGAAAAATTGGTAGCGAATCCTAGAAACGATTTGACATCGAGTACAGAATATAAGCACCCGATTTACCTACAAAACAAGCTGCCAGAGCTGAATGTTTTCTATTATTCGTTTTTAGCGACACAAAAACCTATTATAAGAATGGACAGACCCATTTTTTGCAGTATTTCAGATTGTAACAAAAGACGTCGATGATATTAAAAATTCACTGAATCAAACCAGTCTCTGGATGACTTACCGCAACCAACATTACAGAGTGCAACCAATATTACAGAGCGTATGTTTTGAAAACGCTAGAGATAGTCACAGTGGCGGATCGCAACCAACATTACAGAGCGCAACCAACATCACAGAACGCAACCAACATTACAGAGGGTATGCTTTGTAAATGCTAGACCTAGTGGCAGTGGCGGACCGCACCAACATTACAGAGCGCAACCAACATTACAGAGCGTATGTTTTGTAAACGCTAGAGCTAGTGACAGTGGAGGACCGCAACCAACATTACAGTACCATGCATACGAGGGATGTCTTTTAAGTTTTGCATATAGAAACATAGTAGGCCGCGCGGATCGAACGTCAGTACCGAATCTTAACCTCACTCTTTAGTGAACTTAAATTCAAAGTTTCACAACAATTCGTGCGGTGTTCTCACTTCAGTGAATTTTTAAGTGTTACCAAGTCATTAGAAAAATGGAACTCAACCGAGAACATTTTCGCGCCATAGTTTATTACAACTTTCAGAGACAATTATCGCAACAAGAATGCCTTGCTGAGTTACTGTCTGTTCTCAGCAACGAAGTGCCACATCAGTCGACAATTTCCCGTTGGTTTCAATTCCGGAAACTCAAAAAATCTTCGAGATACAGGTGGTAAAAATCCTTATTTAAAAACTGTGATACTATTGTAGATATCTTCATGGAATCTGGTACACATTTATGCATCAGTATACGAACAATTTTATTATTTCTACCAGTGACATTCGTACAGCTTTTGCATGGAATACTTTTGGTACGGCACTGCTTTCCCTTTAAATAAATGATTGATTTTCTTTCTACATACGCATGGTTTTCGCATAAAAAAACTCGTTTTACTGCGAGCTATAAATAATCAAGAAAGAAGCATATTCGAAAGTTCACCTGATGACGTATTGCAGTCCAATATTAGCCCTATATAATGTGTAGTAATGATATTTCAATAAAACACTCTAGATGTCTGCTTAAAACATGTATTCATGTGTTAAAAAATCAATGCACGTGTAACAATAAGATAACTATTAGTAACAGGTAAATTGAATTATATCATTTATTATTTTCGCTGTCAACTTAAATCCACATTGTTGCTGGAACGTACTGATAAAACGGGATCATCAAAATTAAAGTACGTACTATTGGTTATAAACAGAACCAACATTAAACATTTAATACTTAACGTTACTCATCAGTCTACAATGTGCTTGGAAATCTGTTTATGTGAAATATACCGTTTCAGGTTTCCATGATACAGAAAAACGACACTGTTGTGTATACTGCATGTAGTTTGTTACATGCCTATATCGTTTGTACTTAAAATAAATTATTCGTCCATCATATTTTGGCAGTACAAAATTAAAGCTTGGATAGTGCGCAAATATACGATGCAAAACCCATACAAAGTTGTATGTTGTAAGGAATTCCATGTTACAAGGATAAAGTATCTCCCAACTGTCATTTCAAATGAAGGTTATAACAATTTTAACAAATTCGTTTACTGTGGAAATAATATATGTACAATATGCTATTTATTTTATTAATGACAAACTTTTCTGACCTCAAAAATCTCATTTTTAATTGCAAAATTTGCTTATTGCTTTTGAACCGAATTTATGACTTTTGTGTGAATCATCGCGAGACTTAATTGCATCTTTCCTGTTCTAAGCATATCCCTCTATGCATCACAAACCCTACGAAACTGTATTATTGCTCAAGAACATCTATTTTCACGAGGTAATGATTCTCATACTGAATTTGCTTTTGTCTTCGTCAAGGTATAATTTTGGGATCTGAAGACGTTTTACGTCTTCCAATATCCTATTGCCCATTCTGTTCTTTTGGTTCGTCAACATTAATCTCTAGATACCCATCAACATCGTCCATCTCTCTGCACACAAACTTTGCCGCGATTGTCTCTTTACCACTAGCTTGAGGTGTGAATGTAAACTGTGCTTTGGCATGTCCCCCGGGTGGCACTGCATCTTTTATTCTTATTTTCAACTTCCTTTCAATTCCTGGTCCTTCAATGGTGAATTCGCCCTTCCTCAACGACACTGGCAGCGGATTCTCCACATAAATGTCGGCTGTCACTTCATGATTTCTCACCGGTGGGTTTTTCAATACAATCTTGATATCCGGCTTCCTGATCCTGAAGTCATCCTGAGCGAAGTATTCAAACTTCGTGTCTTCAATCGTAGCCATACAGGAAATCGTGAACGCTGATTGATCCAGCAGGTGTTTGGAGTACTCTTCGTAAGTGACCGGCAGTTTGACTTCTTGCGTCGAATTTGGTTTAATGGAAACAGCGAATGTTTCACTCTTAACATTGTCGCCCATTCTTCCTGTGTAACTCACCGTATCTACTCTCAAGGTAACTGTCACCTTGTACTCCTTGTTAGAGCTTCTGTTTTTCATTTCCATGCAAGCATTGAACGTTTGGCCGATTTTGATGTCATCCAGCAGTTTGAAGTTGAAATGGATGTCGTTGAAATCTTCGTTCAGGTAGTACCTGAGAAGAAAAGGTCAAGTTAGCAATTTGCGTGGCTCCACTATTCAAGAAAAAAGTCGGTACTGTTGCGTCTGGTGGAACTCTGGATTTCACTGTTTTTTCACTTGAAACTTATAGAGGGTAGTCATAAAAAGTGTGGATGAAGTACGCTTTTCATGAAATTTTTTTCCCAAAACACTGTATTTTTTAGCAGTTATTTCCCTCATTATTTACACCGCCATCTACCATATGACGCTGACGTCTGTGGATATGTCATATACAGGTTGACTTTGAAGTTGAGTCATTAATTTTCAGATAATGATTGTAGAAGGAAGATAAACCAAAATATGTGTGTAAAAATAAAAATAAAATTAAAAAAAATGTTACCTTGTTTTATAAAGTATCCTCCAGACAAGTATTTCAGTGCGGACCTGTATTTGATCGTGCTGTCTTGGAGCACCGGCATGCCGTCCCCTGTGAGGTCTTAAGTCACCTGATTCACGAGCCTTTTGTACTACATTAACAAAGGCACGAGGGGTTGGTTGCACTCGATTGGGAAACCGATCCGCATAAATTCGTGATGCCGCGTAAATAAGAATCATGTCCACAAGTTCAGCATTTTCGTAAACATGTGCCATTTTTGATTTCGTTTGAGCCACGCAACAGACACCACTATTCACTCACGCGTTTCCGACTTACACTGACTGTATACAACTGAATAAAATAATTGTAAAAACATCGTTCCAAATTCTTTCGCTTTTTTGTTTCCGATGCGATGAACCGATAAGGTGGATTATATCCGTTGTTGCCAAACACGAGCACATAATATTATTATTGAGACAGGGCGGTACTCAAACTTCCAAAGGGCTATAACTTTGTTACTTTAATTTTACCAGAAAAATGGTAAAGGAAAAAACATTTCTTTTGATCAGATCTACTCACTGTTAAAATAAATGACTCAACTTCGAAGTCATTATTAGAGGCGCTTGCCTGCGGTGTTGCCGGATTGCGCTCCGTATTTAGGGAAAAAATGAAAAGTGGAAAATTTATATTCATTTATATTAATGAAACACAAATACCAAAAACTGAAACAGACAACAGTAGTAAAATTAAAAGTGGTTCTTACTAAGTATAAAACAAAAAATAATAAACAGCAGTAAAATAAAAAACAAGTCTAAGTGATTATAAAAAAACAAAAAATTAAAACAGTAGTAAAACAAAAAACAATTCCATTTAATTATAAAAAAAATGAAAAATACTTTTTGTTTTGTGTTGTGACTTAGAATTAGCTTTTTATTCAACATGGAATTGTTTTTTTTGTTTTACTATTTTTTATTTTAATGCCGTTTGTTATTTTTTGATTTTTATAATTACATGGAATTAGTTTTTCTTTTACTACTGTTTTTATTTTTGTTTTTTAGAATTATTTATAATTTATCATTTTTTAGTTTACTAATGTTATTTTTTGATTTATGCTCATTAGGAATCGCCTTTTATTTTGCTACTGTTATTTGTTTCAATTTTTAGTTTTTGTGATTCATTAATTAATATATTTTTTCAACTTTTCATATTTTTCCCTAAAGCGGAGCCCAATCCGGCAACACCGCAGACAAGCGCCTCTCATATATGACATACGCACAGACGTCTACGTCATATGGCAGATAGATGGCGGTGGAAATAATGATGGAAAGAACAGCTAAAAATACAATGTTTTGGGAAAATTTTTTCATGAAAAGCGTGCTTCATCCACACTTTTTTTGTTTCTAAATAATCTATCAGACTACCCTCTAATAGTTTTAAGAGAAAAAATAGTGAAATCGGAAGTTCTACAAGACGCAACAGCACCAAAAAGTCATATGAACATGTTACCTAAACGCCTTCAATGTTTAATTGCCGTGTGGATTTGAGTTAGGTTAAAAATATGATAATGTTAAAATCTGCTTTATGATTAGCATTTACGAGGAAATTTGATCTCTTAATTTTCTATCTACTGACTTTCTGTTTACGCGTAAGAAATAAGAAACATTTCTCTGCATGATCGTACCTGTATGGCTGTAATGTGGAATTTGATACGATCAGACAGAAAACATAAGTGCAACATAACCTTTCATACTCATTTTTTCTTTTCACAAGAAATCCATAAGCCCGTGGAAAGAACATCAGAGATCAGCTCAGAAGGATAAGTATCATAATAGTACTTTTTTGGGCTCAACTATACTTTAGCGCACATCGCAAATGTTTAATTTCTTATTTTAAAAAGAAAGATTAGGATCTAACTTGCACGAAAATATCATTTTTTCTTGAAGGAATCCTCTGCTTGCTATTTTATAGAACTTCAAAGTTGCATTTTAGGTGCTAATACTGTAGTATAGAATACTGCTTTATAAGCTGTTTTCTTCTTGTTTATACAAAAGACTGTTCAAAATTATATGAATATAACATACACTGTAAGTTCCTGGATACTCTTCATCGCAATAATGCAATTTTAATGATGAAAATAGTTCATTGTTAAGTACTCATTTCTTTTATTTCAGATAATTATTCCCATCACTACACCACCGTCACTGTCATATTCTCTCCATCTAGTTGCGATGTTGCCAAGTCATGGATAGTAATATACCTTAATTTGGTTTGTCAAATTCTTACTTATATAAAGGGTGGGCCATCTATCGGTTTCGATTTGAACCACGTGTTAATTTGACGCTGACAATACTTATGTCAATCTGATTTGTCATAAAATTCAGTATATTATCTCCGCTGAACGAAATGAATCGATTTACGCTTGAGCAACGTTGGGTAATATTGGAAATTTATTTCCAAAACAAAGACAATTGGGCAGAAATTGCACGAAAATGCCGTTCAAAATTCGGTCGCAACGAAGCACCAACAGCGCCCGGTATACGCAAGTTTATTAATAAAGTGCGTGAAACTGGTTTCATTGTTGATGCTCCAACACGTCAGCGTGCTCGTACAGTGCGTACACCCGAAGGTATCGATGCTGTGGCTGCGAGTGTGCGTGAAAATCCATCAACGTCAACACGTCATCGTTCCCAAGAATTGAACATTTCCCGCACCAGTTTACGACGAATTTTGCGGAAAGATCTCGGTATGACGCCTTACAAAGTTCAATTGGTTCAAGAGTTGAAGCCGCGTGACCATCCACTTCGTTCTGCCTTCGCTACATGGGCCAACGAGCAACTAATCAATGATGTCGATTTTGCGAAAAAAATAATCTTTTCAGACGAAGCTCATTTTCATATTGGTGGCTACGTCAATAAGCAAAATTGCCGTATCTGGGGCTCGGAAAACCCACACGAGGTCTTAGAGAAGCCAATGCATCCCTTGCGAGTGACTGTTTGGTGTGGATTGTGGAGCGGAGGCATCATTGGCCCATATTTCTTTGAAGACGGGGACGGCGCAACCGTTTCTGTCAATGGAAACACCTATCGCACCATGATAACTGATTTTTTTGTTCCTGCTCTTGATGGTATTGATGTGGAGAATGTTTGGTTTCAGCAGGATGGTGCAACTTGTCACACATCGCATGCCACAATCAACTTATTGCGCGAAACCTTCGATGGCCGTTTAATCAGTCGAAATGGTGATGTCAATTGGCCGCCAAGAAGCTGCGATTTGACACCATTGGACTATTTCCTGTGGGGCGCTGTTTAAGACAAGTGTTATGTCGACCATCCAGAGACAATTGACCATTTGAAGGCCAACATTCGTGATGCCATTGACGAGATACGGCCCCAAACACTCGAAAAAGTGCTCGAAAATTGGTCCGATCGAATGGGCTACTGTGAGGCCAGCCGCGGCAGCCATTTGAATGAAGTAATATTTCATTTCTGAGCGGAACAATTGTACTTCAAAACAAAAAAATAAATTTGGCAATATCTCAAACCGTTTTTGTTTTATTTTATTTTTAAATCGAAACTTTTAAATGGCCCACCCATTATATATACTAGCGCAAAAATGTGCAATCGGCACAGGGTTGTCATGAAAATGTGATTTGAAGGTGTGGCCGGCAGTTTTTACTGTATTAAATCCATCTAGTGCCCTACGATAGCGTTAGCTAAAAAAACTTTTTTGAAGAATGCCTTATGCCCTTCACAAAAGTATTTCGCTTATTGTGTTTCCTATATAATAGTTATAATCTATTTACTTTTTGTATGTAGGTGTATGTACTTGAAGAATTATTTAAAGTGATGCTGATGTTACAAAACGTACCTAATTAAATGTGATGAATAACTGTAAAAGTACCTGTTGCAAATCACTAAATAATGAAAACAACAAAGAACAGTGCAATACAGTGTATGTTATATTCTTCTAATTTGTACAAAAAGCAAAAAAAGACAGCACATAAAACAGTATTCTATTCTAGAGTATTACCAGCAAAAATGCAACTTCGAAGTTCTAAATAATAGCAAGCAGACGGTTCCTTAAGGAAAGTAAGTAAAAGTTACATCCTAATCTTTCATTTTAAAGTAAGAAATGAAGTATTTGCGATATGCGCTAAAGTATAGTCACCCTTTTTTCTTAAGAGAAAGCCGATTTTTCTTTAAAACTACTTAGTTCAAATCTCGCAAAAACGCCACTGGACTATTTT
This sequence comes from Acanthoscelides obtectus, assembly GCA_963669975.1. NCBI lineage: Eukaryota > Metazoa > Arthropoda > Insecta > Coleoptera > Chrysomelidae > Acanthoscelides > Acanthoscelides obtectus. The sequence continues at coordinate 7,059,847 of CAVLJG010000006.1, forward strand.
ATCTAGCTTTTCAAGAAAGATTTCAATTGATCTCATTACGTTACCTGGAAAACAAGTTTCTGGTTTGTTGTAGAGCTCTGAGCATCGTCGTTCTCTCTTCAACTGTCTTCTCTGGATGCTTGTATGTATAAGTTATATCTTCTCTTTCGAAGGAGGTTGGCGATTTCGTACATATCATTTTTCCTATTCCATGTATGTCTTTTCGAAGCAGTTTCAACGGTTGTGTTGGTCCAGAATACTTCCAGAATATCTGAAAAACGAAACATGCAATGGAAAGAAAAACAATCGAACTGTTACCTGAAATACGTAAATAAAATATACAGTGTGCTTTCGTTTTCAAAATACCAAATATCAACTATACAGGGTGTCCGCAAAGTTGGGGTTTTCCTTTTCAGAAACAACTACCCTTGAAATAACAAAGGTAATGTGTAGTGAAACGAGGGCGACCAAGTAAAAAAAAATAAAGGAAAAAGTACTCACTCTCCAGTTGACGAGAAGGGCTAAGTACGTCTCTGCCCGAAAGCATACCGCTCCAACAGAAAATGAAATCAGCTGATACGCTACCGAGCAGACGCAGGCAAACAAGGAAAGCAAAATGTTAAGTAAAAAGTCTAGGTATTGCATCCCGTCCAATGGATTTGGGAGAATAAATGGTCCAATGAGCATACCGTTCACCATGCCAGCCGAAAATGTTTGTTGAAAATGTGCCCGACGGACAGCGTGCGGATTTTCTACTGACCAAACATGAGTGTTGCGAAAATTATTCACCCCATTACGCGTGAACGTAGATTCGTCTGTCACCAATATGCACTTCAAAAAGTCCGGATTATTGTCATATTGATGCAACAACCACTCGCAAAACCGCACTCTTGCTGGAAAATCTTCAGGTTGAAGGGCTTGTACACGTTGGACGTGAAACGGATACAGCCCCTCTTCACGCAGCGTTTGCCACACTTTAGTTTTTGATACTTGCACTTCTCTAGCCATGTCTCTAGTGCTTGTTGTTTTTTGAAACGCAATCGATTATACGGGTTCGTTTACCTCTTCACGCGTGACCGTAACCGTCGGTTGAAGGTTGCATACTGACCTGACACACTGGCCCCGACCCAGTTCTGTCGTCGGGTTGAGCTAGTGTCCTAGTACCACTCGGGGATGTCGCGGGTCGCGGCTACAGGACGGTATTCAGATATTTTTGATGTTGCAGAGCCCTTTATCTCGGTTCCCTTAAGACATTGGTGTATATGGTACTAAGAAAAATTGCTTATGTTTTCAAGATCTACACGTCGTGTAAAGGAAAACCCCCACTTTGCGGACACCCTGTATAAAGGTTGCATAACAAGAGAGTTAGTTTACATTGTTAACAATTATCCAGAAAAATCATTATCAAGTTAAATGGATATCGTTTTTACAAAAACTGTTCAAAATTGTCCCCATTTGTTCGATTAATGCAAAATTTTGCTGACCTAGAGGAACATCTTTTAGTAATTGTAGCAGATTGAAGAAAATCTAAATAAATTTCACCGGTCAGTCGAGATGGAAAAAAGTAGGGTCCAATAAGCATGCCATTTATCACGTCAGCCCAAACATTTGATGAAAATCTAAGTTCAAAATGAGTTCTTTTTACAGAATGCGGATTTTATACTGCCCAAATATGATTGTTGTGGAAATTGTGCACTCCATTTCGCGTAAATGTGGACTCGTCTGTAAACAAAATTAATTTCGTAAAAGCTTCATTCCTACCGAAATGTTCTAAAAGCCACTTGCAAAGTGCAAGTCTTCTAGGATGATCTTCAGGTTGTAATGTTTGTACCCGTTGATAACGATAAGGATAATATTGGAACTTTATCATGAGCTGCTATGGTTCCAGTACCCATTGTTGGGTAGTAAACAAAAACTAAGATTTTAAACGGCAGTGGTCGAGAATATCAAAAAATCCGTGTAATAACATTCTTATTTTCTTAAATGTGTAATCCTTACTATTTCTTTTGTTATACAACTTTTATATATATATATAAATGATTCAACTTTGAAAACACTCTGTATTGTCATTGTACTGAAGATCACAGTGAAGAAGATTCGGTCAATACATGTAATTTCATTGGCCATAGAAGCATGGGTGATCATCGACGTGTAAAGTACACGATACATTTCAAATGTCATATTATCCAATATTATTTGTACTCGTATCTACCTTATCGGCATTGACTTCTGCGAACAAGAAATTTCCGTCATATGGTTTGAGTATCTCTGCCATTTTTACTGCTACTACTGAAGCGGGCCCACATCTGAAAAATAAATAAAACGTACTTTAGATATTTTTGGGGCTGATACATAATTAAGCAGTACCTCAAGGTTCTGTCTTGGGTCCATTACTTTTTTCAGTATACTTTGCAAATATTACTAGTAGTTTCATATATTCAAAGCCTTGTTTATTTGTTGATGATACCCAAATAAAATTTTCGTTCTCTCATACAGATACAACAACTGCGGTTATATTATTAAATGAAGATCTTAGTAATTTGACCAATGAAAGCATAGCTCATCAGTTATCTGTAAATCCAACCAAGTCAAATGTTTTATTGTTCGGGAAACACAAAAAGAGCGTGGCAGATTCATTCCATATTTCAATTAATAATAATATTATTCCTCATATACTAAGTGACATATAAATCCGAACACCCAGTTTAAATGGTTTTATTTTAATAAAATTTTGTATAAGTACTTAATGAAGCATAATAAGTAAATGATAAAAATTTCAAAATGATTGCACTGCTTTAAAGCCCTTTGACCTTTAATAATGTGTGGATGCACCCTGATGTGCTATGCATTCTCCAACGCGCCTAGGAATGCTTCTGATCAGGTGGTCAATGTCCTCCTGTGGTATCTCATTCCAGGCAACCACCAACTCCTCTTGAAGTGCTTCTAGAGTCTGAGGAGGACGTTGCAAATTGAGCAATCTCCTACCCATCACATCCCACACGTGCTCAATTGGGGATAAGTCGGGAGATCTTGGTGGCCATGGTAACAATGTTACATCATTATGTTGAAAGAAGTCTTTTGTGACTCTTGCAACATGTGGTCGGGCATTATCTTGTTGGAAAGTCGGATCTGCCAGGGTGTCAAGATAGGGTAAAAGATGGGGTTCTAGAACTTCGTGGATATAACGCTGCGCGTTCATGTTACCTCTGATGAAGATTAAAGGTGACCTGGAACCATAAGCTATAGCACCCCAAACCATAACTCCAACAGTGTGATGAACATGTCTTTCAACAAAAAACTGTGGATTCCTCCTTTCACCACGTCGCCTTGTAACCCTGGCACGACCATCGTGCATGCCTAAACAAAATTGAGACTCGTCACTAAAGACAATACTGTTCCATTCCTGATCCCAGAGTGACCGTTGTCTGCACCACTCAAGGCTATTACATCGGTGTTCTCGAGTTAAAGGGAGGACCCAGTCTGGTCGGTATGAAAACAAGCCAAAACTTCTCATTTGTCGGTAAACACTTCGCATGCCAATAGGTCTTCCGTGTTCTGCAAACCATTCATTTGCAATGGACCTGGTAGTGGAGAAACGGTCCCTTAAGGCCAATAATCTTAGGCGGCGATCTTCACGGTCTGTTGTTCTACGGCGGCGTCCAGTGCCCCTTGCTCTTTGCGTACGGCCTTCTCGAAGCCATGCCTGACAACACCTAACCACAGTGTCTACACTTCTTTGCACTCTAACTGCAATTCCCCGAAAAGAAAGTCCAGCTTCCCGAAGTCCCACTATACGGCCCCTATCAAACTCACTAAGTTGACGAAATCGTACAGGTCTCCATACTCTAGGCATCGTAACCGATCGTAAAGGATGTCAAGAACCAAAATCCGCCAACGTTGATTCTTTACTGCGGCTGAAATATTCATTTTTAGAGCGTTAGTGAATTAAAAAAAAAGCAGTATAAAAACCGGAATGTCCAACTGATAAGGCTGAAAATTTTTTCACTTGTTATTTACAGTAAGATAAATAGATTCACCAACTTTTATTAAAATAAAACCATTTAAACTGGGTGTTCGGATTTATATGTCACTTAGTATACATCCGCTACTAGGAATTTAGTCTTGATTATGGATAGTGACCTAAGGTTTTCAAAGCATGTTGATTAGCGCATTGGATGTGCTTATGATCGGCTTAAAATGTTATTTCCACATCGTCATATCTTGTCTACCGGACTTAAGGCTTTGCTTTGTGACACGCTTGATCTGTCATTATTCAATTACTGCGACTCAGTTTATGGGCCTTGTATAACAAGGTATGATGTTGATCGTATACAGCGTGTCCAAAACTCTTGTCTTAGGTTTATTTTTGGATTGAAAAAATTTGAACATATTTCTTATAAGTTACCTGTCTTAGGATGGCTAAATATGGAAGCTGGAAGAAATCTGGACTAGGCAGTTTTGTTTCATAAAATTATTCTATATCAATCTCCGCCTTATTTATATAATAAGATTACATTTCGAAGTGATGTTCACAATATCAATGTTCGGTATCGGAAGCTGATTTCCCACCCACGTCATCGTACATCTATGTTTAACAGATGTCTTTTTCATTTTATCTGCCACTTGTATAATCACGTCATCACAAACCTTAAGTCTATGTCTGTGCCAGCTTTTAAAAGAAGTTACAGAAAATTTCTATTAGACGAATGGTAGTGTTTATATTTTTCCTTTCCTCTTTAAATTATAAATGTTTTTTTTTTTGTTAAATCTGCCTAAAATGATTTGACATTTTTCGTTAAATTATATTTTTCATATAATTTCTTTATATACATATATTTTTTTGACGTTTGTAATTATTATTTATTGATTATTAATATTAATTTGGTTAAGAACTATGTTGTAATTTTGTTTGTTGGGCTAGTACTTTAATCAGCTCTGTTTACTAGCCCCTTTTGCAGGGAATTCATGTTGTCTCTTCATTTTTAATTTTTTCTCTTTGTATTTTTTTTGCTCTGCAAATAAACGCTTTTATTATTATTATAACATACAAAAACCTTCATCTTGACAATGCCTAATTGAGAAAAATTTCCATCTTCTAAAGGACCACGCACAAAACATACGGAAAATGGGTCCCGGTCGATTTGTCTAAACATTCAGTATGATATATTTCTTGCCTTCCCGAACAAAAGTGTCTATGGGACCATATCAATCCGATGATTGGTTTCTGAGAAATAGGCGGTTAAAGTTTGGATGCTTTTGCAAAAATGGTGAATGTGCCGATTGTGTTCTTAGATCAAAAAATCGTTGAATGAGTATACTAATAGAAATATTTCATTAAAACACCTTGCAGGAAGGTGATGGGAAGTGTCATGTTGATTGAGACCATGATTCCCACAGAATCAGTTTCATTTTATGTTGAGGCTGGAGAAATCACAAAACTTGAAGGGCAGGTGGCTTTTCCAGGACGCAGTTTATGTCTTTTCCCCAAACAAAATGTTTCCATTACAAAGGATACAAGTTCTCATGAGTGCACTTTTTCTTTCCCTTCCACCGTCAAAAACAACATGACCGTGTAAAGGCCATAATCAAGGACAAGGAAACAACTACGACTGTTCTGCGCCATTTAGCTTTCTGAATTCTTGAGCAAGTCGTGCCAGATCTATTTCAGCATCAACACATGAAAACCAACTTGACTTGAAACTGCCTTGTAAGGATCATGGTCACGATCAACGTGACACCTTCCAACACCATCTTACAGGGTGTTCTGATGAAATATTTCTAGTACACCGATTCTCCAAGGTTTTAGTGGAAGAACTACAATAGACACATTCACCATTTTTGCAAATCAGACAAACTTCATCCGTCTATTCCTCAGAATCTATTTCATTAAAACATCTTGCAGGAAGGTGTTGGGAAGTGACATGTTGATCGCGACCATGATTCTCACAGGATCAGTTTCATCTTATGTTTAGGCTGGAGAAATCACAAAACTAGAAGGGCAGGTGACTTTTCCACTGCGCAGTTTATGCCTTTTCCCCAAACAAATTACAAACGATACAAGTTCTCATTAGTACACTTTTTCTTTCCCTTCCACCGTCAAAAATAACATGACCTTAATTTGACCTTGTAAAGGCCATAATCAAGGACAAGGAAACAACTACGGCTGTTCTGCGCCCTTGAGTTTTCTGAATTGTTGAGCAAGTCGTGCCAGATCTATTTCAGCATCAACACATGAAAACCAACTTGACTTGAAACTGCCTTGTAAGGATCATGGTCACGATCAACGTGACACCTTCCAACACCTTCTTACAGGGTGTTCTGATGAAATATTTCTAGTATACCGATTCTCAAAGGTTTTGGTGGAAGAACTACTATATACACATACACCATTTTTGCAAATCACACAAACCTTATCCGTCTATTTCTCAGAATCTAATCATAGGATTGCTTTGGTTTCATATACACTTCTGTTCGGAAAGGCAAGAAATATATCGTACGGAATTTTTAGACAAATCGATTGCGATCCATTTTCCATAAGCTTTGCGCCTGGTCCTTTTTTGCAATTATAATATTTTTTCGCTAGTGACGTGGGAAGTAAATAATGAAAAAATACCACACACAGTAAAATAGTTGCTGTTCCAAGCAATGAAGTAGCTTTCGTTTTCAGTTTCTTTTAAAATATTTTTTTTATTCTTTAGACTCAAATGTCCATGTTCCGGAACCTGAAAACCAGTTTTGCATAGACACATACAGGGTGTTTCAGTTTATTGTTGCATAACTTTAAGATTCGATAGAACTTTTGAAATTAATGCATAAAGTCTATATAAACATGTGTCGAAAAATGCGTGGCTTCCGAAATACAAGGTGTTTAAATTTACTTTTTAAAATAGTTTTTTTTTAATATTTCGAACAATATTTGATGTATAACAGTGAAAATTGGTATACAAGGGTTTTTTGGTACGACAAAACGAACCATAGGCATAGTTTTACTGTAGCCGCTAGAGGGCGCTCTCTACTGTACCTGTAGTGTATTAAAAGGACCGAAAATTTTTTCTTAGTGCAATGTTTTGCTTTTTGAATAAAAAACTGATTCTTCGCACTTTTCTGCATAAAAAATCTCTCCTGTGAGTTTTCGTTATAGTTAGCAGTTTTTGAGATATTTCGATTTTTAAGGTTCGATGCATTTTTAATTATTTATGGGAAAATAATATTTTTTTTTACATTGTCGATTTGGGCATTACAAGTAATTAAGATGATCGTTTAGATTGTGTTTTTAAACATAGCAATAATTCCTAACTCCAAATAAACACAAAAAAAACAGAATATTAATTTGTTTAATTTTCCAATATTAATTTCAACAAATTAAATTAATTATTTACAACTAAAATGCTATTGGATAGTAAGGACAAACATGCAAAATCTAAAGTAGTTGCTCGAAATGTAAACCCAATTGTTCAATACACAATTCACATCTACGAATGATCGAACGTGGTATAGCATTATTCAAATAAGGCCTTATTTCATCACATGCATTCCTGATTCTGTCTATTAGCATATCTCTTGTGTTTTTTTTTTCTTTTAGAAATCCCCACACAAAGAAATCTAATGGATTTAGGTCAGGGGATCGTGGAGGCCAAGCGACTGGTCCTCCACGGCCGATCCATCTTTCTGGATAATTTTCGTCCAGCCAGTTTCTAACTATTCTCGAATAATGAGCTGGACAACCATCAAGCTGGAACCAGGCTAATCTTTTTAAATCTAACATAACATCATCCCACATATTTGCATGTTCAGCCTTTAAAAATTCCAAGAAGGTCGCAGCATTTAACCTTGCAGGCAAAAGGTAGGGAGGGTCCAAATAGTCGACTACGGTAGATACCAATCCACACGTTCACACTAAATTCATGCTGAAAATTTCTTTCCCGAACTGCATGCGGATTTTCATGCGACCAAATATGTTGATTATGAAAATTTACCACTCCACGTCTAGTGAAGCATGACTCATCGGTCCATAAAACGTTAGTTTTAAACTCCCTATTATTATCAGTTCTATCATGAATCCACTGACAAAATGTGATTATTCGTTCTCCTTCCCCTGGCTGTAGTCCTTGCACAGGTTGCAAATGGTAAGGACGTCTATGGTCATTTCTAAGAGCACGGTGAACATGGCTTGCTGAAATTCCCAAGGCACCAGAAACTCTCCTAACACTTGTGCTCGGATCTCTATCAAACTCACGCAGAATCATACGGGTAAATCTGCGCTGACGAACATTTATGTTTTGATCCATTTGGAGATTTCTAAAACCATTTTCAATTATTTGGCGATGCACTCTTACAAATACTGAGCGAGTTGGATGTCGTCTGTTTGGAAATCTTCGTGCGTATTCTCTGGCTGCTTCTGCTGCGTTTCCATTTACAAAGCCATACACAAAATGAATATCCGCTAACTCTTGATTGGAGAATAAAAATGGCATTTTTATAAAACTTACAAAAAAAACAGGTAAAAGAAACTAAATTTCGTGCATTCACAATTGCAAAAAAAACGTTTCAGGTTTCAACAGACAACAAAACTAACTGTCAACTAATTGACGTTTAAGCTTATTCTGCTTTCAATTTCAAAAATATTTGCAGGCACAGCCTACTTCTAAAAATTATGGAGATACTGACTTTTTAACGTTATTTTATCATAAATAATTAAAAATGCATCGAACCTTAACCATGGTTCGTTTTGTCGTACCAAAAAACCCTTGTATACCAATTTTCACTGTTATTCATCAAATATTATTCGAAATATTTAAAAAAAACTATTTTAGAAAGTAAATTTAAACACCCTGTATTTCGGAAGCCACGCATTTTTCGACACATGTTTATATAGGCTTTCTATCGAATCTTAATGTTATGCAAAAATAAATTGAAACACCCTGTATAAGTTGAAGTATCTTTTTGTCAGTAACCTTTTGTATACAGGGAAAACCAAATTTGTCTGACGGCTTGAGTTCAATGTGTACGAGAGAGAAGTATTTATAGACACATATGCTAGAAAGAGATACAAGCCAAGGTCATCGCCTCATTGCCTAGCAACGGTGACGCAAAAGATCGTGCAATCTCCGCATTGCCAATATGTCACACCAGAAAATGTTCGCACAAGCTTTAATAGGTTAGGTTACTGTCAAACCCAAGAAGCGACTTAGTAATAATAATAATGTTTATTGTCACAAAATACAAGTAAATATCAAATATTGTGCACAATAAACAAAGCACCCAAAAAAAGTTTGCACTTGTGTTTGGGTTTGTACAAAATAAAAACTAATAGTACAGTCAGTGTATGAAAAAAAAACCCGTTAATACTGTATAATTTGGTGAATTATTATGGTAATGTCAGGAAAAATATCCAGACAATTAGAACTAAAGTAAAAGTATGGATGTTAGTGTAAGTAAAATATTATTGATTTTAATGATTAAAATATTAATGATAAAAAAATTATTGATTAATGATTTTTCAGATCTACAATTTCGTGGATGGAGTACCTTGGTTGTTGTAAAATCCATTTTTTTAGTTCTTTTTTAAATGATTGATTTAATTACTTTCAATGACTCTGGTATGAAGTTATAGAATTTTGGTCCCAAGAAAAACAGAGATCGTTGTGTAATGGTTTTTGATGTTTGTGGAATACACATTGAATTTTGATTGAATCTTGTTGGGTAGTTATGAATGGTACGATTAAAGTATTTCGAATATTTGAAATAACGTATTAGACCACAATAAAAATAAATTTGTCTGCAATCTAATAGCTGAGCCTCCATATATAGAAAATCACTTGAATAAGTAATCTCCCTATGGACGATCAATTTTAGTATTAATTTTTGGATTACATCAACTTTCAATCAAAATTCCAAAAAAGTAATAGAGGATACACAAGAGCATAATATAGATTATATAGATATTTCTTAGCAGTTGGTTTGCCAATATCGAGATTCGTGTATATTTTACTTGTTCATTTTACAATAGCATCTTGAGTAGATTTGCCTTCTTGAAAACCATATTGCTGTTCCGCTATTAAGTTATATTTTTTTGAAAATTCGGTGAATCGTTTTTTTAACACTTTTTCAAATATTTTAGAAAAATTTGTTAAGATGGAAATTGGTCGATAGTTGATGGGTTTTTCTCTTTCTCCAGATTTAAATAATGGTTCTACCATACCGTGTTTTAAACATGAAGGGAATATTCCTTTATTCATACAAGAATTTATCAAATATGACAGTATGCCGCAGATGTTGCAATTTATTCTCTTGAGAGTATACGCTCAAACAAACAAAATGTTTCCATTACAAAGGATACAAGTTCTCATGAGTGCACTTTTTCTTTCCCTTCCACCGTCAAAAACAACATGACCGTGTAAAGGCCATAATCAAGGACAAGGAAACAACTACGACTGTTCTGCGCCATTTAGCTTTCTGAATTCTTGAGCAAGTCGTGCCAGATCTATTTCAGCATCAACACATGAAAACCAACTTGACTTGAAACTGCCTTGTAAGGATCATGGTCACGATCAACGTGACACCTTCCAACACCATCTTACAGGGTGTTCTGATGAAATATTTCTAGTACACCGATTCTCCAAGGTTTTAGTGGAAGAACTACAATAGACACATTCACCATTTTTGCAAATCAGACAAACTTCATCCGTCTATTCCTCAGAATCTATTTCATTAAAACATCTTGCAGGAAGGTGTTGGGAAGTGACATGTTGATCGCGACCATGATTCTCACAGGATCAGTTTCATCTTATGTTTAGGCTGGAGAAATCACAAAACTAGAAGGGCAGGTGACTTTTCCACTGCGCAGTTTATGCCTTTTCCCCAAACAAATTACAAACGATACAAGTTCTCATTAGTACACTTTTTCTTTCCCTTCCACCGTCAAAAATAACATGACCTTAATTTGACCTTGTAAAGGCCATAATCAAGGACAAGGAAACAACTACGGCTGTTCTGCGCCCTTGAGTTTTCTGAATTGTTGAGCAAGTCGTGCCAGATCTATTTCAGCATCAACACATGAAAACCAACTTGACTTGAAACTGCCTTGTAAGGATCATGGTCACGATCAACGTGACACCTTCCAACACCTTCTTACAGGGTGTTCTGATGAAATATTTCTAGTATACCGATTCTCAAAGGTTTTGGTGGAAGAACTACTATATACACATACACCATTTTTGCAAATCACACAAACCTTATCCGTCTATTTCTCAGAATCTAATCATAGGATTGCTTTGGTTTCATATACACTTCTGTTCGGAAAGGCAAGAAATATATCGTACGGAATTTTTAGACAAATCGATTGCGATCCATTTTCCATAAGCTTTGCGCCTGGTCCTTTTTTGCAATTATAATATTTTTTCGCTAGTGACGTGGGAAGTAAATAATGAAAAAATACCACACACAGTAAAATAGTTGCTGTTCCAAGCAATGAAGTAGCTTTCGTTTTCAGTTTCTTTTAAAATATTTTTTTTATTCTTTAGACTCAAATGTCCATGTTCCGGAACCTGAAAACCAGTTTTGCATAGACACATACAGGGTGTTTCAGTTTATTGTTGCATAACTTTAAGATTCGATAGAACTTTTGAAATTAATGCATAAAGTCTATATAAACATGTGTCGAAAAATGCGTGGCTTCCGAAATACAAGGTGTTTAAATTTACTTTTTAAAATAGTTTTTTTTAATATTTCGAACAATATTTGATGTATAACAGTGAAAATTGGTATACAAGGGTTTTTTGGTACGACAAAACGAACCATAGGCATAGTTTTACTGTAGCCGCTAGAGGGCGCTCTCTACTGTACCTGTAGTGTATTAAAAGGACCGAAAATTTTTTCTTAGTGCAATGTTTTGCTTTTTGAATAAAAAACTGATTCTTCGCACTTTTCTGCATAAAAAATCTCTCCTGTGAGTTTTCGTTATAGTTAGCAGTTTTTGAGATATTTCGATTTTTAAGGTTCGATGCATTTTTAATTATTTATGGGAAAATAATATTTTTTTTTACATTGTCGATTTGGGCATTACAAGTAATTAAGATGATCGTTTAGATTGTGTTTTTAAACATAGCAATAATTCCTAACTCCAAATAAACACAAAAAAAACAGAATATTAATTTGTTTAATTTTCCAATATTAATTTCAACAAATTAAATTAATTATTTACAACTAAAATGCTATTGGATAGTAAGGACAAACATGCAAAATCTAAAGTAGTTGCTCGAAATGTAAACCCAATTGTTCAATACACAATTCACATCTACGAATGATCGAACGTGGTATAGCATTATTCAAATAAGGCCTTATTTCATCACATGCATTCCTGATTCTGTCTATTAGCATATCTCTTGTGTTTTTTTTTTCTTTTAGAAATCCCCACACAAAGAAATCTAATGGATTTAGGTCAGGGGATCGTGGAGGCCAAGCGACTGGTCCTCCACGGCCGATCCATCTTTCTGGATAATTTTCGTCCAGCCAGTTTCTAACTATTCTCGAATAATGAGCTGGACAACCATCAAGCTGGAACCAGGCTAATCTTTTTAAATCTAACATAACATCATCCCACATATTTGCATGTTCAGCCTTTAAAAATTCCAAGAAGGTCGCAGCATTTAACCTTGCAGGCAAAAGGTAGGGAGGGTCCAAATAGTCGACTACGGTAGATACCAATCCACACGTTCACACTAAATTCATGCTGAAAATTTCTTTCCCGAACTGCATGCGGATTTTCATGCGACCAAATATGTTGATTATGAAAATTTACCACTCCACGTCTAGTGAAGCATGACTCATCGGTCCATAAAACGTTAGTTTTAAACTCCCTATTATTATCAGTTCTATCATGAATCCACTGACAAAATGTGATTATTCGTTCTCCTTCCCCTGGCTGTAGTCCTTGCACAGGTTGCAAATGGTAAGGACGTCTATGGTCATTTCTAAGAGCACGGTGAACATGGCTTGCTGAAATTCCCAAGGCACCAGAAACTCTCCTAACACTTGTGCTCGGATCTCTATCAAACTCACGCAGAATCATACGGGTAAATCTGCGCTGACGAACATTTATGTTTTGATCCATTTGGAGATTTCTAAAACCATTTTCAATTATTTGGCGATGCACTCTTACAAATACTGAGCGAGTTGGATGTCGTCTGTTTGGAAATCTTCGTGCGTATTCTCTGGCTGCTTCTGCTGCGTTTCCATTTACAAAGCCATACACAAAATGAATATCCGCTAACTCTTGATTGGAGAATAAAAATGGCATTTTTATAAAACTTACAAAAAAAACAGGTAAAAGAAACTAAATTTCGTGCATTCACAATTGCAAAAAAAACGTTTCAGGTTTCAACAGACAACAAAACTAACTGTCAACTAATTGACGTTTAAGCTTATTCTGCTTTCAATTTCAAAAATATTTGCAGGCACAGCCTACTTCTAAAAATTATGGAGATACTGACTTTTTAACGTTATTTTATCATAAATAATTAAAAATGCATCGAACCTTAACCATGGTTCGTTTTGTCGTACCAAAAAACCCTTGTATACCAATTTTCACTGTTATTCATCAAATATTATTCGAAATATTTAAAAAAAACTATTTTAGAAAGTAAATTTAAACACCCTGTATTTCGGAAGCCACGCATTTTTCGACACATGTTTATATAGGCTTTCTATCGAATCTTAATGTTATGCAAAAATAAATTGAAACACCCTGTATAAGTTGAAGTATCTTTTTGTCAGTAACCTTTTGTATACAGGGAAAACCAAATTTGTCTGACGGCTTGAGTTCAATGTGTACGAGAGAGAAGTATTTATAGACACATATGCTAGAAAGAGATACAAGCCAAGGTCATCGCCTCATTGCCTAGCAACGGTGACGCAAAAGATCGTGCAATCTCCGCATTGCCAATATGTCACACCAGAAAATGTTCGCACAAGCTTTAATAGGTTAGGTTACTGTCAAACCCAAGAAGCGACTTAGTAATAATAATAATGTTTATTGTCACAAAATACAAGTAAATATCAAATATTGTGCACAATAAACAAAGCACCCAAAAAAAGTTTGCACTTGTGTTTGGGTTTGTACAAAATAAAAACTAATAGTACAGTCAGTGTATGAAAAAAAAACCCGTTAATACTGTATAATTTGGTGAATTATTATGGTAATGTCAGGAAAAATATCCAGACAATTAGAACTAAAGTAAAAGTATGGATGTTAGTGTAAGTAAAATATTATTGATTTTAATGATTAAAATATTAATGATAAAAAAATTATTGATTAATGATTTTTCAGATCTACAATTTCGTGGATGGAGTACCTTGGTTGTTGTAAAATCCATTTTTTTAGTTCTTTTTTAAATGATTGATTTAATTACTTTCAATGACTCTGGTATGAAGTTATAGAATTTTGGTCCCAAGAAAAACAGAGATCGTTGTGTAATGGTTTTTGATGTTTGTGGAATACACATTGAATTTTGATTGAATCTTGTTGGGTAGTTATGAATGGTACGATTAAAGTATTTCGAATATTTGAAATAACGTATTAGACCACAATAAAAATAAATTTGTCTGCAATCTAATAGCTGAGCCTCCATATATAGAAAATCACTTGAATAAGTAATCTCCCTATGGACGATCAATTTTAGTATTAATTTTTGGATTACATCAACTTTCAATCAAAATTCCAAAAAAGTAATAGAGGATACACAAGAGCATAATATAGATTATATAGATATTTCTTAGCAGTTGGTTTGCCAATATCGAGATTCGTGTATATTTTACTTGTTCATTTTACAATAGCATCTTGAGTAGATTTGCCTTCTTGAAAACCATATTGCTGTTCCGCTATTAAGTTATATTTTTTTGAAAATTCGGTGAATCGTTTTTTTAACACTTTTTCAAATATTTTAGAAAAATTTGTTAAGATGGAAATTGGTCGATAGTTGATGGGTTTTTCTCTTTCTCCAGATTTAAATAATGGTTCTACCATACCGTGTTTTAAACATGAAGGGAATATTCCTTTATTCATACAAGAATTTATCAAATATGACAGTATGCCGCAGATGTTGCAATTTATTCTCTTGAGAGTATACGCTGTTATATTATCTAGACCTGGAAATTTTCTTAATTTCAATTCATTGATTATTGTCTTTATTTCATGCGTATCGGTCGGTTCCAGATATAATGAGTTATATAATGTAGTCTTACTATAATTTAATTTCTCTGCGTTTTTTATGCTTTCTGACAACCTTTTCCCGATTTTTGAAAAATATTCACAAAAGTCATTTACTATATCTATATCATTACTCACTAGTTCACCATTTTCTTTTTTAATTGTACTAGTTTTGTTGTTTTGCTTTTTGCCTTGTATTTTATTGATAAATTGACACATTTTGGACGAACAATTTTGTAGATTATCAAACTCTTCTTGGAGATATTTAATTTTAGCCTCTTTAATTATTTTTGTCAGTCTGTTTCGATATGATTTAAATTCATTCAAAAGTTTAACATCATAAGGATATTTTTTGGTTTCCTTATATAATTCTATTTTTTTGTTAATGGAGGTAGTAATCCCTTTCGATAACCATGCTTGTCTTTTTATTTGTGTTCGTGGAATCTTTAGTGTTTTGGTGCATTCAGCAATATGGCCTTCAATGCTAGATATAAAAAGGACAAATGCATTTTCAATATTAGGTTCGTTATATACTACAATTGAGTAAGTTGTTATTTAGTTTTTCATAATCAATGTAAATTTTTGTATTATTCACTGTCTTTTCAATTTTGGTTGATGTACTTTCAAGATCGATTTTGAGCAAAGTAGGAAAATGGTCAGAAATTTTGTATTTTAGAATTGCTGAATATATTTTGTCAAGTTCTAAACGTGAATTTATAAACATATGATCTATACAACTCCCACTGTTTCCCTCTACTCTTGTCATTTCGTTAATGACTGACAGTGTTTCAGTTTTGATTAGAATTGTCTTTGATTTTGACTCATGGTGATAAAATCAACACATCCTGAGTTACTTTCAATTTGCACCTTAACTCAAGGAAGTGGGGTAACATATTGGCAACGCGGCAGGTTCCCGCATCAGTGTTGCTAGGTAACGCGGTGTTGAGCTTCACTATCCAGGTGACTTCTATCTCTTTCTAACATATGTGTCTATACACACTCTTCTCTCGTACACATTGAACTTAGGCAGCAGCGGTGGCCGCAGTAGTAGACTCTTCGGTCTCCTGATCAGTCGCCGTGCGCTGTGCGGGTTCGAGTCCCGTCCCAGGAGAAATTTTTCTCTTGGCTATGGATGTTGTGATTGTCCGTAGGTGGTAGACGGTTTCTGACTGTCGAACGCGGAGGTACCACTCGGGGGATCTCGTAGGCGTAGGAGCCAGAATGTGTGCATGTTGCATGCACACGTGTTCCCTCGCCAGAGTCCGCGTGGCGTTCCCCCTTTCCCCTGTGTCCCCTTATAGCCCCACGGTACCCAATGGGTGTTTAGGCCTTAGACCTTCGTGGTTGTTGGAGTATAAAAAAAAACTCAAGCCGGCGGACAAATTTGCTTCTCACTGTACGAATATCTTACTTGTAACTTTCACCGCTGAGCTCCTGGGGCGTAGCATCGATAGCTTGCCAACCGCCGTAATGAGCGCCCAAGTCCAGTCTTTCCATCCAAGCTTCGGTCCACACGTGATACGTCCAGATCGAATCAGAATTGAGCTCTTCTACCATTGCACCGGTTTCATCGGCAAAGTAATCTACTGTCAATGAGTTCTGAGTATCGTGCGCCGAAGAGTAGTTTGTGACTGGTCGAGCTGGGATTCCTAATGCTCTGCAAACTGAAAATTATATAAAAAACGGACTTTTGATGGTTGAAATATAATAATAATAACAATAATAATTCATCAATAATAATAGTCAGTCGTCTTTATTTAGAAACAGATTAGCGAAGGTTACAAGTGCTCTCATCCACGCGTTCGTTTTGAAACACCATTTGGCTGCAACCTCAACGACGAGTAAGTTGCTTGACAATTTAAATCTTTCCCGTATTGGTTGCTAGCATCATAATTGTGTTTTCAGCTCCTGAAGATGGCTCCATAGCGAAGCCGAAAGCTCGAGATTACCGTCAAAAGAGTTTACTAAAGCCTAAAAAGTTTGCCGATTTCCCAATTAACAATTAATTGAATTTTTTGCCCAACTGGTCGTTGGCAATGGCAATGACTAGTGCTCATCTCATATATATATATACAGGGTGTCACAAAGTTGGGTTTTTCCTTTTCAGAAACAACTACCCTTGAAATAACAAAGGTAATGTGTAGTGAAACGAGGGCGACCAAGTAAAAAAAAATAAAGGAAAAAGTACTCACTCTCCAGTTGACAAGAAGGGCTAAGTACGTCTCTGCCCGAAATCATACCGCTCCAACAGAAAATGAAATCAGCTGATGCGCTACCGAGCAGACGCAGAAACCACATTGATTGTCTTACACTTAATGGCACATCTTCTAACAAGGAAGGCAAAATGTTGCGTAATAAGTCTAGGTATTGCATCCCGTGCAATCGATGTGGGAGAATAAATGGTCCAATGAGCATACCGTTCACCATGCCAGCCCAAACATTCACCGAAAATGTTTGTTGAAAATGTGCCCGACGGACAGCGTGCGGATTTTCTACTGACCAAACATGAGTGTTGCGAAAGTTATTCACCCCATTACGCGTGATCGTAGATTCGTCGGTCACCAATATGCACTTCAAAAAGTCCGGATTATTGTCATGTTGATGCAACAACCACTCACAAAACCGCACTCTTGCTGGAAAATCGTCAGGTTGAAGGGCTTGTACACGTTGGACGTGAAACGGATACAGCCCCTCTTCACGCAGCGTTTGCCACACTTTAGTTTTTGATACTTGCACTTCTCTAGCCACGCCTCTAGTGCTTGTTGAGGGATTCTCGTCTACGCGATTACCTCTACACGCGTGACCGTAACCGTCGGTTGAAGGTTGGATACTGACCTGACACACTGACCCCGACCCAGTTCTGTCGACGGGTTGAGCCAGTGACCTTGTACTAGTCGGTGATGTCGCGGCTACAGGACGGTATTCAGATATTTTTGATGTTGCAGAGCCCTTTATCTCGATTCCCTTAAGACATTGGTGTATATGGTACTAAGAAAAATTGCTTATGTTTTCAAGATCTACACGTCGTGTAAAGGAAAACTCCAACTTTGCGGACATCCTGTATATATATAACTTGAGACGTGGTCATTGTCGTCTAGACCAGTTAGGTGAAAATTAAAGCTTCCGCCTTTTGTTGAGTACTTCGACAAAATTTAAGCAAGGATGAATCTTTATACTTTTTTATTCTCTCTAGCTTTCAATGGTCTTTGCCATCTTCATCAGGAGCTGCAATTACATTGATAATAGTAGCAACAATTGTGTAAAATGAATTTAAATTAACTTACAGTAACAGTAGTATGTGAAATGTTGCTAAATGTTGTTTACGTTAAGGATGAGGGAAACACCCCGTAACATGGTGAAAGGTGGATAGATGGTACAATGGTCAAAATTATACAAACTACACACACCTGTATGCTGTATTTGTTCTTGTCATACAGCTGTGTGTAGTTTGTATAATTTTGACCATTGTACCATGTATCCAGCTTTCACCATGTTACTGGGTGTTTCCCTCATCCTTAACGTAAACAACATTTAGCAACATCCTCACATACTACTGTAAGTTAATTTAAATTTATTTTACACAATTGTTGCTACTATTATCAATGTAATTGCAGCTCCTGATGATGATGGCAAAGACCACTGAAAGCTAGAGGGAATAAAAAAGTATAAAGAGTCCTCCTTGCTTAAATTTTGTCGAAGTACCCAACAAAAGGCGGAAGCTTTAATTTTCACCTATATATATATATATAAAGAAAATGATGCGTAGAATGGTATATAACAAAAATAGGAAAATAATGGGCTAAATCCCCAAAAAGAAGGGAAGTAGATTCGAGCAGAAAATAGGATAGGTAACCCGAGCGATACGTATTGCTTCAGGCCCGAAATGACCTATCCTGTTTTCTGAGTACAATATTTGGTTTGATAAAACATAAAAAGCTGATGGGTTATACTATCAAAAGACTTAGAGGTAGTCAATACATACAAGAGTGAGTGCCATCTTTGTACTTAAGGCACTATCCTGAAGATTGGGGAGAGCGCAGGCTGTTCCATAATCCTTCCTAAAGCCGTATTGGGTGTCGGATATTACTCGTATTGTATTTTTCAAGATATGTGGAAATTTGTAAATTAACTATTTCCTCTAGCACTTTTGACAGAATGGGTAATAGGTTGATAGGTCTGAGGTCACCTAGGTCGGATGGATAGGCCATTTTTTTAAGATCCACGGTATCGGTGACCTCAAAAAATACCTGGCGACCTCCTCTCTCACAAGAGACCTTCAGGTTATCACCGTTTGGGGACGTAACAATCTAGTACAGCTTAATCCTTCCAAAACACGGAATTGTTCCTTGACCAACAAAAAGGGGTCCTAGCGCTCGTCCGGTTTCAATTTATGGCCGAGCTCTGCCAAAGAGCCGTTCATTTTGGCTGGTCGGAGTCCAGATCACCGAGGACTTGATCTGGCACGAACTCATCCCGTCAAAAGCCAGGCTATTTGTTTAGAGCTAAGAAGACCTATCCTCGAGTATCGCTCACACGTCTGGGGTGTTACCGTCCCGACCACATTACTTATGAAAACAAAAATTTGTAAATTCAAATAGCCACCAACATTTTTGATATAAATCCATGTCGAGCTCGAGATCGTAGAATATTTAGTTACTTACTAGTAGTTAGAACTCCCGCGAAAACCCAGCACTGTCCATATTTGACAGGTTTTTTCTTCTTGTAATACTTCTGTAGAATTTCCTTGCTGCCAATCCATTTTGTCGGAGGAGTACCCCCACCGAAATCGTTAGACCAATTGCCTTGGACAGCGCCGAGATCATCTGCTGCATTCACTGCCGCTGCTAACGCCCTGCACACACATCAAATGAGCATGTAAAGATAAGGGATAATCGTATAATGCACCTAACTGCGTTTCATATACAGGGTGTCACAGTATTTCGTAGGTATACAGGGTGGAGACGTTATGGTAGTCATTATGGAAATGGGTAATAGGTGGGATCAAAGCAAGTCAAAAAGTTCATATGACCCATGGTTAAAAAGTCAATAGATTTTTGTCTAAATGGCTTTATAGTTTACAACTTTAAGTGCCTCATATCGATCACAATCACCACGATCTTACTAATTTTTATAATCTAATCTAAAACGTTTTGGCTAATTAACAAATAAATGGCATGCGGCCCGCGAACTCCTTTCTTGCGGCCCTACTCTCAAATACCGAATATGCACAATTCATACATTAACGTCAATACATTAACGGTAAAATACAATAACATGTGACGCCACTGGCGACCGATAGCAGGCCGCAGAGACCTTACTGGAAATTGGACGGATCTCTCAATCATCCCCGAATATTCGAGAAGCCACGGGCGCGTATATAAGAAGGTTGAATCTAGCGGGACAGGCAGTTTTGTTCTAGTGCTAGTGCGTTCCAGTACACAGCAACTCTAAAGCCTTTTTAAGTGAAATACTCCGTGAAATATGTCTTCACAGAAACGAAAAATAACGAACGAACATCGAGTTTATAATGACCGTTGGGAATCAGAATATTTAATCTCAAACAATAATAATAAACTTCAGTGCATTGTTTGTATACAAGTACTATCGGTTCCTAAAGAATATAATATGAAACTGTAACGGTTTCACCGTCCGATCGTATTTATTAAATCACTTCTCGATTATCATTTCATTAATCCCATCTCTAGCTTTTTTTGCTTGGAAAATTTTCCGCTTGGAGCGCTTGATGCAGAGTTCCTGATCTGCGATCTTCCTCGCGCTTCCTTTTCACTTGAGCCGCCGATCGAACAACGGCTAGAAATTTCTTCTCAGTAGCACAAGGTTATATAGCACCATGTGCTAGAATTTCCCAGAATGTGTGTCCGTATAGGACAAAAATGATTGGGGCCACCCCCTTTCTCTTTCCCTTTCACTTTGCCTAGCCTTGGCCAATATTTTCACCCATGCATGTGCCTTGGCAGCGCCATCGCCTTTAACTTCGCCTACAACTGGTTACGAAGCCACTATATGTGAGGTCACCCCTCACAACTGGGACCTCCCCTTCAAGCCCCTGGCCATCCTGGCTTCAGTCGAGTAAAAATGGACCAGCGAAAGATAAGTCGATAGCGTTATAGCAGCGCCAAAGATGTAAAACTTATTTTGTCATTTTTGTAAAATTGTAATGTAATGAAAATGCCTTTTTTTGTTAAATAAAATCTGTTAAATTTTTGTGTTCTGTTTGTTCTTCTATCCTCCAGCCATGCCATGGTCGACACACAGCTACACGCCTGTAGATGTCTTCATGCCACCGACTGAGCTACCGGAAGCTAATGGTAGCCCCCTTTCTGTGATTGTGCAGAAAAGTTGGAATCTTCATTGCATTCCATCTTTTCTGGACTTTTTGCGGAAAGGAAGCGTTACAAAACGACATTACACTACGTTAGACAAGAAAACGTTTCGACAATATTCAGGGGCCTCGATGCAGGCTATCATAACGGAATACAAGAAAAAACTACACTACAAACAAGTTTTTTCAAAAAATCTGACTCTGATAACAAGTGCAGTATTGCCGCTTCTTACAAAATAGCGCTGGAAATTGCCAAAGCAAAAAACCTTTTAGTGATGAGTGCTTATCAAAATGTGTGCAATAGAAATAGCGAAACAATTCAATGAATTAAAAGTTGCCGAAAAATTTGAAACAGTCTCAGCATCGCATCAAACAATTGCAAGACGGGTGTGGACCATATCAATGAACATGTGTCCAGAAAATTGCGTCTCGTGGTTGAAAAATGTAAATATTTTTCGCTATGCCTGGATGAAAGCACTAATCTGTCCGACATTAGCCAGCTTGTAATTTTTATTCGAACTATTCGTCAGTGTAGCAGAGGAGATGCTTGACCTTATTCCTCTCCATGGTACAACCAAGGGTACAGATATTTTTGAAGCTGTGAATAAGTTGGTGTCAGACTACGGGGGATTTGATAAATGTTCCTGTATTGTCACTATTGAAACAAATCAGCATCAACTGTCCTATGATACATTGTATTGTTCACCAAGAGAGCTTATGTGAAAAATCTTTACGTCAAACAAATGTCATGAAAGTGGCTGTTAAAATAACTAATATTGTTAGAGGAAGCAATCGTGCTTTGACTCACAGAAAGTTTCGTGATCTTTTGGCCGAAGTGGATGCTACATATGGGGACTTGTTACTTCACACCGATGTTCGTTGGTTAAGCGCCGGAAAGTGTTTGCAACGATTTTTCGCTCTACGCAAGGAAATTCCTATTTTCCTTAAAAATGAAGTCCGACACTACGGAACTGGAAAATCAAATGGCAGATGCACCATTTTTAGCAGACCTTGCATTTTTAACAGACATGACATCTCACCTTAACGAATTGAATTTGAAGCTACAAGGAAAACAGCAGAATATTGCCAACTTATTTGGACACATAAATGGGTTTAAGAATAAAATTCTTCATTACAAAAAAATGATTTTTCATTTTTTCCAAGTTGTAAAGAACATTTCGAAGAAATGAAGGATTTTGAGGAAGTTTCATATTTACCTCATATAAAATACATTGACACAATTGCAGAAGAATTCAAAAATCGATTTAGTGACTTTAAAAAAATCGAAAGCGACATTTCAGATTTTACTCAGCCACTAACAATTTCTGTTGAGAACGTAAGCAGAGCAGACCTTCAACTGGAATTGTTTGATTTGTAATCAGATCCTTTTTACCAAGGAAGAACTGAAACTGGCTTGGACTTTTTTAAGTTACTGCCAGGAGAACGATACCCCAACTTGCGAAACTTAGGACTTACAATGGGATCAATGATGGCAGCTTTTCAACATGAAATTTATCAAGTCAAAGTATAGATGTTCCCTCTCTAATAAGTCACTTACTCAGTTACTTCGTTTATCAACAACAAATATTAATGTTAATATTGATGCATTAGTATTGGAAAACCAACATCCTGAAATGCCCCACTGATTTTTTTGTAATTTCATATTTTTTGAATAAAAAAAAAATAATAGAAAAACTATTTTTGTATATCATTTTTATTAAAACTCAGTAATAATGTTGTATAGAAAGATTTTATAATGCGGCCCTCCAAACTACATTTTTTTTTAAGTGGCCCTCGGGCCACATTAAGTTGGACAGCCCTGGTTTATGGGGCTGGTCCAATAACAGCTGAAGCACAACTCAGATTTTATTTTACTTTAAAGTTGCTTTTCTTTAAAAAAAAGCTGGTTTGACCCACATGTTATATGAAACTTTTTGCCCACTTAAATAATGACTATCATAACGTTTACACCCTGTAGAAGTAGCACGTATTTTTACACTAAAAAATAAGTCGATTGGGCTTGATTTACTTCTATGCAAAAGTGCTTCATTACTTCGTCAGAGGGCGTCGAAGTTTTCTTATTAAAACACATCTTTTCAGATATTTGTGGAACCGATATTCCGATTTGAATGAAATTCGGAACACATATGTTTTGCTAAACGTTCTAATATTTGAAAAAGAACCCGCATGGATCCGAAAAGGGTAAAAACTACCTTCACCTCCACATAAATTACACTGATCAACAGCCAAAAAATCCTAAATAAAATCAACAAAATATTACTATTTTTATGTGCTAAAACCGGAATGAAACTTATTTTTTCAATATTAGTTCAAGTTTTAGAGATACGGTAATTATATGTGTTCCTGCTGTGACAGTGTTAATATACTGTAATTCATAAGAATGCACGTGCTACATTTTTATATTCGGCAGGGAAAGATGATGTAATCGGCATGATTGTGTTACGTTATACATACGTGTACATTATATTGTTTTATATTAGCCATTTTTTCCTCAGTTGACTGACAGCGTTCATGCAAGATGTCTCGAAAGTGTGTAAACAATCCAGATCAGTTTTGTTACGTGTGTGGTGATGTGACTTTTGCGTCTCAGAGACGGTCTATTACTCCACTAATAACAAAGGCATATCAGCTTTATTTCGGTTGTAAACTAGGTGATGAAGACAAACAGTGGGCACCCCACATCTGCTGTAATACATGTCCTTCAAGTCTGAGGAGCTGGTTAAATGGCAAAAAACGGTCTATGCGCTTTGCTGTCCCAATGGTTTGGAGAGAGCCTACAAATCATATTAATGATTGTTACTTTTGCATGGTACCTTGTGTTGGACAAGCCACAGGTATGTCCAAGAAAAAAAAATCGGTTATTAACTACCCAAACATACCATCTGCGATGAGACCTGGGCCTCACAGTAACGAAAATCCTATTCCAAAACCCCCAGAATCCTACACTTGCGAATCAGAAAACGAATCAGATCATGGCGATCGAGTAATTCGTCAGGAAGAAGATATGCCATCAACGTCAAGAGATCCTGATTTTATACCGAGCACGTCATGCCACCAACCGCACAAAATAACACAGTTAGAATTAAATGATCTTGTAAGAGATTTAGAACTTCCGAAATGTAAGGCAGAGTTACTTGGATCAAGACTGCAGCAGTGGAACTTGTTAGAAGACCATGTTTCGGTATGTGTTTTTCGTAAACGCCACAAAGACTTAGAACCATTTTTCAATATATAATATAACTTGGTTTTCTGCAGTAACATTAACGGCTTACTGGCGGCTTTAAATATAAACTATAACCCAGAAGAATGGAGATTGTTTATAGACAGTTCAACATTGAGTTTAAAGGCAGTGTTATTGCATATTGGAAATATTTTACCATCTCTTCCTGTAGGGTATGCAGTTCACATGAAAGAATCATATGACAATATGAAGTACCTATTGACATGCATAAAATACGATGAGCACCAATGGCATATTTGTGGCGATTTATAAGTTGTTGCACTTTTACTTGGGCTGCAGTTAGGCTACACAAAGTTTTGCTGTTTTTTGTGTGAATGGGACAGTCGGGCAAAGGCACTTCATTACACCAGACAAAACTGGCCTGTTCGTCAATTCCTAGAGCCAGGTCAAAAAAATGTACAGCATATGCCATTAGTAGATTCGAAAAAAATTTTATTACCACCACTGCATATCAAGTTGGGCCTAATGAAAAACTTTGTCAAGGCATTAGATAGAGATGGGTCAGCTTTTCAATACCTGCGTCAGAAATTTCCAAGACTAAGTGACGCAAAGGTTAAAGAAGGTATTTTTGTTGGGCCACAGATTCGAAATATTTTGAAAGATACACAGTTTGAAAACACTTTAACAGTTATTAAAAAAACTGCTTGGAATGATTTCCGTCTGGTGGTCACTAATTTCTTGGGAAATAGAAAAGCTGACAACTATAAAACCCTTGTCAAAAATGTGCTGTCATTGTATCAAAAGATGGGCTTTAATATGTCTGTTAAGATACATTTTCTACACTCACACCTGGACTTTTTTCCTGACAATTGCGGAGCCGTAAGTGATGAGCACAGCGAACGTTTTCATCAGGATATTTCAACAATGGAAAAAAGGTACCAGGGAAAGTGGAATCCTTCCATACTTGCAGACTACTGTTGGACTCTTGGTAGAGATGCTCCAGAAACGATCCGTAAAAGAACAGCAAAAAGATAGCGCATATAGTGATAAGTATATGAATCTTACTTTTTTAATATATCCTTAAAAATAAAAAGTTTTTTTTCTAAACTGCAACTATTTTTTTTATTTCATTGTCATTTTTGGATTCAGCGCCCCAAAATTAACAAAGAAGTGCACTTTTCCCACCAGATACAATTAAAAAACTAAAATTTGTTGTCGAGTGTTATAGTAGAATTTTTTCGTAACTCTCAAAAAGACTCTGAATTTTTTTATTTAAATGATCCTTTTGCTTCCTAATTTGTTCGAACAGGGCAAAAAATAAAGTTGCAGTTAGTTTTTGTATATTAGGGCATCAATACCAGTGGGTCTTCACAAAAAATGTTCAAATAATGAAACCTAGTATGACGTGGATAAAAATATAATACGAAGTTTTTTTTTCGAGAATTGTATTTTGAGATATGAACACCCTTTACCTCGTGATATGGACAGGATCTGCTCTGAAATTGCTCCTTACATTTCCGATTTCGCGTACCAAGTAGAGCGAACAATCCAAAATGTCTTTCTCAAATTGATCATACTTCCAAATTACCGGTTTGACTCTATTGTACGTTCCTCTCCACATCATTCCTGATTCATTCAGCACCGCTTCTTCTTTCCATTCATCTGATTTCATGTACACTTGGTCCAGTTTGCACCATGGATTGAAGATGATATAGATGCCTGTAAATGCAGAACACCTTTGATTATAACAAACTTTGGACATGATCAATTTTGGGGCTGGATAGCGATGCACATTCATGAAGAAGACGTGCCTCCACCATTATTTATACTAAGTGACATATAAATCCGAACACCCAGTTTAAATGGTTTTATTTTAATAAAAGTTGGTGAATGTATTTATCTTACTCTAAATAACAAGTGAAAAAATTTTCAGCCTTATCAGTTGGACATTCCGCTTTTTATACTGCTTTTTTTTAATTCTCTAACGCTCTAAAAATGAATATTTCAGCCGCAGTAAAGAATCAAGGTTGGCGGATTTTGGTTCTTGACATCCTGTACGATCGGTTACGATGCCTAGAGTACGGAGACCTGTACGATTTCGTCAACTTAGTGAGTTTGATAGGGGCCGTATAGTGGGACTTCGGGAAGCTGGACTTTCTTTTCGGGCAATTGCAGTTAGAGTGCAAAGAAGTGTAGACACTGTGGTTAGGTGTTGTCAGGCATGGCTTCGAGAAGGCCGTACGCAAAGAACAAGGGGCACTGGACGCCGCCGTAGAACAACAGACCGTGAAGATCACCGCCTAAGATTATTGGCCTTAAGGGACCGTTTTTCCACTACCAAGTCCATTGCAAATGAATGGTTTGCAGAACACGGAAGACCTATTGGCATGCGAAGTGTTTACCGACGAATGAGAAGTTTTGGCTTGTTTTCATGCCGGCCACACTGGGTCCTCCCTTTAACTCGAGAACACCGACGTAATCGCCTTGAGTGGTGCAGACAACGGTCACTCTGGGATCAGGAATGGAACAGTATTGTCTTTAGTGACGAGTCTCAATTTTGTTTAGGCATGCACGATGGTCGTGCCAGGGTTAGAAGGCGACGTGGTGAAAGAAGGAATCCACAGTTTTTTGTTGAAAGACATGTTCATCACACTGTTAGAGTTATGGTTTGGGGTGCTATAGCTTATGGTTCCAGGTCACCTTTAATCTTCATCAGAGGTAACATGAACGCGCAGCGTTATATCCACGAAGTTCTAGAACCCCATCTTTTACCCTATCTTGACACCCTGGCAGATCCAACTTTCCAACAAGATAATGTCCGACCACATGTTGCAAGAGACTTCTTTCAACATAATGATGTCACATTGTTACCATGGCCACCAAGATCTCCCGACTTATCCCCAATTGAGCACGTGTGGGATATGATGGGTAGGAGATTGCTCAATTTGCAACGTCCTCTTCAGACTCTAGAAGCACTTCGAGAGGAGTTGGTGGTTGCCTGGAATGAGATACCACAGGAGGACATTGACCACCTGATCAGAAGCATGCCTAGGCGCGTTGGAGAATGCGTAGCATATCAGGGTGCATCCACACATTATTAAAGGTCAAAGGGCTTTAAAGCAGTGCAATCATTTTGAAATTTTTATCATTTACTTATTATGCTTCATTAAGTACTTATACAAAATTTTATTAAAATAAAATTTAAACTGGGTGTTCGGATTTATATGTCACTTAGTATATATGCAAAACTTAAAAGAGATCCCTCGTAACAATTAGGCACGGGGAAATGTCGCGGCGCAGTCGGGGTTTCTGGACGGTGGCCAAGCAGATTGAAACTGGAAATTTGCTCATGTCCAGACCATGCCCCCCCCGCCCCAAAAAAAGCTAAGTTTAAGAGAACAGGAGTCCGCGTATAATTCCCGTATCGTCTATTTGCAACCCCACGTTACCTGTTGTCCAACTGTAGCTGTACGCTCCATTGTCAATCAGTTTTGTGTCCACATCCATTCTCCATCTGGCCACCACGCTATCCGGTGCTGGTTTCACTTGAACAGACAGGGTATTGCCATCTGTGCCGTCTATGGTTACGTTCCATGGCAGGTGTCTGTCAGTTTTCTTCAAAAGCGGGACAGCTACCATCGTACCATTTCCATGTGAAGGCTTCTCTTCGTCTAGAAATTATATTACAACGGAGCTTTGGTAATGATCAAAGATTGTATCTGAGATTTATCATTGATTAACGAATTTTACCTATGGGCTGTATCGTCAGTCGTTCCTTTATGGCCTCCTTGATTTTCTTAGCCTTTTCTTCCCTTAGGTTCTTGACATCCTTTACGATCGGTTACGATGCCTAGAGTACGGAGACCTGTACGATTTCGTCAACTTAGTGAGTTTAATAGTGGTCGTATAGTGGGACTTCGGGAAGCTGGACTTTCTTTTCGGGCAATTGCAGTTAGAGTGCAAAGAAATGTAGACACTGTGGTTAGGTGTTGTCAGGCATGGCTTCGAGAAGGCCGTACGCAAAGAGCAAGGTGCACTGGACGCCGCCGTAGAACAACAGACCGTGAAGATCGCCGCCTAAGATTATTGGCATTAAGGGACCGTTTCTCCACTACCAAGTCCATTGCAAATGAATGGTTTGCAGAACACGGAAGACCTATTGGCATGCGAAGTGTTTACCGACGAATGAGAAGTTTTGGCTTGTTTTCATACCGGCCACACTGGGTCCTCCCTTTAACTCGAGAACACCGACGTAATCGCCTTGAGTGGTGCAGACAACGGTCACTCTGGGATCAGGAATGTAACAGTATTGTCTTTAGTGACGAGTCTCGATTTTGTTTAGGCATGCACGATAGTCGTGGCAGGGTTAGAAGGCGACGTGGTGAAACGAGGAATCCACAGTTTTTTGTTGAAAGACATGTTCATCACACTGTTGGAGTTATGGTTTGGAGTGCTATAGCTTATGGTTCCAGGTCACCTTTAATCTTCATCAGAGGTAACATAAACGCGCAGCGTTATATCCACGAAGTTCTAGAACCCCATCTTTTACCCTATCTTGACACCCTGGCAGATCCAACTTTCCAACAAGATAATGCCCGACCACATGTTGCAAGAGTCACAATAGACTTCTTTCAACATAATGATGTCACATTGTTACCATGGCCACCAAGATCTCCCGACTTATCCCCAATTGAGCACGTGTGGGATATGATGGGTAGGAGATTGCTCAATTTGCAACGTCCTCCTCAGACTCTAGAAGCACTTCGAGAGGAGTTGGTGGTTGCCTGGAATGAGATACCACAGGAGGACATTGACCACCTGATCAGAAAGGGCTTTGAAGCAGTTCAATCATTTTGAAATTTTATCATTTACTTATTATGCTTCATTAAGTACTTATACAAAATTTTATTAAAATAAAACCATTTAAACTGTGTTCGGATTTATATGTCACTTAGTATATTTCAGACAGTCAGAAAAAATAGATATTAGCGAAGGATCAAACTTTATCACGGCATATGTACCTCACACCCTAGTTATACCTAATGTTTTTATCACTTATTTAGATGAATGAGTACCTCTTATTTTCATTCTTGTTGGCTTACCCACCTTCCACAGTGAAAATGAACGAAACCCCGTCTCTTTCTTCATCATAAGGTCTATTCAAGATAAGCTTCAGGGTAAAGTTTTGTCCTCTTCTAACAACCAGCTGCGGGTCAATTTCTCTGTTCATCAGCTCATATTTCGAGGTGTGATGGAGACCTCCGTTGATGTTTATACAAGGATCTATTTCTTTTATGATCAATATGTCTGGTTCTTTTTCCTTCTCTGAAACCAGCACTCCATCTGTAACATCTAAGAGAAAAATAACCTATTAGCTATTGTAGTTAGTCTTCGTCGACGTTAAGGTGCTAGCAGCCTGACAATTGGATATAAAGCTTCTCCATAACAGAAAGTCACGTAACCACGTACAACATGCATAGGAGAAATAAAATCGGACAGTACGTGGGTGGATATTCGGTATCCATACCAAGTACCTCAATATACTCTTGAAGATTCACAGTGGTATAGAACTTATCTCGGGAACCAGATAATAATAATAATAATATTTATTCGCCAAAATACAAAAAATGGCCAACAAATATGAAGAAACCACAGAACGCATCGCCTGTGTGTGGCTTATATCTTAATAACTAACAATCAATTATATGTGTATATCAATTATTAAACGCCATAGATCCTGCATTAACAGTCATAATTGAAAATCAGAATGATCGGCGGTACATTGCGAATAGGTTGATGTTCTAACAGGATAGTGCCCCACCACATTACCCATTACGTGTTCGACAATATTTAGATCAGACGTTTCCAGATCGATGGATTGGTAGAAGAGGTGCCATTAAATGGCCCCCAAGATCGCCACATTTATCACCTTGGGATTTCTTTATGTGGGGACATATAAAAAGCAAAATCTATGCTACTCAGCCAACATCATTAGAAGACCTGCGACAAAGAATTGTGAATGAGTGCCTTCAAATTACTCCTCAAATATTGCAAAATATGCGGCAACGTAAATTTAATTTATGCTTCACAAAGCAGTGTGTATTTCAATATACAGGTTGGCCCAACGAAAAGGTGGCACCTTCACTTGTGACTATCCCGGTATATTTTGGGAAAAAACGCTCGGACACGTCAATTTTGATTTCTAGGACGTCTTTTCATCTATATCCGTACAAAACAGGGTGAAATAAGATATTACGTTATACTTTACGTATTTAAATGGAAATCACCATTTTTTTAACTTTTAGATTCTCCATGAAGTTTTTAGTAAGTGTTGTATAATAAAGCTTAAAACTCTTATTGTTGGATCACTCTGTATTGTACGACTATGGATGTAAAGACGTCCCTCTAGAAATCAAAATTGACTTGTCTGAGCGTTTTTCTCAAAATGTACCAGAAGGGTCACAAATAGGGGTGCGATCTTTTCGTTGGGCCACCCTGTATATAAACTTCTGAAAATTGTATCTAAACGCAAGCACCACCTCAAACAAATGTTTGGATATCATGAGAGATAATTTATAATACTGAGGATCTAGTCAGGTTTGCTTTTGAAACCAGATGCTTATCAATGAATTGACATTTTTCTTGCACAGTGTTGAAGCATCAATCACTTCAAATTCATACCAACATACTATTTTGTTACTACACAAGGTGTCCCAGAATATGAGACGTAATCTTTCTGGGTCAAATGGAACAAAAAATGAGCTAGTATACGAAGATGTAGGCTCCCAAAGGACTGCATTGGAAGTCGATTTACCTTAAACCACTTTTGAATGGCAGTGTAAAATTATAACGAAATTCTGACAGGACTGAGACCTCGATATCTGGTTCCATTTATCTATATAGATAACCATGGATTCTTGAATATACATCTATTAAAACTTTGGACACTAAAAACTTGCTGACTCGTTATTTTTTGTCTACTGCCCCAAACTAACTAAAAAGTTGACAAGTTTTGAGATTTTTAGAATTATTGTGACCCTTCCAATTTTTTCACTACGTGTCAAGAATCAGGTGAAACTAGGAAAATATTGACATAATTCAGGGATGTGAGTAGTGATTATTCTGAACTGAAAGTGATTCATGGCTTTCTGTATTTATTTATTTTAGGTTTGGCTAGTGTTGCGATTACCTATACAGACAGGATCGGAAAGCGTATCGTCACCTTTGTAATGTGACTAAACAATGTTTCATGCATAAATATACCATAACAGAACAAATTGTGCGTTGGAGTTGTAGATCACACACCAAAATAACCTGTACGATATTACAATGCATAAGCGTCGCATACTACATTTATTTTGATCAGTTCTCGAGGTATACTTCCGAAAAGTTCTTACATGAAGGAGAATTAGATCAGAGAGAATCGGAAGCGGTAGAAACCCGTTTCAGACGATGATAAACATGAGAAAACAACAATTGCACCTGACAAGCGTACGAAGTACTACCCTGCACCTTTTCACTTTTATTACGAGTACTACATAAACAATTTAACAAGAGCTTCAAGGAGAGTTGTCCTAAGTCACGGTATGCACCACTCTACCGTCAATTCATTTAGTAAATTAGCTGTCTTGATACTGATTATAAAACAATATAATATTACAGCGGAATCCACTTATAATGAACTTACTTATAATGGAAACCCGTATACAGGGTGTTTCAGTTTATTGTTGCATAACTTTAAGATTCGATAGAACTTTTAAAATTAATGCATAAAGTCTATATAAACATGGGTCGAAAAATGCGTGGCTTCCGAAATACAGGGTGTTTAAATTTACTTTCTAAAATAGTTTTTTTTAAATATTTCGAACAATATTTGATGTATAACAGTGAAAATTGGTATACAGGGGTTTTTTGGTACGACAAAACGAACCATGGGCATAGTTTTACTGTAGCCGCTAGAGGGCGCTCTCTACTGTACCTGTAGTGTATTAAAATGACCTAAAATCTTTTCTTAGTGCAATTTTTTGCTTTTTGAATAAAAAAACCGATTCTTCGCACCTTTCAACATAAAAAAGCTCTCATGTGAATTTTCATTATAGTTAGCCGTTTTTGAGATATTTCGATTTTTAAGGTTCGATGCATTTTTCATTATTTATGGGAAAATAACGTTAAGAAGTCAGTATCTCCATAATTTTTAAAAGTAGGCTGTGCCTGCAAATATTTTTGAAATGAAAAAAATGAAAGCAGAATAACGTTAAACGTCAACTAGTTGACAGTTAGTTTTGTTGTCTGTTGAAACCTGAAACGTTTTTTTGCAATTGTGAATGCACGAAATTTAGTTTCTTTTACCTGTTTTTTTTGTATGTTTTATAAAATCGCCATTTTTATTCTTCAATCAAGAGTTAGCGGATATTCATTTTGTGTATGGCTTTGTAAATGGAAACGCAGCAGAAGCAGCCAGAGAATACGCACGAAGATTTCCAAACAGACGACATCCAACTCGCTCAGTATTTGTAAGAGTGCATCGCCAAATAATTGAAAATGGTTTTTGAAATCTCCAAAGGGATCAAAACATAAATGTTCGTCAGCGCAGATTTACCCGTATGATTCTGCGTGAGTTTGAAATGCATATTAGTGACAGACGAATCTACGTTCATGCGTAATGGGGTGAATAACTTTCGCAACACTCATGTTTGGTCAGTAGAAAATCCGCACGCTCTCCGTCGGGCACATTTTCAACAAACATTTTCGGTGAATGTTTGGGCTGGCATGGTGAACCTAGACCTAGACTTTTTATGCAACATTTTGCCTTCCTTGTTTGCCTGCGTCTGCTCGGTAGCGCATCAGCTGATTTCATTTTCTGTTGGAGCGGTATGATTTCGGGCAGAGGCGTACTTAGCCCTTCTCGTCAACTGGAGAGTGAGTACTTTCTCCTTTATTTTTTTTAATTGGTCGCCCTCGTTTCACTACACATTACCTTTGTTATTTCAAGGGTAATTGTTTCCGAAAAGGAAAACCCCAACTTTGCGGACACCTTGTATTTCTCAGTTGTATTATCAGACATTACAAAACATTGCATAGGGGAATGATAGCATCCTACCGCAGGGAAGTCACATCCATGTCCATAACCGGGGGAACGGTAGCTTCCTACCGCATGGAACTCACGCCTGATATGGATATCATAATAATCTGGTGCTTTGACGTTTCAACTGCTAGAACGAAGTTCGAATGAACTAAGAGGAACAGAAGCAGTTGGGAGTCAGGCCGAAAGCTACAAATCGTTTTAGTGAGGCAAAGTTTCTCTGACATGGAGAGAAAGTCAGCTCTTTTATCTATACCCTATGGGTATAAGGGGTACGTGTCCATGATGGGATCAACCTTTTCTATCCAACGGCAAAGTAGGGAATCGGATTTCCAAATTTTGCTCTCTTGGCAGTAAATGCCGGTAGGGTAGGGAAATAATGGTTGTGGACTAATTTTATGGGCCTGTTTGATTGACTTGATCCATTTAATTTTCCTGTTGTGCACGTTCGAAGCTAATGTTTTCCTAAGAGGGTTTAACTTTTGCTAAATGAGATATCTGGTGTAATTTGCTTGGAGTAAAAATCTCAATCACAAGGACAAAAAACTTTTTTGTGACTTTGATTTGTTTGTGTTAACTGCGAGTTTTAAACGCACAATAATGAACATGTCTAAGCTCATAATAAAGCCATTCATGTCATTAAATTAGCTAATTATGGTTGACATGATTTATTTTATGTCTATTTAATAGGTTAATTTGTGATAAAACAATACGTCGTCTTAATTATAGGTGCAGTTTTTATATTTAAGCAGCCAGTAAAATCTACAGAAAGGAGTACGACGAAAGCTGCGCTGACATTACTAAAGCAGCCAGGAATGGCTTATTGATACAATCTTCTATGGATAAGAGGATATGTTCAATCAAAATCCTTCAGCGATCCCAAAACGCTTTACTTTTTGCAATTTGCAATACATTTTCAACAAATCTCGACGTTATTCTCTTCATTTTCTTCTATAGCAGTGTATGATTTTTTATTTAATCGTCCAGTGGTTTATCTATACATACGCCAATGTTCAGATCACGTCCCGCAGATGACTAAGTTGCTCTCAAAGCCTTCTGGAATCAGACTGTCATATATGCTACAAATCACGAAAGTGTCAGCAGCAATGACGTAACTCTACTTGGAAAAATATTCGAACTGTTAATCATCCGACAGTGATTTTTTGTAGCAATGAAGAGTCGCATAATCTGAAAAGGGGTTTGCCTTGAAACGAAACAGAATCATTCATAACAAGAACGGCGAGAACAACGATGTATCTGTAGTTGTGTTTTTAAGTTTTTATGGTATGTCTGTCGGATATGGACTTGTAGGTCAATATTTAATATTTAAATGGGCGTGAACATGAGGAAGAGGTGTGCCTGTGTTGCATTTGTTGTTTTCTTTTCGCTTTTATCGCTTTTTTTTTGCTTTTGTATTATGTTTATAAATTGTCCTATAAATGGGAAACTGTTGGACAATAAAGCTATTATTATTATTATTATTATTATTATTATTATTATTATTATTAGTAGCATTAGGCTGTTGTCACCTTATCTAGCAACAGACAGCAGCTTATAACCTTCAACAACCGCCAGTAAAACGACAGTTTGATGCGGCATCCCACAGGGTCCTGTGCTGGGACCACTTCTATTTTTAATATACGTACATTACCTTCCTCATTGTAATACAAACAAGAACCCTATAATGTTTGCCGTTGACACAATAATGCTCTGTAGTAGCAAATCGATTGATCTACTTTATTCTGCAAATATTGAATATACCAAAAATAGAAAATTGTTTTTTCATCAAATAAACTGACCGATAATGTTTCAAAGACGCAGTCCATGCTAATAAGTTTGTGTCACCATAATGTCAATTCCACAGGTACAGTAAAATTTTTGGGTTGCAGTATTGATACACATGACTTGGGAGGAACATGTTAACAATATCTTTTTTAATTAGGGATCTGAAAAGCTTATACTCAAGATACTCTGTGCATATTTGCACTACAAAGGCGCTGCATCGAAGTGATAGCAGGTCAGAGTTATATGCAGCCATGTAGGGAAACATTCATCAACCTAAAAGTCCTTACCCTTCCGTT
The DNA here is from genome assembly GCA_963669975.1 of Acanthoscelides obtectus. Lineage (NCBI taxonomy): Eukaryota > Metazoa > Arthropoda > Insecta > Coleoptera > Chrysomelidae > Acanthoscelides > Acanthoscelides obtectus. Next base: position 7,095,739 of record CAVLJG010000006.1, read on the forward strand.
TCTATACAGGGCGTGAAGTTAGTAGTAGATCAACGGAAGTTAGGTGATAGAGGGCTTCAAACCCTATCGAATGAGCCCCTATATGTATGGTCTGAAATTTTATAGTTCAGGACATATTTGCAATTCTATAAAATTTCGAAAAAAAAAACGAGAGAATGAACTTTCAATCTCAATTACAACTAAACCATTAGGTTTAGGGCTGTATTTTTTTCTGAGATGAGCTAAGTGGTTAGTTTTAGCAATGGTTATGTCACTTTTGAACAGAGCTTATTAGAAATCAACGAAAAAATCTTACTCATTTTTTTTTGAAAAATCTCTTCCATCCCTCGACTTTGAAGGGCGATAAAAAAATTGAGGTTGTATTTCATCAGTCATTTTATTATAAAAACTATTTCAATCCATGTAGAATAAACCCTGAAAACTTCAGATTGCTAAGATAAGTGTATCATGTCACATTCGTTGTTGTGATGCGATAAACGTAAGAAACGCAATAGAATCCTTACCACCTACAAGTACAGAACCTATTGTGTCTAGCCACCCTTTATGGAGATTTACCGACAAATGTGGAAGATAATTTAATTCACTAACTTTTAAAGAACATGTTCGAAATGGCCTCCATCATTTTCTATACAAGCGACACCTTCTAATAAAGTTGTCCTTTAGTCTTTGAAATGAATTTGCGTTTTCCGTAATTTTTATTTAACATGCCATAAATAGATTTACCAAAATGTCTTTGTTTATGAGCAATATTCCGTCCACACATGGATCGGCCACCCTGTATATATATTTATGTGCTAATGTTATGCACATAGATAGTTACAATGTACAAAACATTCATAAGTTATATATTCCTAAGTCCACAAAGAACTAGGAACGATTCTAAGTAGTATGGAATTCACTTTTATAATGTCCTTGAGGTACTCGTATGCCCCCGGCTCATTTAAGTATAGAATTAAAGCTTGCCTTATTATTAACGCTTTTTATACGACGAATCTTTAAATAATAACTTTTTTTCGGTTGTGCTTGTTCTATGGTTCTGTATTTAATTTGCAATCATAATATCATTTTACAGTTTTTCTGTTAATGTTCTTTCCAACAAATTTTGTTGTTTTGCGACTTTAAACTTTTGTAATTTAACTTCATTTTGACCTATGTAAGCACTCAAGTGTATTAAGCACCAATAAAGAAATGAAATGACGGTCATAACAACATCAGCAACCAAGAAAGACGACTAAATTATTTTTTAATATGGTGTGAAAAAAACTGGTGAGTTGTTGCCACTCTCATTAAATCAAACGTGAATCAAATGCAAAAAAGTTAGATCACTCTTAAAACTTTAGTAGGTTTTTGTATATCACTCCAAATTCTACCTGTTTCCAATGGACCATCATGGAATCTATGACAGTCAGCAGTCCCTAGAAGACACAAATTCTATTTTACTCGTCACTAGGTCTTTTTAAACAAAATTTACCCACTAAAGGTCCAGGAATAAATTCGACATCGATTGATAGCCACTGATTCTCCATCACGTTATTCCACTACGAGTATGTTTGACTTCGTTTCAATCAGACGTCTGAGGTACGAAAGATCTAATCACTCAATGACTCTATAATTTGTCTTGCTTCGTATATACCCTCGTATTTTTAGACTTGCCTTATTAAACCGCATTTATTAACATACATGATGTAAGCCTTTATGTATTTTCGGATTTTTTTCATAAATCTGGCGGGTAATGTTTCTGGATATGAGCCAATGCAGGTTAAAGCTTTATTGACAATTGATTTATAAAAAAATGTGACGTCGGCGCCGTTGGAAGTTAAGATTGTTCTTGTTGGGTAGCCTTGGAAATTGGTGTTGTTTAACTTTTTTGAAGAATTGAAAAAACGGACGGCCGTCTTGATCTTGTATTGGCAGCCCACTTTACTCCTCAGCTTACAAAATGCTGCCTAAGTCATTACGATTAGTCAAGGGTGTGATCATTATGTTGATATATCGAAGAGAACGTTAATAGAAGGATATCTCATAATTTCCTTCTTCTAAAATCCGCAAAGTTGGGGTTTTCCTTTTCAGAAACAACTACCCTTGAAATAACAAAGGTAATGTGTAGGGAAATGAGGGTGACCAAGTAAAAAAAAAATAAAGGAAAAAGTACTCACTCTCCAGTTGACGAGAAGGGCTAAGTACGTCTCTGCCCGAAATCATACCGCTCCAACAGAAAATGAAATCATCTGATGCGCTACAGAGCAGATGCAGAAATCACATTGATTGTCTTACACTTAATGGCACATCTTCTAACAAGGAAAGCAAAATGTTGCGTAAAAAGTCTAGGTATTGCATCCCGTCTAATCGATTTGGGAGAATAAATGGTCCAATGAGCATACCGTTCACCATGCCAGCCCAAACATTCACCGAAAATGTTTGTTGAAAATGTGCCCGACGGACAGCGTGCGGATTTTCTACTGACCAAACATGAGTGTTGCGAAAGTTATTCACCCCATTACGCGTGAACGTAGATTCGTCTGTCACCAATATGCACATCAAAAAGTACGGATTATTGTCATGTTGATGCAACAACCACTCACAAAACCGCACTCTTGCTGGAAAATCGTCAGGTTGAAGGGCTTGTACACGTTGGACGTGAAACGGATACAGCCCCTCTTCACGCAGCGTTTGCCACACTTTAGTTTTTGATACTTGCACTTCTCTAGCCACGTCTCTAGTGTTTGTTGAGGGATTCTCGTCTATGCGATTACCTCTACACGCGTGACCGTAACCGTCGGTTGAAGGTTGCATACTGACCTGACACACTGACCCCGACCCAGTTCTGTCATCGGGTTGAGCCAGTGACCTTGTACCAGTCGGTGATGTCGCGGCTACAGATATTTTTGATGTTGCAGAGCCCTTTATCTCGGTTCCCTTAAGACATTGGTGTATATGGTACTAAGAAAAATTGCTTATGTTTTCAAGATCTACACGTCGTGTAAAGGAAAACCCCAACTTTGCGGACACCCTGTATTTTTTGAAAGAGGATTTTCAGGTATCTGAAAAAACAATTATTTACTTCAACAAAACGTTGTGAAAAAAATATTTCAATGGAAATAGACTCAGATAATTCTTGTTTTGCTAACGAAGCTTTGCAGACCAGTAATTCCCGCATACAAAAATTGCAAATTTATAGGAGTATTTCGATTTCATTGACCAAATAAAAATATACTAAAGTTGATGAAATATAGAGGTGCGCTTTCTAAATACTTCGGAAAATACTGAGTTTTCAACATTCAACAGATTCTCCTAGAATTGTTTAAATGCATTACTTATAACTAATAACTTATTGTTATACAGGGTGTCCCAACCGTGAGAGGACGGAGAATTGCTCCTAAACAAAAACAATTCATAGAAAAATATGTATGGATACTATATATGGTACCAGGAGACATATTTTCAGAATATTAATAATTCTACAGGGTGTCCCAGTTTTGACCCACATATAAAATTTGTTTATTTCAATAGAATGCCCGAGTTTTTATTACATATTCCGATAGACTCTTTCAAAAGAAGGAGATTGATATAGCATACTTATTGGTTTTGATAATTCATTGTTGAGTTATTGGGTATTTTATCTAAAAACGTCATTGTCTGATACTCTGCGTAAATGCTATCTTGGTATTTGGAGTCGTGCATTTTGTGTCCAAAATATGTTACACTCAATTTTAGCCCAATTTATTGATTTTTTGAATTCATCGAATGAATGATACATGGTGGTCAAAAATACTAAATGTACTACTTTCTCGCAAAAAATTAAAAGGATCACCCTGTATATTTTTCATGAGCTTTGTTTGACATCAGGTTGTTACCAGTTTGTTGAAACGGTTTTTGCGTTATAGTTCAAATAATTGCATATTTCTCTATTCAAACAAGTCACATCGGCTATGGAAACAAAAATCAAGTAAGGGATTATTGACAATGTGTCTGTGAAATCAAGAAACCAAATAATTCAATGCTCTTGTGGTACAATTAATTATTACAGATTGATATTGTAATAAAAAGTTCATTTTTGAGATGTCTGAAAATTAACAGTTCTTTACAGGAAATTCCTCTCCAGAATATGTACTAAATGAAACAGATGTAGCAATTTTCTGGATATGTTATTTAGCGCAAGATGCACGGATTCTAGCTGTTGGTCATCCGTTTCATATTGTAATTGTGACTCGATTAATCTACATGGAGTAAACAAATATATATGGAAGCTATAATCATGACCGTTTATATGAATAGAAGCGACCTGTAATACCGATGTATAAAAAACAATAATTTACTGCGAAGATTATCACGTTGCATATAGCAGTGGGCAGCGAGTGGTCGTATTTACAAATCAGGCATTCAAGCGGTTAGAATATGAATACCAAAATTGCACACCAGCAGGTTTCAGCCTTCAGCTTTTTAGAACAACTCGGTCAGACGTACGGTTACCAGATGGTCGCGATTCGTCCGGATTGTCTCAATATTTCATACGATGAAAAGACAAATTTAAAAACGAGGTCAAAAATTAAAAAAGAGTTACTTTGAAGTTGAGTCATTAATTTTCAGATAATGATTGTAGAAGGAAGATAAACCAAAATATGTGTGTAAAAATAAAAAAAAAATTAAAACAAAATTTCACCTTGTTTTATAAAGTATCCTCCCGACAAGTATTTCAGTGCGGACCTGTATTTGATCGTGAGGTCTTGGAGCACCGGCATGCCGTCACCTGATTCACGAGCCCGTTGTACTACATTAACAAAGGCACGAGGGGTGGGTTGCACTCGATTGGGAAACCGATCCGCATAAACATGTGCCATTTTTTATTTCGTTTGAGCCACGCAACAGACACCACTATTCACTGACACTGACTGTATACAAATGAATAAAATAATTGTAAAAACATCGTTCCAAATTCTTTCGCTTTTTTGTTTCCGATGCGATGAACCGATACGGCGGATTATATCCGTTGTCGCCAAACACGAGCACATAATATTATTATTGAGACAGGGCGGTACTCAAACCTCCAAAGGGCTATAACTTTGTTACTTTAATTTTACCAGAAAAATGGTAAAGGAAAAAAACATTTCTTTTGATCAGATCTACTCACTGTTAAAATAAATGACTCAACTTCGAAGTCACCCTGTATAATAATAATCCTCTTTATTAGGGACAAAGCTTACCATTATGCTATTCTGTCAAAAAACAGTCCAACAAAAAAGAAAATATAGAATATTTCAATGTTAACAAGAGTAATCGTACTTTGTATAAATAAGTTGTGTATAAAATATAAATTATAACAGTTTCACAGTGAAAAGAATTAAATTTGACAGTGAACATTTGTTTGAAGTGGAAGGTTAAAAAGAACAACTAAGTTAGGTATATTAATTTATCCATACTACTGTGTTTTCTAATTTTATGGCTCATTGAGCAAGTTCGTTATAGAGAATAACTGCATTGTATGTAAAGCATTTACGAAAGAAGGCTGTATTATGGAGGGTCATTATCTCTTGTGTGAATCTGACTGCTAGGTATCACCTTAACCTTTAAAAATGGAGGAATGGCTGTAAGTAAAAGCTTATGGGTATAAGTGACTAAGTGTAACTCATAAAGCTATTTTAATCTCAGCCATTTCATGTATACTAAGTGACATATAAATCCGAAGTGTAGACACTGTGGTTAGGTGTTGTCAGGCATGGCTTCGAGAAGGCCGTACGCAAAGAGCAAGGGGCACTGGACGCCGCCGTAGAACAACAGACCGTGAAGATCGCCGCCTAAGATTATTGGCTTTAAGGGACCGTTTCTCCACTACCAGGTCCATTGCAAATGAATGGTTTGCAGAACACGGAAGACCTATTGGCATGCGAAGTGTTTACCGACGAATGAGAAGTTTTGGCTTGTTTTCATACCGGCCACAACTCGAGAACACCGACGTAATCGCCTTGAGTGGTGCAGACAACGGTCACTCTGGGATCAGGAATGGAACAGTATTGTCTTTAGTGACGAGTCTCGATTTTGTTTAGGCATGCACGATGGTCGTGCCAGGGTTAGAAGGCGACGTGGTGAAAGGAGGAATCCACAGTTTTTTGTTGAAAGACATGTTCATCACACTGTTGGAGTTACGGTTTGGGGTGCTATAGCTTATGGTTCCAGGTCACCTTTAATCTTCATCAGAGGTAACATGAATGCGCAGCGTTATATCCACGAAGTTCTAGAACCCCATCTTTTATCCTATCTTGACACCCTGGCAGATCCAACTTTCCAACAAGATAATGCCCGACCACATGTTGCAAGAGTCACAATAGACTTCTTTCAACATAATGATGTCACATTGTTACCATGGCCACCAAGATCTCCCGACTTATCCCCAATTGAGCACGTGTGGGATATGATGGGTAGGAGATTGCTCAATTTGCAACGTCCTCCTCAGACTCTAGAAGCACTTCGAGAGGAGTTGGTGGTTGCCTGGAATGAGATACCACAGAAGGACATTGACCACCTGATCAGAAGCATGCCTAGGCGCGTTGGAGAATGCGTAGCACCCTGATGCATCCACACATTATTAAAGGTCAAAGGGCTTTAAAGCAGTGCAATCATTTTGAAATTTTTATCATTTACTTATTATGCTTCATTAAGTACTTATACAAAATTTTATTAAAATAAAACCATTTAAACTGGGTGTTCGGATTTATATGTCACTTAGTATATTTTAAGTAAGTATATGATCATACTTTCTTATGTTATTGATCAATCTGCAAACGGCATTTTGAATTTTTTGGAAACAATTGAGAGCAGTGGAGTGTAAAACTGGAACATCACAGTAAGTAATCTTAGACATGATCAGTGATTTGCACAACATTTTTTTAATTTGATAGTCGAAAAATTGCTTATTTAAAAATAGTTCTTGTTGTTATTATTCACATGTGTTAAGAATTTGAGACATTTATCAAATATGATACCGATGCCCGAAGTGAATGCACATATGCCACCACAAAGGTAGATACACATGCCCATACATCTGGATACGGGTGCAACGTGAAGAAACGAAGATGGAGAGGAAAAAAAAATGACACACGAAGTCCCCAACAAGAGACAACTTACACATTGTAGTATAAAATGACTAGAAGACCTCGAATTTTCAAGGCGACATCTAACCACAACCACGCGGCCTGTTATAGCCACTTGTTGTGGTGCTCTACAAACAGAAAATGATCATGCGGAGAAAAGTATATAACGAAAAATAGGAAAATAATGGGTAACATCCGCAAAAAGAAGGAATCTCCTGTGGCCTTGAAAATTGAGGCCTTCTAGTCATTTTATACTACATTGTGTAACTTCGGTCTTGTTGGGGACTTCGTTGATTCTATATTCCATGTGCATTAGAAGAGGTGCTTGCTTATTTGCCGCAGTTACGCCTAGGGACTCGAGCTTTATCATCTTGAGATATGAAAAATACTTGATCTGGTCCAAGTATGGATGCTATGTTCTCTAAATAATGGATTGATGTTTCAGCGAATTTGCTATCTAAGTGGCTCTTGTGGTGATCAGTTTGAGCCCGAATGAGCTTAACAGGGCCTGTCGATACATGTACATGTCTTCGTCCCTCTGCAGAATTAGATTTTCTGGGAATCAAACGAAGATATGTCCCACTGCGACCAATGTCAAATCCTATTTTACGTAATTCCTGTGTGAGTTCATCAAGAGTTTCAACGCTGCGAATTGATTCCGTTCGTCTTCTATCATCTGCTGCACTCCCAAATAAAGCTATATCCGCGATTGTTTTCAATACTGAATGTTGATTGCTTTCAAGATTAGGACGTCCCACTGAATCCCTCAGAGATAGTCTTTTTTTATTTCTGGATTTTCATGACAAATATCTTTTCATACCATCCCTGTGTTTCTTCTGGGCAACTGCGTTTTGAACCTTCCTGTTTAAACACCGTTTTGCTGGTTTTATTTCCTCGCGCAACTTAATGATCTGTTTATCAACTTCAGCACGGCTTGGCATAGTATCTCTGGCTGAATACAAAGCATTCAGATTTTTTTCGAGTAGAGCAATCTTATTTTTCATAGCTTCCTGAGAAGGTTTTGCTCTCTGTTTATCTATATTATCATTAATTTCGCATTGCTGTTGTGATTCATTACCGGGTTTTATTTTATCTTCTTCATCTTTTTTAATATTTGAAGCTGACTGTATAATTTGTGTTTTTTCTGCAGGTTTACAGGTTGACTAAAAATAAAAACTTTCTATGGCTTCTGCTAAAGATTCTCTTATTAAGCTACATAAATACAAAGTATGGCAATATATATGGTAAATACAAAACCCTATGGCTCTAAATCTAATATTTTAAACGAGCAATTCGTTCCGGTCACAAAATACAGGGTGTTAGTTTTCTGTATATATGTATAAAACTAACATCCTGTACTTTGTGACCAATTGACGGAATCAATCATAAGAAATAAATCTATAATATAATGAATATTAGCTCTATACTTTGAGATAGGCCATAATATTTCTAATCAGTAAAGAGAAACTTTTTGGCGATTTCTAATATTTCTAGTACTCATAGGTACCTAAAATGATTTCGTCACTCACCTTAGAAAAAAAAAATAGTAGATTGGATTTCTTCTTAGTCGCCGCTTGCAATTCTTCTTCGATTCTCTTAGATACAATAATATCTAGTTCCTTGTCGGATTTTGCTTGTAATTTGTAATTTCGCCACAATTCGTTAACTAACTTTTGTACATTTTGTACTTTCGTACTTGTATGAGATTTTTTAAAACTTTCAAACAATCTTTGGTATAACTTGGATTTGTCTGTGTGAAACGACATCTCATTTAAACATTAACTTTGGCTAATGGAATCAATGGTAACACAAATGTTAACTTGCTTTACTATTCTTACAATACGTCTACTCGCTATAGTATCTAAACGAAACAATACACTGATAGAGGAAATTTAGATAAGTGAACACCGCGCGGTAATTCCCCTACTCGGTTCTAAAGCGAGTAGGGGAATTACCGCGCGCTGTTCACTAAACGTATGCATTATTTGCGGGAATCCCCGAAAATGCGTTTCGTTTTCAAGCCAAGACAATGTGAGGGTTGCCATTCGTGTAAAAAGGTAAATAACTACCGATGACGTAATCATCAACTAGACTCCCCTACCCCCCATGTCATCCAAAATAAGCAAAGCAACGACCCCTCCGCCCCCCCTGTAGTGCTCACGTAATACTTGAACGGCCCCTTATAGATATGCGTCGTATGTCAGTCCTTAATTATTTTTATCAATATGAATTTAATTGTCACACAGATAAAAAAATGCAGATGAAAACGTTTGCAATGCTTGAATAGAAATAAACAATAGCTAATATACTAACCAGAGTACGAACGATTGGAGAAGCCTGAATAGGTATTTTTATTGATGACCCTAGGTATTTATAAAAGGAAACAGTATAACGTGGGATACTTGTACTTCATGAAAGAATAGTTAGGTATATATGCAGGTATTTCCATAGACAATTTTGATGTTACATACGTGTTTATCGAAAGTAAATGAACCTCCTATATTAGATTTATTTTTATTCACAATCTTTTATTTACATTACACCAGCAAAACTGATGTCAAACATATAGCTTCTGCGTATGTTTAGCATTTAAATCGAGCTGTCAGATACAAAAAAAACGAGAATTATAAATTCCGAGATGATTTCATTATAATACATTAAAGCTTGACTCACTTATTACAAGCAATATTTGGTAGTCCGGTTTTCTGGGAATTTCTATTGAACCTGTTAGTCAGACTTACCATTAGCTTCTTTAGGTTTGGGCAGGGCTTGCATGTAGTTTTCATTGGTTGGTGTCCAGGTGAATCTGAAGCATCGTCCATTCGGACATAATCTCGGAAACCTCCCCATCTTCGATCACGTTGGCTGTGTTCCAATATAAACGACACTTGCACTTTATGGGTCACAACGACACTACAGCTGTTTGTTAGATGAACTTAGCATCTATGGAATGAAATAAATTGATAGCAAGTGTTTGGACATAGAGCGTCTGGAAGACATTGTAAATACAAGGTGGTCCCCGGGAGTGGGAAGTTTTGACAATGTTATTATTCCCTAACTATGCAAAGTTGGCTATGGATTGTCTTGAATTTGCATGCAAGAATTCAAGAGTGCATATAGAGAAGGGGGGGGGGAGACATTTAAGCGGTATTATTTTTAAGAAATAAAAATGCATTTTGTTTAAATTAAATTGCCTTTAGATTCATAAAGTATTTAAAGTTTCCCCGCTCCCGGGTACCACGTTGTACAACAATTGAACATATTTTAAGAAGCCAAACAATTGTAGTGTTATCAAAAGCATGCTGAAAGAAATTTACGAGTATTATTATTCTATCATGAACAAAGCTTCTTGAAAAGAAATATATTAGTTTAATCTAGTTGAAACAGAGAGTTTACTATCCATCTATGAATGATGTGAAAGTGTTCTTTATCATACGCAATATAAAATAAGACATTAAAATGGTATGAAATGCACTAAATTCTGAACTTCTTAGAAACAGAAAATCGTTTTATGTGCTCTAGACAGCTGTACGTTTTGTTAAACGCTATCGGGTCGTTAATTCGTTTACTTCCACAACTTGCCGATAATTTCCAACTATTCATAAATTGCAATGAGCCATTGAAAGAATCGTTTGCTAAACGATCGTAAATTGGAAACATTGATCATTATAAACAATTTAATAGTTTGATAAAATATACATCGGCCAGTTAAATATACTAAGTGACATATAAATCCGAACACCCAGTTTAAATGGTTTTATTTTAATAAAAGTTGGTGAATGTATTTATCTTACTGTAAATAACAAGTGAAAAAATTTTCAGCCTTATCAGTTGGACATTCCGGTTTTTATACTGTTTTTTTTTTAATTCACTAACGCTCTAAAAATGAATATTTCAGCCACAGTAAAGAATCAACGTTGGCGGATTTTGGTTCTTAACATCCTTTACGATCGGTTACGATGCCTAGAGTACGGAGACCTGTACGATTTCGTCAACTTAGTGAGTTTGATAGGGGCCGTATAGTGGGACTTCGGGAAGCTGGACTTTCTTTTCGGGCAATTGCAGTTAGAGTGCAAAGAAGTGTAGACACTGTGGTTAGGTGTTGTCAGGCATGGCTTCGAGAAGGACGTACGCAAAGAGCAAGGGGCACTGGACGCCGCCGTAGAACAACAGACCGTGAAGATCGCCGCTTAAGATTATTGGCCTTAAGGGACCGTTTCTCCACTACCAGGTCTATTGCAAATGAATGGTGTGCAGAACACGGAAGACCTATTGGCATGCGAAGTGTTTACCGACGAATGAGAAGTTTTGGCTTGTTTTCATACCGGCCACACTGGGTCCTCCCTTTAACTCGAGAACACCGACGTAATCGCCTTGAGTGGTGCAGACAACGGTCAGTCTGGGATCAGGAATGGAACAGTATTGTCTTTAGTGACGAGTCTCGATTTTGTTTAGGCACGCACGATGGTCGTGCCAGGGTTATAAGGCGACGTGGTGAAAGGAGGAATCCACAGTTTTTTGTTGAAAGACATGTTCATCACACTGTTGGAGTTATGGTTTGGGGTGCTATAGCTTATGGTTCCAGGTCACCTTTAATCTTCATCAGAGATAACATGAACGCGCAGCGTTATATCCACGAAGTTCTAGAACCCCATCTTTTACCCTATCTTGACACCCTGGCAGATCCAACTTTCCAATAAGATAATGCCCGACCACATGTTGCAAGAGTTACAATAGACTTCTTTCAACATAATGATGTCACATTGTTAGCATGGCCACCAAGATCTCCCGACTTATCCCCAATTGAGCACGTGTGGGATATGATGGGTAGGAGATTGCTCAATTTGCAACGTCCTCCTCAGACTCTAGAAGCACTTCGAGAGGAGTTGGTGGTTGCCTGGAATGAGATACCACAGGAGGACATCAGAAGCATGCCTAGGCGCATTGGAGAATGCGTAGCACATCAGGGTGCATCCACACATCATTAAAGGTCAAAGGGCTTTAAAGCAGTGCAATCATTTTGAAATTTTTATCATTTACTTATTGTGCTTCATTAAGTACTTATACAAAATTTTATTAAAATAAAACCATTTAGACTGGGTGTTCGGATTTATATGCCACTTAGTATAACTTAGACGCCAGCGTAATTTTGTCTAGTATTCATTTATTTGTGCTTTGTTTGTGAACTAGGAATACCAAAACCTTCCATTGTAACAGATCTAGAACCAATTTGCTTTTAAAGTCGCCAGTGTAGAAAATTTAATTAAATTTCTGCTGTTTGTGTTATACATTTTAACATCTCAAAAACACTGTATTGTGGTCGTTTGTATTTGAACTGAGAAGTCACATAAATGGGTCATCCTTTCCTCGATATGTCTAGCAATTGAATTTCATTGTATGTTTATTATAAATGTATGCTTTATATTTTTTGTAGAGGTCAGGCATATTGACATCATGTCAGAAATCGTACATTGTTACGAAGATTTTCAGATCATCAGCATATAATAAATTCAAACAAGACAAGTTGCATGACAGATCGTTTATGTACAGTAAAAATAGAAGGGGACCTAAGTTGGAACCTTGCGGTACACCTGAAGCTGCTATATATTCTTGAGACACAAAATTATTATAAACACATTAATTTATTTTTTAATAATGTTTGGGCTGGAAGATATAGCAAACGTGCATAAATATATATACTAAGTGACATATAAATCCGAACACCCAGTTTAAATGGTTTTATTTTAATAAAATTTTGTATAAGTACTTAATGAAGCATAATAAGTAAATGAAATTTCAAAATGATTGCACTGCTTTAAACCCCTTTGACCTTTAATAATGTGTGGATGCACCCTGATATGCTACGCATTCTCCAACGCGCCTAGGCATGCTTCTGATCAGGTGGTCAATGTCCTCTTGTGGTATCTCATTCCAGGCAACCACCAACTCTTCTCGAAGTGCTTCTAGAGTCTGAGGAGGACGATGCAAATTGAGCAATCTCCTACCCATCATATCCCACACGTGCTCAATTGGAGATAAGTCGGGAGATCTTGGTGGCCATGGTAACAATGTGACATCATCATGTTGAAAGAAGTCTATTGTGACTCTTGCAACATGTGGTCGGGCATTATCTTGTTGGAAAGTTGGATCTGCCAGGGTGTCAAGATAGGGTAAAAGATGGGGTTCTAGAACTTCGTGGATATAACGCTGCGCGTTCATGTTACCTCTGATGAAGATTAAAGGTGACCTGGAACCATAAGCTATAGCACCCCAGACCATAACTCCAACAGTGTGATGAACATGTCTTTCAACAAAAAACTGTGGATTCCTCCTTTCACCACGTCGCCTTCTAACCCTGGCACGACTATCGTGCATGCCTAAACAAAATCGAGACTCGTCACTAAAGACAATACTGTTCCATTCCTGATCCCAGAGTGACCGTTGTCTGCACCACTCAAGGCGATTACGTCGGTGTTCTCGAGTTAAAGGGAGGACCCAGTGTGGCCGGTATGAAAACAAGCCAAAACTTCTCACTCGTCGGTAAACACTTCGCATGCCAATAGGTCTTCCGTGTTCTGCAAACCATTCATTTGCAATGGACCTGGTAGTGGAGAAACGGTCCCTTAAGGCCAATAATCTTAGGCGGCGATCTTCACGGTCTGTTGTTCTACGGCGGCGTCCAGTGCCCCTTGCTCTTTGCGTACGGCCTTTTCAAAGCCATGCCTGACAACACCTAACCACAGTGTCTACACTTCTTTGCACTCTAACTGCAATTGCCCGAAAAGAAAGTCCAGCTTCCTGAAGTCCCACTATACGGCCCCTATCAAACTCACTAAGTTGACGAAATCGTACAGGTCTCCGTACTCTAGGCATCGTAACCGATCGTAAAGGATGTCAAGAACCAAAATCCGCCAACGTTGATTCTTTACTGCGGCTGAAATATTCATTTTTAGAGCGTTAGTGAATTAAAAAAAAGCAGTATAAAAACCGTAATGTCCAACTGATAAGGCTGAAAATTTTTTCACTTGTTGTTTACAGTAAGATAAATACATTCACCAACTTTTATTAAAATAAAACCATTTAAACTGGGTGTTCGGATTTATATGTCACTTAGTTTATAGTTTTGATTTTTTCCAACATTTTTGAACCTCGGAAACTGTTAGAGACAAGTCGCTTAAATGGGCGCAATGTTGCGTATTTAGGTAACTAACAAAATTCCAAATAGAATGTTTCGAAATTCAAAGTACTTCCCGAGAGAGACGGAAAAATAGAATATACCCAAAATCGCGTAACCGTATAATATAAATTGTACATTAATATTGCGACTTTTTTTCTCTACCGGATGACACAATTAGAATTTCAATATGACGTTTCATCTGCTGTCCTCCAGCATCTACTTTATTTTCTTTTAAGGACGTCATATTGGATTTTTGCTTTGCCAAATCATAGGAATTTAAAAAAAATACAATTTCCTAGGCGGGTCTTGAAATTATCGTTCAATTTATTTTAAATTCCCATCTCAAATGAAGTCAGGAAAAAATAAAAATGATTTTGCGATAGATAAATAAAAAAATATAGTATATGGGATAAATGATTATCTGATAGCTTCAAGGCCTACCTAGGAAATTCTGTATTTGTTAAATAACTAAGGTTTGCCATTGTCAATGTATGTCATATTATACAATTTTAGAGAACGTGACAATGTCATTGTGAAATTTAATTTGAAATCCCACTAAAAATAAAGTCAGGAAAAAATTAATATGATTTTGGCAAAATTCGGTGTTTTCCATCTCTGTTCGGAAGTATTTTGAATTAGGAAACTCTAAGACACATTTTGTTAGTTACCTAATTTCCCCCATTCAATTTTAAGCTAATTCTCAATACAATCTTGTCTTCCAGATCACAAGAAATCGCTATCAATTCACTATACAAACTGAGTTTGACGAACTATCCATAAAACACTATTTTATCGGATCTTCTGTAACAGTTGTCACTGAACCAAAACTCACTTTCTTTGAACTTGACCAAAATATGCCGCGTTCGCGCGCACGTAGTGCTTAACCGCAACCGACGCCGTAGAAGCTGTGGTTAGCATCTTCGACGGCTCTTGCCACCAGCAGGTTTTGATCGATATCCCACGCACACCGCCGGTATTAATAGGTCAGTGGCGGAGGTGATACGGCGACCAGAAATAAATCAGTCCTGTTGTCAATCTATAATAAAAAGTAAAAGTACCAGGTACAAAACCGGTCAATTTTTAAGAAAATTCATACACGTATAGACATACAAAAATATCTCGGAAACTAAGGCTGCTAGAAAAAAATTTAAATCCTAGAATTTTAGGAAATCAAGTGGCGCATCTTAGTGGTAACCTTGGATTTGACGTTGACATTCATCTCGAAGGACATGTTGATCTTTTCAAATAATAACCCCCATTTCTTAGTCCAGCAATAGAAAACCACAAACATTTTCTTTTCAATGGTTTAAAAACGTTAGGGACTAAAGTTTCATCTAGAGGTTATTTCAAGGTCAAATGTTGCTCTTTAATGGAATTAGGTGAAGCAGGAATATTAAATAAGAACGTTTAATGCGAACATTGCAGGACAGCCAACGATACTGAATACTGATACTTGAAGGTCACTTCAAGGTCAAAATGCTTTTTTCACATGGAATCACTCAATTTTCATACCAGCGCAAATGCTCAACCAAGGGAGGTAAGATCACACCTAGAGATTTTTTCACGGTTAAATGACTTGTTTTCACGGACTACACTGAAGTCACCTATAATCTTTGCGAGTGAAAAAAATCTTGAGCTGATTCTTGAAGACTATTTCCAGCCAGTAAAGGCAAGACAGGCTAATGTGTCCAGTGAATGGTTTGAAGTGGAAGTTTGGATATTCCAAAACCTTAAAGTTATTAAGGGTTGACATTGCCAATTCTATCCAAATGCTGTAATATGGAACCTCGTAACTCATAGCCTATAGCTATTTCATTTTTCTCATTACCTTAATGACCATCAGGATAGAACTAACAACAATCCTTCAGTACCCAAGCAAAGGAGCAATATAATCTTGACAGGTAAAGTACTCTTCTGTCTTGCGACTCTATACTTCAAGGTCTCTGAGAATTAAAAGCATGACAGTCTTTAATACTACATTTAATAAAACAAAACATAGATGATGATACAAAACTGAAATAACCCCCATGTGTGGTTTTATCTGCGTTAATTAAATCTTTGAAAATGAAATTTTTCAATCAATTTGACCTTAAATTGACCTTCAAGGTCATAGTCAAGGTCAGAATGAAGGTCAATATCAGATGTGCCGCTAGGTTTCCTGTAAGTTTCGCTTTAAGGGTTTTTCTTTAATATTCTTCTTTTTTCAGCTATCCGCTGCTACACAACATTCCATGAAAGAGCAACAATTGACCTTGAAACAACCTTCCGATTTAATTTTACCACTTATGTTATCTATATCGTTGAAAATAAATTGTCTAGACTTTCTATTTCTGCAATAAGGAATCAACTTGCCCTTGAAACGACCTTTAAGGTGAATTTCAACGTCAAGCTCAAGGTCACCACTAGATGCGCGATTTCCTTTCCTAAATGTTTTGTAACAGAAGTTTTTTCTGGCACCCTTTAGTTTCCGAGATATTTGAGTGTGTCCATACTTTTGGGACGCCCTGTATAGTGATAGTTCATGTGCTTATGAAATGTTCCAATTGGCGCAAGGCCCCGAAATGCTATTGGAGATAGAGGGTGCTAAAGTTTGGTCTTTATTGTAAACTTAACAATATAATAAAAATCACGTGAGTACATACAAATACGAGTACAATATATATATATATATATATATATATATATATATACAGTGTGTCCCATCGAAAATTCAAAGTAGCTTAATAGACAAATAAAATCAACTTTTGGTACAAAGGGGCGGTAGTTTCTTCCTGCCTCTCGCTGATCACCCTTGCTAGATGCTATGTAGGTTTATTGTCTATTATGCGCTACAAGATATATTATGTTCTTTGAAGCTATTTAAATGATTACTTGTTCCATGAGACAAGTGCGTGAATGCTAAACACGTCACGAATATGAAAACAAAACTTCAAGTATAAGGTTCTCGAGTCAAAGCTTACGGAGATATGAAGCATACGGGTTATTTCACCATTAATAAACACAAGTGTAATTTTAAATATTTTATTTTTAACTACATTCAAACATTTACGTTTTACTGCCTTGTGCCGCTGTTTTCTTGATATGGGTTTGGTTACAACTTAGTATCAGTTTTATAATAATTGTTTTTCTGTAGCTTCCAGATCCTTACTTATAGAATTCTTTCACGTTGTGACCATGTTTCGATCCATCGTCACCAAGATGTTCCGGGCGTACATCGATTCGATTGCAAATGAATCGTTTCGTGTAACTTCTGAGTATTTCGACAGTATTAGGGTCACATGGTGACAGGTCTGGGCTATATCGTGGACGATTTAGGGCGGTCAAGTAATATTGGCCAAAAGGCTAGCTGACACTTTTTTAAGTAGGTCTTAAAAAGTTAATACTGTAACAGGATCTTCGTCTGAGACTCCCGGACCTCTCAATGTCGTGCCTTGAATATACAGGGTGTCCGCAAAGTTGGGGTTTTCCTTTTCAGAAACAACTACCCTTGAAATAACAAAGGTAATGTGTAGTGAAACGAGGGCGACCAAGTAAAAAAAAATAAAGGAAAAAGTACTCACTCTCCAGTTGACGAGAAGGGCTAAGTACGTCTCTGCCCGAAATCATACCTCTCCAACACTTAATGGCATCTTCTAACAAGGAAGGCAAAATGTTGCGTGAAAAGTCTAGGTATTGCATCCCGTCCAATCGATTTGGGTGAATAAATGGTCCAATGAGCATACCGTTCACCATGCCAGCCCAAACATTCAACGAAAATGTTTGTTGAAAATGACCAAACATGAGTGTTGTGAAAGTTATTCACCCCATTACGCGTGAACTTAGATTCGTCTGTCACCAATATGCACTTCAAAAAGTCCAGATTCTTGTCATGTTGATGCAACAACCACTCACAAAACCGCATTCTAGCTGGAAAATCGTCAGGTTGGAGGGGTTGTACACGTTGGACGTGAAACGGATACAGCCCCTCTTCACGCAGCGTTTGCCACACTTTAGTTTTCGATACTTGCACTTCTCTAGCCACGTCTCTAGTGCTTGTTGTTTTTTGAGACGCAATCGATTATACGAGTTCGTTTACCTCTACACGCGTGACCGTAACCTTCGGTTGGAGGTTGCATACTAACCTGACACACTGACCCCGACCCAGTTCTGCCGTCGGGTTGAGACCTTGTAACAGTCGGGGATATCGCGGCGGGTCGCGGCTACAGGACGGTATTCAGATATTTTTGATGTTGCAGAGCCCTTTATCTCGGTTCCCTTAAGACATTGGTGTATATGGTACTAAGAAAAATTGCTTATGTTTTCAAGATCTACACGTCGTGTAAAGGAAAACCCCAACTTTGCGGACACCCTGTATAGTTCGGATCTCCAGTCCAATACTTCAATTTCTGGACTGGTCCGAGACCCCTCGAATTTCAAATTCTGTTACCTTTTACTTGTATTCCTATAGGAGGTAGACTCGCGTAGAACCTGACATAAAGTGATATAATCTTGACTCATTGAAACACTCACTTTACGCGGAATGATGCTTCCTCTGTTCTCCAAGTAATCAGAGAATGTGGTAAACCCCCGAATGAATACTTTCGGAACCCTCGAACTCAGTTAGCTTCAGTTAATGAAATTAATGGAACTCAAGATAAAGGAGACTCATTTTTATTAATAATTGAATTACAGACTCAAAACATCTATACACTCGTGAAGAGTGAAGTAGCAATGACAAAGAACAGTTAACCTCGTAAAACTAATAGGCTGGGGAAAAGACCACTGGAGGAGTGAATTACGACTAAGTTAAAAGGAAGGGTGTCAACTAAATTACAATAAATTTAAGTTTGAACCTAATAGCAAAATTAAACTGTAGAATCTCAACTTTACAATGCTAATTAATCAAGATAATGTATAGAATCCTTAGTTGACTCAGTGTTAGCTTTAGCCAGAAGGGCTAATAACGAAGGGAAAAACCCCCTTTTAAGTAACTGGTAGTGCTTACTGATGAGAACACAACTTGACACAAATTCTACTAATGCAACACTTATTAACAGCCACTAACTGAGGGAAAATCGAAGCAACTTTTTCGACCGCACAAATCAAAGATAAGAGAAGAACTGAAGTTTTTAGTTTCAAAATTATCGGAGGTCAGTTGCGGATTTTCCCGTCCATCAGAAGGCTGGTCATTTTGACTTAGTGAGTTCAGCCCTTGTCTCCTCATTGGTCGATCAGTTTACAACTCTTGCATTCTCTAAAGATGGAAACTAACCTGACCAATGATTGTTAGACTTAATTTTTGAACTTAAAATGACCTTAAACTCTATTGGTTAAATACGTTCCCTTGTCCCACCTCAAGGAGTGTCGTCAGCGTACAGTCTTCCCTTAAGTTTACGCAACACGCGCCCTTCAGTGGCGTCTCGAGGCGTTAATTGCTTTGGCAGTTTTCAATAATTTCAATGGATTGGGAATTCCTGTAATGCTGAGGCCACAATTCGAGATGTCCTCTTAAATAATTATAAAATTATACATAGCATTTAGGTAAGGTTAGGTGACTCTCTTCTGGAATTTTTGTATATATTTTTAATAAAATTAGCTTCATTGGAACTACGCAGTCTTTCGTTAGTTTCACCTGCTCCTCTCTAATGATAATTTCCAAACCGCATCTGTCAACGCGTACGTTGACAGAAGGTAGAATCGTATCCAGCCTGGCGCACCTGCTCCTATCAGCTAGGGGAACATTCTACTAAAAACCTAGCTGTTTGTCTCCTCTTTTTCATATTTTCCCACAATTATGACAATTTTTAGTAATATGCCAGCCTTCGGAAGTCTTAGATATCCCATGATACGCCTCTCGAATTTCTCGGCACCCCTTTGGTTGTAACTTTATAGTTATAGCAACCAAATGTTATTACAGAATATATCTCCAAACCCTGTTTTTGTCCCGGCATATTTGAATAGTCCAACTTTATAGCATCCGGTTCTATTATCTATTTTCTTCGTAATATGAATTTGGTTTCCCTTGGCGTCCACTGGGTGGTTTGCAGATGCGAGTGTTTGTTCTGCCCCTAGTTTTTATGTTTATTTCTATTTTATGGATGCGACGAATCTTTACAAGGGTAAGCGGCGTGACGAATTATTTCAACGAATTTAGAAATTGATAAGTTGGTCTGCTACATTACAGTAGTAAGAGAGTGTAGGAAAGATCGAGTCTAGCCCTATCATGACACCAGTTTGAAATGAGTTTATCAATATTGTGACGATTTAAAAAAAATCTGATGCACATAGTATTTCTGATTTTTGGCGAACATGATGAATGATCTCCACCACTGGTACGCATCATTAAGTAGTGGCAACTAGACGGATTAGGCGAACCTTATACGGTGATTCACCATGTATATTAATTCAATTGATGTTCGCTCATTAACAGTTGTTAATTGTGAAATTTCTCGCCTCCTATTAACGCAGCGTTTAATGGATCTAATTGTTACAAATGTCATTCACTTTAAACCGTTTCGAATACCAATCGTCCTTTTTATCTGCCTTGCTTCCTCCCTTCTGCGCCACTTGAATTCAGGTCGTCTTACGAAAATAGAGTTTGATTCGAGATTGATATATATTTTATTTCGTACGAGGGTTGTTTCAAGTTCCACATTTTTCACGCATAAGAAATTTCTTATATGAAAAACGGCTGTCAGGCCTATAGGCGCTTCTTATTGGGATCAGTGGTGGGGGAGCCGACAAACACGACGGTGTTGCCAGATTTCGCCTATTATCGCGCGCGGGAAAGTTACAGCGTTACTTTTGAAACAACCCTTGTATCTTAAAAATCGATTTAATATAAATTAATTTTAAAGTACTCTTCGGGGCCTTGTTGTTGAGTTGAGTTGAGTATACGTTTATTTTTTCCCCAAAATACAATGTGTTAATAAATACAAATGCTAACTTCAGTACAATAATAAACGTAAAATAAAACATAATACCGGACTTTCACAAAATAATCTTAAGTTAACATGTTTTATAGGTCACAGAAAATTTTTAAATTGCCTTGTAAAGCCCATTGAAACCAAAATGGTTGGTTGTGCACGGGCAGATTTTTTTTTGATATAATTTTGATAATATATTTTGCTTAGAACAGAATTTTATACAACAAGTACATTGTCAGTATGGAAGGTAAGGAGGAGTAGCACTTATATAATAAAGTTTATTTCACTAACTACAGAAATGTGGAGGCTGAGGAGATGTAATACTAGCGTAGTACGATTTCTAGTAAATATACTAAGTGACATATAAATCCGAACACCCAGTTTAAATGGTTTTATTTTAATAAAATTTTGTATAAGTACTTAGTGAAGCATAATAAGTAAATGATAAAAATTTCAAAATGATTGCACTGCTTTAAAGCCCTTTGACCTTTAATAATGTGTGGATGCACCCTGATGTGCTACGCATTCTCCAATGCGCCTAGGCATGCTTCTGATCAGGTGGTCAATGTCCTCCTGTGGTATCTCATTCCAGGCAACCACCAACTCCTCTCGAAGTGCTTCTAGAGTCTGAGGAGGACGTTGCAAATTGAGCAATCTCCTACCCATCATATCCCACACGTGCTCAATTGGGGATAAGTCAGGAGACCTTGGTGGCCATGGTCACAATGTGACATCATTATGTTGAAAAAAGTCTATTGTGACTCTTGCAACATGTGGTCGGGCATTATCTTGTTGGAAAGCTGGATCTGCCGGGGTGTCAAGATAGGGTAAAAGATGGGGTTCTAGAACTTCGTGGATATAACGCTGCGCGTTCATGTTACCTCTAATGAAGATTAAAGGTGACCTGGAACCATAAGCTATACCACCCCAAACCATAACTCCAACAGTGTGATGAACATGTCTTTCAACAAAAAACTGTGGATTCCTCCTTTCACCACGTCGCCTTCTAACCCTGGCACGACCATCGTGCATGCCTAAGCAAAATCGAGACTCGTCACTTCCATTCCTGATCAGAGAGTGACCGTTGTCTGCACCACTCAAGGCGATTACGTCGGTGTTCTCGAGTTAAAGGGAGGACACAGTGTGGCCGGTATGAAAACAAGCCAAAACTTCTCATTCGTCGGTAAACACTTCGCATGCCAATAGGTCTTCCGTGTTCTGCAAACCATTCATTTGCAATGGACCTGGTAGTGGAGAAACGTCCCTTAAGTCCAATAATATTAGGCGGCGATCTTCACGGTCTGTTGTTCTACGGCGGTGTCCATTGCCCCTTGCTCTTTGCGTACGGCCTTCTCGAAGCCATTCCTGACAACACCTAACCACAGTGTCTACACTTCTTTGCACTCTAACTGCAATTGCCCGGAAAGAAAGTCCAGCTTCCCGAACTCCCACTATACGGCCCCTATCAAACTCACTAAGTTGAAGAAATCGTACAGGTCTCCGTACTCTAGGCATCGTAACCGATCGTAAAGGATGTCAAGAACCAAAATCCGGCAACGTTGATTCTTTACTGCGGCTGAAATATTCATTTTTAGAGCGTTAGTGAATTAAAAAAAAGCAGTATAAAAACCGGAATGTCCAACTGATAAGGCTGAAAATTTCTTCACTTGTTATTTACAGTAAGATAAATACATTCACCAGCTTTTATTAAAATAAAACCATTAAACTGGGTGTTCGGATTTATATGTCACTTAGTATAATATCTACTAGATTTCGTGTCTCTTGTCTAGCAATTAAAAAAATATGTTTCTTAAATAAAGATTTTATCAAAGACAATGAGTTTATTTTATCAACATACATACGGTACATGTATGGCAAACACGTATAAATTTTACATGAAAGGTAGGTGTGGCATCGCAAGCTTACATTTCTTTGAAAAGTTTGTATTTTTAAGTTTTCATTTTCTTTATATCTAGTACTATAAGCATGGCTAGTTTTATTGAAGTTGTTTTTGTGTTTGTATATGAACTGAATTAATTCAAGCAGAAACAGTTGCCTTAGGTCAAACACTCCTGTCTCTGAAAATAATTTATCAGAAGGATAAGCAATATTTTTGCCAGATATTACTTTCAATTGTTTTTTGCAGTATATCCAGAGGCCGCAAATGACAATATGCGGTACTTCCCCAACTCAAAATAGCGTATCGTAAACGTGATTCAACTAATGAATAATACAACATTTTCAGGTAGTATAGAGATGTTTTAAGTATTTAAAGCCATATAAGAGTTGTCGTAGGGTATTTGTAATGTTAGCTATACGAACATCCCATCTCAAGAGACGATCAATGGTGACACCTGAGTATTTATAGGCTTTCACATATGTTAAAGATATACTGTGATTTATTAAAAGTTGTTCATGCTGAGGTAGAACAACGTACTGTATTAGAAAAAGGCATAAAGAATGTTTTTTCATAGCTCACGGTTAAAAGTTTATGAGCAAAATAATCAAAAATAGTTCCTAGATCCCGCTCTGCTTTAATTTTTACATTTTTCCAAGTGTTATCATCATTCAGGAATACCGCATCATCTGCAAAACTAAACACTTGACCAACTGACGAAGAAGTTATAATGCTGTTTATGTAAATTGTAAACAAGATTGGACCCAACACAGTACCCTGAGGTACACCGTAATCAACTGTCTTTTCATTACTGAATGTGCCACTAATCTTCACTACTTCATTTCGATTTGAGAGATAGCTTGTAAACAACTGAAAAGGTCCGCCTCGTACTCCTGCATCCTCCAAGGTCTCCAACATCTGCTGGTGATTCACAGTGTCGAAGGCCTTGGCAAGATCCAAGAATACGCACAGTAGCGGTGTACTCAATTCAAATCTTTTTCTAATCTCTTCTGTTAACTTAGCAATTGCATGCTTGGTTGATATTCCCTCTCGAAAACAGAATTGCTTATCTGAAAGATATTTGCATTTGTCCAAAAATTTAACTAGCCTATTTTTCAATGTTTTCTCAAATATTTTAGCTATAATTATGATGACGGATATTGGTTATTTATACTTTCGGAAAGTCAAGTTGTCAAAACCGGTCGATTTTCCATTTTTTAATGTGTTAACGATTGAGGTTACTTCAGTTACATCTACCGCCTATAAGAAAAATGCACTTTAATTTATTTTCCTTTGCGGTCCAGTTTTGTTTGGCCTCACAATGCGTTCAGAAATAGTATTTGCCAATATTTACAAAGAAATCGTTAAACTTATTCGCAATTGTTATTGGCGAATCACATAATTTATTTTCATCAACTATTTCCTTAACTGCACATTTAGTCTACCTTCACAGAGCTTATTAACTACGTTCCACAAGTTCTTAGCAGTATCTTTGTTTTTGTTTATTTGTTTCTTGTAAAAATTGTATTTAGCATTACGTATGAGTTTTTCTAATTTTTTCTTATATTCAAGATATCCTATCCTCACCTGCTCATTTTCTGGCTGCATCAAATACTCAAAATATAGACGATTTTTTTCATTAACAGAATTTACAATACCTGATGTGATCTCGCGCCTATTCAATTTTTTTGTGGTTCTATTTTTATCAGTTAAAGATCTTAATTTGCCACGTGTAAGGGGAAGGTTTTAGCTTTACTTTCAATACTTGGGAACCTCAAAAATAATGATGCTTAACCGAGTTTATAATCATTGAAAATGAGCATTTTTAAGGCTTTTCAGACATTAAATGGCTTATAGCTCAAAATCGGCTAACTTTAGAGAAAAGCTACTGAGGACCTTTTGTACTGATTTAAGGGATGAGATGTGATCAAAAAAATCGAGATGCAGACAATTCCATCCAGCACCCTCTAGATGATGTTATCGATAAAACAAATGATATTTTTGTAGATATTCATAAATGCATAACTCACGTGATTTTATGCTATAGAAACTACGCGAGTGTTTCGACAGTGACAACAATTTATATTACAAAACACAGACGTGAAGGCCAAAGTTTGAATAAAATGAACATACGTATGTATATACCTTCACGATTCAGGTATTTTCAAAGTGCCATAAAAGATATATGCAAAAACTATGCATATGAGTGACTCAAATTGTTTATTTCCTAAGTGCAATCTATAAATAACGCGTAATTCGATGTATTATTTATAGTGAACAATGAAGAGTGGCAGTGTACCCGACTGCAACGCATGAAAACATAATAGTCAACTAAAGAAACTAATAAAGTTATTCAGGGTGTTTCAGTTTATTGTTGCATAACTTTAAGATTCGATAGAACTTTTAAAATTAATGCATAAAGTCTATATAAACGTGGGTCGAAAAATGCGTGGCTTCCGAAATACAGGGTGTTTAAATGTACTTTCTAAAATGGTTTTCTTTAAATATATCGAACAATATTTGATGTATAACAGTGAAAATTGGTATACATGGGTTTTTTGGTACGACAAAACGAACCATAGTTTTACTGTAGCCGCTAGAGGGCGCTCTCTACTGTACCTGTAGTGTATTAAAATGATCGAAAATTTTTTCTTAGTGCAATTTTTTGCTTTTTGAATAAAAAAACTGATTCATCGCACTTTTCAACATAAAAAAGCTCTCTTGTGAATTTTCGTTATAGTTAGCCGTTTTTGAGATATTTCGATTTTTAAGGTTCGATGCATTTTTAATTATTTATGATAAAATAACGTTAAAAAGTCAGTATCTCGATAATTTCTAGAAGTAGGCTGTGCCTGCAAATATTTTTGAAATTGAAAGCAGAATAAGTTTAAACGTCAATTAGTTGACAGTTAGTTTTGTTGTCTGTTGAAACCTGAAACGTTTTTTTGCAATTGTGAATGCACGAAATTTAGTTTCTTTTACCTGTTTTTTTTGTAAGTTTTATAAAAATGCCATTTTCAATAGTTAGTGGATATTCATTTTGTGTATGGCTTTGTAAATGGAAACGCAGCAGAAGCATCCAGAGAATACGCACGAAGATTTCCAAACAGACGACATCCAACTCGCTCAGTATTTGTAAGAGTGCATCGCCAAATAATTGAAAATGGTTTTGGAAATCTCCAAAGGGATCAAAACATAAATGTTCGTCAGTGCAGATTTACCCGTATGATTCTGCGTGAGTTTGATAGAGATCCGACCACAAGTGTTAGGAGAGTTTCTGGTGCCTTGGGAATTTCAGCAAGCCATGTTCACCGTGTTCTTAGAAATGAACATAGACGTCCTTACCATTTGCAACCTGTGCAAGGACTACAGCCAGGGGACGGAGAAAGAAGAATCACATTTTGTCAGTGGATTCTTGATAGAACTGATAATAATAGGGAGTTTTCAAGTAACGTTTTATGGACCGATGAGTCATGCTTCACTAGACGTGGAGAGGTAAATTTTCATAATCAATATATTTGGTCGCATGAAAATTCGCATGCAGTTCGGGAAAGAAATGTTGCATGAATTTAGTGTGAACGTGTGGATTGGTATCTACCGTAATCGACTATTTGGACCCTACCTTTTGCCTGCAAGGTTAAATGCTGCGACCTTCTTGGAATTTTTAAAGGCTGCTTGATGGTTGTCCAGCTCATTATTCGAGAATAGTTATAAACTGGCTGGACGAAAATCATCCAGAAAGATGGATCGGCCGTGGAGGACCAGTCGCCTGGCCTACACGATCCCCTGACCTAAATCCATTAGATTTCTTTGTGTGGGGATTTATAAAAGAAAAAGTGTACCAGACTCCCGTAACTACAAGAGATATGCTAATAGACAGAATCAGGAATGCATGTGATGAAATAAGTCCTTATTTGAATAATGCTATACCACGTTCGATCATTCGTAGATGTGAATTGTCTATTGAACAATTGGGTTTACAGTATATTCAGATAAGAGATAGACCGGACATGAACAAGACCACGTGATCATCGAACGCTGTAACATTCGGCATAGACGTATTAAGGGTCACGCAGTACATATTTTAGAGAGTTGATGCTGCTTTGCGTAACTTTGTAGTAAATTAGCACAATTCGATGTGTATACGATTGGTGATGGATATAGGATCATGTGGGGGTGGGGTAAGAAATATATAATGATGTAAATATACATAAGGGTTTCAAAATTTTCGCTTCGATTTCCAGCTTCGGATGCCGCCTGATGTTTAGTGAAATACAGTCGAATATAATCTCAAAATGGCGTTTAAATTAGCCTAAATTAAAAATAATCGTATATCTCTTAAAATTGCTTTTAGAATATTGATTAGTATATTTTTTGATTTCTAGGTAAATATGTAACCAAATTAAAACGTTCAAAACGTAAAAAAATGTGCATGGTTGAAAATTGTCAGAAAGTAGATTCTTGAATAGGTTTTGCCAAAATGGGTTCAAAAATGTCAATAATTAATTAAAAATTAAGTAACTTTATAATTACTTATAACTTACCGAATTTGATGAACGACATCTTTTATTGGAAAGATGAACTTGATGAGCTTTCATCATCGCTACTGCCTGAAGCACCAACGTCAATAATGAATGGCTCGACTTGTTCCTCTAAAATATTGTCCATTTTTGCGCTGTTATTAATTTCTTTCTTCTTTGAAAAGTCCTTTGAGGTCACAAAATTTAAAAGTTGTATTGTTCTTAGCTATATAATTTTTAACCTCTGCCCATATGAGCACAATGGGATTGAGCTCGCAATGATATGGAGGTAAACGGAGCACAGTTTTATTTTGACTTGCTGCCATTTCGTCAATGGCGTATTTTTGATATTCCGCCTTGTGATCCTTGACAATTCTTAATAATTGTACTTTCAGCATTGCTTCTTCAAAGTTGATATTTTTCGAGCGGAGCCAATTTTGAACATCAACTTTCCTTGAAGCCGTTGTTGGGACCTTCTCCATTCTTCGAGAATGATAAGGCGCATTATCCAACACAATTACTGCGTTTTCCTCTAAGTTCGGTAAAATTTTTGAAAACCACTGTTCAAACGATTCGCCATTCATTTCCTCGAGGTAATCTCCAGTTTTCTTAGACTCAAAGCACCACAGACCGTCAACAACAAATCCATCCTCACTGCCAATATGGCAGATAATGAGCCTTTTCCCTTTACCTGGAAATCGAAGTACTAACTGGTGTAGATTTATTTCAATAAGTGAACCTTTTTCAAATGTTTTCATCACATTCAGCGAAAACACATTGAGACATGAGTATCAGATTGCTATAATTGGGATTATTTAGTCATATTGAAAGAAAGAATATTGAACGTCGTATGATTACTCAGCGCTTCACAATTTAATTTAAAGTTATAAACCTTTAAAAAATGAATGATCAGGAACCTGAAATACGCGCAAATATTAATATTAACAAATTATAACTTTATAAAGCTTAAAGTATGAATTAAAATGATTAGAAATATTAGGAACGGTACACAATATAAAACTTAGTAACTTTTTTTAAGTTTATAATATTCGACATATTTTAAGATTATATTAAAAAATTATTGAAATATCGAAAACACATAAAAACATGGCTTAAAAAAGTTCTAACAAATGAAAATGACAATAAAATATCCACGCATTTTATCGAAAGTTATAAAAGTTTTGTTACTTGTAATATGTTTTATCTGCCCCCTGGAATTAATGTTTAGAACCTTGTTCCCAAGGTTTGAAAAACATCCGATTGTTGTCTATTACTCGTATTTACCTGCTGGATTTTTTAATCCGGTGGACAGTCCATCTAGAAAGGCCCTCCTGGATGAAGTTACAGAATCATCAACCCATACTTTACTTGTAGTGTGTCCTGCGTTTACCCACGTTTCATCAAGGTAATAAATCTTCCTGTTTTGATTTCTATATTTCTCAATTTTTGTTAAATAATCCCTCCTCCATAGCACAATTTCTTCTCTATCCAGTAGTAAACTATTACGACCCCGTTTTTTCCATTTGAAATTTAAATGCTTCAGTAACGCATGGAGAGTTGAAATTTGGCAACGTTGTATCTCCATTTACCTCCTGCAGTACTTTATCTATAGTAGGTATTTCATTCCTAAAGAAGAATTCATGCACTTTCCTCCTAATCGCATGCTTATCAGCTTCATCCAATGATTTAACAATACTTTTGCGATGTTTACTGGTCATTGGCTCAGAAAAGGTGTGATTTTTTTTGTATTGTCTTAACACATTAAACACTGATGCGCGACACACCCCAACTTTGTGAGAAACCTTCACAACAATTTCTTTGATGGTTGATGCCTCGTTCTCCTCGCGCTCGATCTTATATATATTTAAAATGACCTCTTTCATTTCTGCACTCAGGTGTCTTTTTTTAGAGCGTTTCCTAGGTGGACTACAGGAGTTTACAACTTCATCGGCAGTATCTGTACTACTGGGCATTTTGCGCAAGCAGTTGATAACAATAACAATCAATAACAAGGTATAACAATAACAACGACAAACTCAACAACTTAATAAGATAACAAACGAAAACGTCCAAAGAAATATCAAATTGCAATGATGCACACGACATACGTAACACGTCTGAACCTGAATGTGCCTCTGCCTTGATACGACTGCTCTGCCGCTCGGCATAGGCATTTAATTGCGAATTGACCAATGAGGGCTCCTGTTTTACGTCGAGACGGCGGCGTTAGCGTGAAAATCACCCGAACCTTTTGTTTACATCCGGTCTATCTCTTATCTGAATATACTGTACATTTCGAGCAACCACTTCAGATTTTGTATGTTTGTCCTAACTATCCAATAGCACTTTAGTTGTAAATAATTAATTTAACACGTGAAAAAAGCACGTTCTGTAACAAAGGCATTCCCCAGTGCAAACTGTTTCAAAGGCACTGTTTCTGCATTCAGTTCGTAACTCTGACATCTGATAATATCATTAACAATAATTAATTCTCCGGTCTTCTCGTAACCCATATAACCTTTTAAGCGGATTCTTCGAGTACAAGTCGTTTGTTTCGTTAATCCACCTAATTTAATTCGGAAAATTTTGGGTCGAAAGGTCAGATCATACCGCTTGCTACTGACATCGCATTCAAATATGATTGATGATCAAGATGGAAAAATATGTTATTTCTTTAAAATGCTACTAAAATATTGAGAGTGACAAGACGTGGAAGTCTTATCATATTCTTGTTTCTTAGATTGACATCATGTGGCACAACCCTCAACCTGGCTTTGTCAAACAAGTACAGTGGTGTACGACCATTACTTTGTGGTATTGAATTAAAGTAATCGTCGGATTGTTGAAATACACACCTTTCAGCATGTAATTCACCCACCTTATCTTCGATTATCATCGATTTTTTTTACTATTCTGTCCGGCTGCCCTAGACGTACCTCCTGTATGGTGAAGGTACTGAATAGGATGGATGCAATCTTAATTTGCCGCGTTCTAGTAAAACCCCAAAATCCCTATTCGACCGCCCTACCAAAAACTAAGTCACTTTGAAAAACAAAAATATACCAATTTAAGAATTGTAGGGCAGATACCAAGCTGAAATTCTTTAACGAAAACACTGTCCAGAGTCTAATTTATTACTTTTATACGTATACTAATTTATGACAATTTACGACCATGCTGACTGGACTACGGCATTCCGCATTGTTCGTTTGTCTCGACTGTGACTGACTGACTCCGACATCTGGTCTGGTATTTATTTACCTGTCGACGCGTCCAGAAACATTCCAGCGTGTTCGATCTTCCATGGAAGTGGTTTAGATGCAGCAGGTGATTCCAGACCGGTATATAAGCTACTCAAGGTCTCAGCTATACGAGGGCGTTTCAGTATTAATAAATTATTGACGTGGAAAATAAACGGTAAAAGATGTATTTCTGAAGCATGTTTTATTATAGCTTTTATACAAAATATTAAAAAACACATATTCCTACTATTATATACACATAACAATACACAAAAATAGAGTAATATACTAATAATAAACAATAAATTTTTTGCAGGCTCGTAAGAATTATGTTTAGTTAACCATTGTTTTACACAAAATGTTAAATATTTTCTAGATTTTAAGCCTAAACACTGTGATTACTAACGTGAAAAGCAAAATGAACGAAATATATTTCTAAATCATGCTTTGTATTAGATTCTAAAAATTACGCTTACTTGAGGTAAATATCCACTCAAAAATAAAAATAATTCGAGGAAAGAAGAGGAAAAACTTCACACCTTGAAATCGTCAGTTTTGACGCATTATTGCATGATCTTTGAAAACATAGATTGATCAGGTCAACCAGAAATATATACAATGATATCTGTTATTAGAACACAATGAAAGTGTGAGCTTGTTTCGGGGAAGAACAATGAATGAAATTACATAGCAATGCTAAGTTAGGCCAATCAATACGGTCTATCAATTGTCTAAATATGTATAGAGAGAGGATAGACCTCAGTTACGACAGCAGTATTCGCATGATTTTATTTGAACTCAGTTTGGCATAACCAACTCTGTCTATATCGGATAGCTTATTTTTGATACATGAGAATTAATGTATCCGCATATAAAATGTCCACCTACATATTGTCAAAAAAATGACAGACTGTCACTTTTCAAGTTATGTAATATCCTTGCCGTTATATGTTTTTTATTCTACAACAATTTTTGTACCACCACTGATATTCCTCAGCTGTTTAGAAGTGAAATTACACACAACCTTCCTGGCTCCTTTCTTTTTTGCTGTAAACACTTCCTTTATTGTGACTTCTTCGTGCGGTTCAACGTCTCTGAAAGGTTTGGTTGTAGGTTTGGCTAGGCCAGGACCTTCTACCGTATAAGAACACTGAACCAGTGGAACTCGCAGCGGATTCTTGAATCTGTGGAAAAAAATATTTCTGTTAGCTAAAAATGCCAGGAATTGTACGATTCTTCACCAGGAGCACAAGTCACTTTACTTCCCAGAGCTGCAGATTGCAAAATACATTTTGTATGTTTTTATGTTTTATTAAATATACAGGGTGTCCGCAAAGTTGGGGTTTTCCTTTACACGACGTGTAGATCTTGAAAACATAAGCAATTTTTCTTAGTACCATATACACCAATGTCTTAAGGGAAACGAGATAAAGGGCTCTGCAACATCAAAAATATCTGAATACCGTCCTGTAGCCGCGACTCGCGAGATCCCCGAATAGTACTAGGACACTAGCTCAACCCGACGACAGAACTGGGTCGGGGTCAGTGTGTCAGGTCAGTATGCAACCTTCAACCGACGGTTACGGTCACGCGTGTAGAAGTAAACGAACCCGTATAATCGATTGCGTTTCAAAAAACAACAAGCACTAGAGACGTGGCTAGAGAAGTGCAAGTATCAAAAACTAAAGTGTGGCAAACGCTGCGTGAAGAGGGGCTGTATCCGTTTCACGTCCAACGTGTACAAGCCCTTCAACCTGACGATTTTCCAGCTAGAGTGCGGTTTTGTGAGTGGTTGTTGCATCAACATGACAATAATCCGGACTTTTTGACGTGCATATTGGTGACAGACGAATCTACGTTCACGCGTAATGGGGTGAATAACACTCATGTTTGGTCAGTAGAAAATCCGCACGCTGTCCTTCGGGCACATTTTCAACAAACATTTTCGGTGAATGTTTGGGCTGGCATGGTGAACGGTATGCTCATTGGACCATTTATTCTCCCAAATCGATTGGACGGGATGCAATACCTAGACTTTTTACGCAACATTTTGCCTTCCTTGTTAGAAGATGTGCCATTAAGTGTAAGACAATCAATGTGGTTTGTGCACGATGGTCATATTTGTTACCTCTGTTCGTGGTCTGCACCACCGCCGGCGTCTGCTCGGTAGCGCATCAGCTGATTTCATTTTCTGTTGGAGCGGTATGATTTCGGGCAGAGACGTACTTAGCCCTTCTCGTCAACTGGAGAGTGAGTACTTTTTCCTTTATTCTTTTTCACTTGGTTGCCCTCGTTTCACTACACATTACCTTTGTTATTTCATGGGTAGTTGTTTCTGAAAAGGAAAACCCCAACTTTGCGGACACCCTGTATACAATATAATTATTACAAAATATGGATGTAGGGGTACTAGGTATAATTTAGTAAAAACTTATTTACTTAACAGGAAACAATATATGGAATTAGTAGTGAGTGGTTATTTAGTGACTATGGAGTCCCCCAGGGGTCGGTTTTGGGGCCACTATTATATTCTATAAATGTTCTTATTCTGAAAAGTACTAATCTTGATGCAAGGCGATTTAGTTTTGATGACGACACAGTTCTTTTCTATAACGGAAATAATGTGCAGGCTCTGTGTGAATAAAAGTGAATAAAAAGTCAACGTCGATAAAACAAAATATCTAATTTTAAAACTGGGGAATAAAATAGATGAAAAATTTTTGTATAAGAATAGATAAAGTCAATGAAGAGAAAGTATCAAGTATCAAATATATTCTAGACCTAATACAGGATTAAATAACATTGATGCTGTGAACACATATAATATTCTATCACATAGTGCAAAGAAGAAATTTTGTAAAAATATTCAAAAGTCACCTGAATTGTTGAATTTATTCTTGTTCAAATTCGCACTTTAAATATTGTTAATTGCTCACGAGGCCAGTGTTCTATACACAGATTAAGAGAACTTTGTTACTATATAATTTGTAAAAACTGAGTGTTGGATGAAGATTTGTTTTCAAAAAAATTCATATTTAAAATGCGAAAAGTTTCACGATTATGTTTAAATGTGAGAAGTAAAAGAAAAAACGCATAATCTTATTGTAATTACTATCGCTACTTGATCCTTACTTGAACTGAATTTCGCATCCTTCCCCAACTCTGCAGTCTCCTCCAACGTCGATAGAAACGCCAGGCATTGTCATGTTGAAGTCATCTTCTCCACTCCATATTTGTTTGGTTTCCTCCACGCTTACGATAGCGTAAATCTTCACCAAACCGTGGTCCACCAGCTTTTCTACATAATCTTCCGCTGAGACCTATCACAAAAATAGTATCTATCTATCTTTTGTCATAACAGAGTTATAGTACACAGTGAGATTGAAAAATAGTGGCATTGTGTCTAGGACACAAACCAAGTCCATAAATAACACAGAAAGATTCCATAAACTACCGAGATACGGAGTATTGTAACGATAATAGTGCTTTTACTGTTTAAGGACTAATTTATTACTCTTACACTAATTTATAATAACACTTGCAACTAATTTATGAAAAATTTATAACCAATTTTTTTTTGGCAAGCGACGAATTTCAGAAGCCATTCAATCTAAGCTTGCTTGATGGCGGTCGATTCCTCTTAAAGTGTGTCGAATGTCGCGTACGCCCTCCATACACGGTCGCGTAATTGTGGTTGCCTAAGATTTGCCGTTTTGTAGATGTATGAAGGTGTCTCACCGGTACCCAAAGCTCTAGCCACAGTAAATTGGCAAAAATATATGTTTGGAGCCGTTAATATGAAATGTTGGACATATACTATGAATAGCTGAATCAATCCATACGAAAGTGTGCTTCAATCACACAAATGGCGTAAAACTAAGATACTTCAAACCATTTCAGGAGAAAGAACAATATTCTCTTCGCCACTAGTTTTTCTCAATGAGGTATTCAATTATGCCTAAGTGGTATCTCCTGAGAATTTTTTTTTTAATATTTGAAGTAAGATCCGGGTAAAGAGTGTTAAAGTTCAATCCCCTTTCAACGTCGTCAGTAGCGTAGAGATTTACAATACTTTGTGTTTTGGTATTGGTATATTATGTATGTTACTTTTGGCTCTATTGTTCTGAATATATTGCCATTATTTGTTAAATCACCCTATATAGAGCTACTATTCCCACTTCCACGCAAAGTTATATCTTTCAGCACATTTTTCAATGATATCTTCCGATCTTTCCACAGAAAAAACATTCTGCAAGTAACGACTAATGAGTACATGACATGATGTTAATCTGAAAAATAATTGTATCTGTGACATAGGGTTGGGACACAGCGTATAGTTCATTTGACAATAAGTACATTTTTCTAGCAACACCAAAGCTTTAAAATGACAGAGCCATTAAATTAGAAAAAAAAAACGAACGAAAAGATACGGCACATATACCAAAGCTTTGAATATCCGAAACATTAAGTTAAAAAAAGCATCTAGCGAGAGAAGGTGCGACAAACATCAGTATCCAAATCAACTGCCGTGCGGTGTATAGTTTAACCTATTTGTTTATCCACAAACGGAAATTGGCAAATTCTAATAGCAATAACGGAGTTACCAATTTGATGTTAGTTTACGGTCACTGTATTCAAGGCCCTACCGATATTTCTCAAGGGTTTTGCTGGGTGTTTCCATCCTGAGCTTCATAGGTTTGTTTATACCATGCAAAAGCCATCGAGGTGGACACAGTAGAGTACCTAGACATCCCTATATGTTGCAAAGTTAGAAAGAAGATGACAAGCTTCTACTGACATTCCTCCAGCGTTGTGTTGGTCGTTTCCGTCCTGAGCTGCATAGGTTTGTTTATACCGTGCAAGAGTCGTCGAGGTGAACTCAGTAGAGTACCTAGACATCCCCAAATGTTGCAAAGTTAGAAAGGAAATGACAAACTTCTACTGATATTCCTTCAGCGTTGTCTTGGACGTTTCCATCCTGAGCTGCATAGTTTTGTTTATACCGTGCAAGAGTCGTCGAGGTAGACACAGTAGAGTACCTAGACATCCCCAAATGTTGCAAAGCTAGAAAGAAGATGACAAACTTCCACTGATATTCCTCCAGCGTTATCTTGGACGTTTCCGTCCTGAGAAGCATAGGTTTGTTTATACCGTACAAGAGTCGTCGAGGTGGACAGAGTAGAGTACCTAGACATCCCTATATGTTGCAAAGTTAGAAAGAAGATGAGAACTTCTACTGATATTCTTGGACGTTTCCGTCCTGAGCTGCATAGGTTTGTTTATACCGTGCAAGAGTCGTCGAGGTGGACACAGTAGAGTACCTATACATCCCCAAATGTTGCAAAGTTAGAAAGGAAATGACAAACTTCTACTGGTATTCCTTCAGCGTTGTCTTGGACGTTTCCATCCTGAGCTGCATAGGTTTGTTTATACTGTGCAAGAGTCGTCGAGGTGGATACAATAGAGTACCTGTACATTCCCAAATGTTGCAAATTTAGGACGATAATTAACAAACGGCTACTGATATTTCTCAAGCGTTGTCTTAGATGTTTCTGTCCTGAGCTGCATATGTTTGTTTATACCATGCAAAAGCCGTCGAGGTGGACACAGGAGAGTACCTAGACATCCCTAAATGTTGCAAAGTTAGAGAGAAAATGACAAACTTCTACTGGTATTCCTTCAGCGTTGTCTTGGACGTTTCCGTCCTGAGCTGCATAGGTTTGTTTATACCGTGCAAGAGTCGTCGAGGTGAACTCAGTAGAGTACC
Source organism: Acanthoscelides obtectus (assembly GCA_963669975.1). Classification (NCBI taxonomy): domain Eukaryota; kingdom Metazoa; phylum Arthropoda; class Insecta; order Coleoptera; family Chrysomelidae; genus Acanthoscelides; species Acanthoscelides obtectus. Next base: position 7,132,332 of record CAVLJG010000006.1, read on the forward strand.
TAGATATCCCCAAATGTTGCAAAGTTAGAAAGAAGATGACAAACTTCTACTGATATTCCTCCAGCGTTGTCTTGGACGTTTCTGTCCTGAGCTGCATAGGTTTGTTTATACCATGCAAAAGCCATCGAGGTGGACACAGTAGAGTACCTAGACATCCCCATATGCTGCAAAGTTAGAAAGAAGATGACAAACTTCGACTGATATTCCTCCAGCGATGTCTTGGACGTTTCCGTTCTGAGCTGCATAGGTTTTTTTATACGATGCAAAAGCCATCGAGGTGGACACAGTAGAGTACCTAGACATCCCTATATGTTGCAAAGTTAGAAAGAAGATGAGAACTTCTACTGATATTCCTCCAGCGTTGTCTTGGACGTTTCCGTCCTGAGCTGCATAGGTTTGTTTATACCGTGCAAGGGTCGTCGAGGTGGATACAATAGAGTACCTGTACATTCCCAAATGTTGCAAATTTAGAAAGATAATTAACAAACTTCTACAGATATTTCTTAAGCGTTGTCCTAGATGTTTCTGTCCTGAGCTGCATAGGTTTGTTTATACCATGCAAAAGCCGTCGAGGTGGACACAGTGGACATCCCCAAATGTTTCAAAGTTAGGAGGAAGATGACAAACCTCTACTAATGTTTCTCGAGCATCTTCCTGGATGTTTCCATCCTGAGCTGCATAAGTTTGTTTATACCATGCAAAAGCCATCGAGGTGGACACAGTAGAGTACCTAAACATCCCCATATGTTGCAAAGTTAGAAAGGAAATGACACACTTCTAATGGTATTCCTTCAGCGTTGTCTTGGACGTTTCCGTCCTGAGCTGCATAGGTTTGTTTATACCGTGCAAGAGTCATCGAAGTGGACACAGTAGAGTACCTAGACATCCCCAAATGTTGCAAAGTTAGAGAGAAAATGACAAACTTCTAGTGATATTCCTTCAGCGTTGTCCTAGATGTTTCTGTCCTGAGCTGCATAGGTTTGTTTATACCGTGCAAGAGTCGTCCAGGTGGATACAATAGAGTACCTGTACATTCCCAAATGTTGCAAATTTAGGAAGATAATTAACAAACTTCTACTGATATTTCTCAAGCATTGTCCTAGATGTTTCTGTCCTGAGCTGCATAGGTTTGTTTATACCATGCAAAAGCCGTCGAGTGGACACAGTGGACATTCCCAAATGTTCCAAAGTTAGGAGGAAGATAACAAACCTCTACTAATATTTCTCGAGCATCGTCGTGGATGTTTACGTCCTGAGCTGCATATGTTTGTATATACCGTGCAAAAGCTGTCGAGGTGGACACAGTAGAGTGCCTACATATCTCCAAATGTTGCAAAATTTGGAACAAGATTACAAACTTGTGTTTCTAAATTGAATGGCGATAACTTCAGCAGTATTTACGAGCGAAACATGTGACAGGTATTTCAATGGATTTTCTTCCTTTTTTACGTTCTGGCTGCTGTTTCAGCGCAGATTAGCTTCGATATTTCAAACGTAGTTGTTTATGAAAAGGAAAGTTCCAGAGTCATCTTTTGTCGAGAGTAATGAGGAGCGTTGCGCTGTCGCGAACGCCATCTGTTGGAGGCAGTAATAAATAATCGCCGCTACGCAGAGAACAACTAAACAGCGCCATCTGTACGCGATAAACTGCTTAGTCTAGAGCGTCCAGAACAACTGTAGCATACATTTTCTGAAAGAACAACAGGTATAAAGGCAGGGACTGAAAAGAAAGAGCGAATAGTCGACGTGACCGCGAACCACGACGATGAATAAGTGATAAGTGTTGTTATAACTTATTCCTGTTAAGGAGTTAAGTTAATTTGTTTAGTGGATTATGTATTCGTTAGTTTGATAAATTTACCTTCAATGACACCACGTTGCTTTTTCCTGCTTCCAGCTTAAACGTCCCTCTGGATTTCTTAATGTCTTTATTACTGCCACCGTTGTAGAGTATCGAGCTTGCTGATAGGACTGCTTTGATTGTTCTAGCTTCACTGGCTTCATTATGAATCTGGAAGTGACAGTTAATTCTTTGGAATACTTTCATGATGCATTCTGTCACTGTGTTCTAAATATGTGGAGGTGAAATATAGTTGTCTAGCCTACAAACGTTTCGTTTGACGGCACATCGTTTTTGTCGTTGCGGATTATTTTAATGGGTAAAACAAAAAGAAATGACAGCTACAAGATCAAAAGATGTTTAAAATATATTTGAAAATGAATTAGATGCAAAAAATATCAAAACCTTGCACCATGTCAGCAGGTTTCTAAATCTGCATCGACGCAGAAGGAGCCCATTTTGGAAGTTTTTAAAGAATTGAAACGATTGGCTCAATAAACTTTTTTAAATCGATTCAGTCCTATTACTTTCCGGACAAACCCTGTATCTTGTATTGAATGCTTCAGCTTACTAGTTTTTCTGCAGAGAACCTTCAAATGATTTAATGAATAAAATGGGGTTGAAAGGATGTCAGAATTTACAATTACCTTCAATACGACTACAAAATCGTCACCGTATGGCACACTATCGATGTCCACCAATTGAAAAGACACATCCTCAACAACTTTTGCCATGACATCACTGTACAGCTCCGGAGACGTTGGAGCACTCCTTCGGGCATTGTAGAATGACAATCTTTCGTCTTCAGTGCCTTCTTTGTTTTTGAAAAGCGACGTTATGTCCATCATGTCCGACAAGTCCGTCTTTTCGTCGGTGGGGCCGGGTTGTTTTGTTACGATCTTCCTTCCTACACTGTAAGGAAACGGAAACGGGTGATTTTGTAAGAGGTATAGGATTTGATTTAAAAAAAAAACACAAAAAATCTGAAAAAACGATTAAATCTTTATTTGAGTCGATAGAACGGCCGGGGCTCCGCTTTAGATGGCCCATGCGCAAGGTCCAATTTTGGCACAATCTCTCCAACATATCGGCCGGTATCTCACGAATAAATGCTTCAATATTGGCTTCCAGTGCGTCAATCGTTGCTGGTTTATCCCTGTAGACATTAGCCTTAACATGGCCCCACAAGAAATAGTCCAACGGCGTTAAATCATACGATGTAGGCGGCCAACTGACGGGCCCCAAACTGTTCACCGAACTCGCCTCTCAATAGGGCCATGTTTCGTGTGCGTTGTGGCATGTGGCACCGTCTTGTTGAAACCACATGTCAGCCAAGTCCAGCTTTTCCATTTTGGACAAAAAAAAGTTTGTTATCATCGCACGGTAGCGCTCGCCATTCACAGTTACGTTCCGGCCATTGTCGTCTTTGAAGACGTACGGCCCGATGATGCCACCGGCCCATAATCCACACCAAACAGTGATTTTTTCAGGATGCATGGCTAGCTCTTGCAATGCTTCTGGCTGGTCTTCACTCCAGATGCGGCAATTTTGCTTGTTAACGTACCCATTCAACCAGAAATGAGATTCGTCGCTGAACACAATTTTTCGATAAAAATGTGGATCTTCCTCCAACTTTGCCAGCGCCCATTCACCAAATTGGAAACGTTGTGGAAGGTCGTGTGGCTTCAATTCTTGCACCAGCTGTATCTTATAAGGTTTTACACCCAAATCCTGTCGCAAAATTGTCCACGTAGTGGAGTAACCGAGGCCCAATTGCTGCGAACGGCGGCGAATTGCCATTTCACGGTCATCACTAACACTGGCGGATACAGCTGCAATATTTTCTTCAGTCCTCATTCTACGTGTGCGTATTGGTGGTTTAATGTCCAATAATGTAAACTGGGTTCGAAATTTAGTCACAAGCTTCCGAATAGCTCGCTCAGTAGGCCGACCAAATTGCCCATAAATTGGAAGCAATGCTCGATGCACTCTCTTAACCGAGCATGAATTTTGATAGTAAAATTCAATAATTTGCAAGCGTTGTTTGTTCGTAAGTCGATTCGTGGTTAAGTTATAGACCAAGCTGAACAAGTTTGACAATGATACAAGACACGATTCACGCGTCATCTGTCAAAAACAGTGTTGCCAAAAACATACTTTTCCGGATTTTTTCAAACTATCTAAAATTATACCCATTTTCAAACAAGGGGATACTGAAGAGTTATGCAACTACAGGCCCATTTCCTTAATACCTATTTTTGCGAAAATTTTGGAATCATTGTTGAAAGATCAAATTAATGAATACTTTGAGGCTAATAATTTATTTTGCTCAACACAGTTTGGTTTTAGGAAAAATAGTTCCACCACATCAGCTATTAACAGTTTTATTCAGTTTGTGAACGAGACTTTTGAAAACAACCTATATGGCGCAGCATGTTTGTTAGACTTGTCCAAAGCTTTTGATTGTGTTCAACACGACATCCTGTTGGAAAAGCTCCCTTTTTATAACTTTCATGAAGCATCCACTGCAATGATTAAATCTTACTTGAGTAATCGACGCCAATTTGTATTCTTTAAAGGTTCATCATCCTCACAGTTAGTCCCTGCTCACGGGGTACCGCAAGGCTCGGTATTGGGACCTATTTTATTTTTAATTTACGTCAATGATATGACTAACTATAATGTGAATAATAACTTAATCCTATTCGCTGATGACACTACCTTGATGAATAGCAATGCCTCTTTAGCCTCATTGATATCCGACTCTGAGGCTCATAAAAGAAAACTAGCAAACTGGTTAATCGCTAATAAGTTGACCATCAATGAAACCAAGTCTCAGATGATTATTCTTAGCTTGAGGCAGCACGACACTGATACACTAAAGTCCGTGAAGTTACTAGGAGTCTACATTGATGAACACTTGTCGTGGGAAACTCACGTAATCCATGTTCTCGATGCACTAGCAAAATATATATATTTGATAAGGAACTTGAAACAAAATGTCTCTCAGTCAGTTCTTCTTCTAACATATTATTCCTACTTTCAATCAAGAATTTCATACGCATTGTTAAACTGGGGTCACTCGGCCCATTCGTCAAAAGTTTTTGGATTACAACGACGTTGCTTGCGGTACATTGCTGGCCTCAAATACACGGAACCTTGCAAGGAAGCTTTTATAGAATTGAAAATCATGACAGTACCTTCTCTTCACATCTTCACATGTCTGATGTATATAAAGACTAACCTGAGCCAATATACCACCCACAGTGATGTCCACAGTTATAGAACCAGAAATATGGATAAAATCTTAGTACCTCATAGCCGTCTCCAAACCATCAGGAATGGCACAAACTATTATGGGATAGTTTTTTATAACCTGTTGCCAGACCGTATAAAGAAACTGGATGCGAAAGTTTTTAAAAATAAAATTAATGCTTATCTGACTACTAAAGCATTTTACTCGATCAACGAGTATTTGAGTAATAATTTTTCAGACTTGTCGGATTGTTAGCAAATATAACAGTGTTCCTACACCTGGGATCCTCTAGGCTCCTTGAACTTTCTACTAAGTTATCTGGTAAATTTTTATATCAACATTTCATATGTCTTACCATTTAAACGTATATATGTGTATATGTGTATATATGTATATATGTGTTTGTGTGTAGAAGTAAACATACGTATTGTGGTTAAATGAATATGCGTGTATCTATGTATGAATATATGTCCTCCTGTTTTTACAACTTATATGGACTTGCTGTATATGCTTTTATTGAATCATACTGTCATAAGTTGATGTTTTTCTGTCTAATTTGAACATCAGTCTTTTGTCAGACTGCTTTTTGTATTAATTTTTTGTTTCTTTTGACTTGTGTAAACACGCTGGTGTACTTAACACAAATAAATAATTGAATTGAATTGAATTGAATTGATACTAGCAAAAAATCACCCATTAGTTATAATGGCAAACGTGCAGGGAAATAGAGCCCAATACTTACTGTTTAGGATTGACCGAGAGCAGCCTCCATTCTGTGTCTGCCTCCTGATCTTCTTGGTAATGGATTATGTCAGCATTCACTTCGGAAAATACGAATGGAGTATCATACAGGAACCCCGTTTCACCTCTTTTCACAGCCGCTGCTGAAGCCGGTCCGCAGCACATCACAGAGTCACTAGCTTCCTGGAAATTCATTTTATATACAGTCATCAAAAACAATAGAAAGCATATCAAAATTAGCCTTGGTTGTGGATAGAAATCCAGGCTCAAGGAACAAGTTTTCGTAAAGAGTTTTTTTAAGGACTTTGTTTAAACGCGATACTGAAGATAGTTTGCCGAGAAAATGATTTGACATTTACCTGTGGTGTAGCATCGATTACTTGCCATCCGTTGTAGAAGGGATCCTTGAGATCGGGCCTAGCCATCCATACGTCATTCCAGACGTGGAAGTTCCAGCAGGAGTCAGCTTGCTTCTCCTCTATCTTGTTGCCAAACACGTCAAAATATCTGGAAAAAAATTCATAACAAACACGCTGCAATTTTTTAGTAACAAGCTATTTTCAAGGTTGGGACTTCCATTCACAGAGCGCCTATTTCTCGTAAATTTGCTATATTAAATCCGGCTCTGGCTCCAGCAAAAGGTTAGTGAAAAGATACAACGCGTCAAACCAATCCGTGTAGGTAAACGGCAGCTGTTTGTTTATAAATCGGATATGAAGAATACCTAAACAGTAACGAACTTGTCGATTTGATGATACGAGGGTTGTTTCAGAAATAAGGCTCCCACATTGTTGTTAGATATGAGGATGCGCATTGTTGTGGTGCAGTCTGGTTTTGGATTGCCCGTCTCAGCTTTTCTTCGAGCAAGATTTGCTCAATGTTCGCCATAACTTCCACACTCTCCACCATTTGAGCACATGTTCAATGCTTATACACGGGGGGTAGGGGACTCTAAATGATGATTACGTCATCGGTAGTTATTTACTTTTTTTACACGAATGGCAACCCTCACATTGTCTTTGCTTGAAAACGAAACGCATTTTCGGGGATTCCCGCAAATAATGCATACGTTTAGTGAACAGCGCGCGGTAATTCCCCTACTCGCTTTAGAACCGAGTAGGAGAATTACCGCGCGGTGTTCACTTGTCTAAATTTCCTCTATCAGTGTATTGTTTCGTTTAGATACTAAAGCGAGTAGACGTATTGTAAGCATAGTAAAGCAAGTTAACATTTGTGTTACCATTGCTTCCATTAGCCAAAGTTTAATGTTTAAATAAGATGTCGTTTCACATAGACTAATCCAAGTTATACCGAAAATTGTTTGAAAGTTTTAAAAATCTCATACAAGTACGAAAGTACAAAATGTACAAAAGTTAGTTAACGAAGTGTGGCGAAATTATAAATTACAAGCAACATCCGACAAGGAACTAGATATTATTGTATCTAAGAGAATCGAAGAAGAATTTTAGGTACCTATGAGTACTAGAAATGTTAGAAATCGCCAAAAAGTTTCTCTTTACTGATTAGAAAATATTATGGCCTAAGTATAGAGGTAATATTCATTATATTATAGATTTATTTCTTATGATTGATTCCGTCAATTGGTCACAAAGTACAGGATGTTAGTTTTATACATATATACAGAAAACTAACACCCTGTATTTTGTGACCGGACGAATTGCTCGTTTAAACATATTAGATTTAAAGCCATAGGGTTTTTGTATTTACCATATATATTGCCGTACTTTGTATGTATGTAGCTTAATAAGAGAATCTTTAGCAGAAGTCATAAAAAGTTTATATTTTTAGACGACCTGTATACCTGCAGAAAAAACACAAATTATACAGTCAGCTTCAAATATTAAAAAAAGAGGAAGAAGATAAAAGAAAACCCGGTAATGAATCACAACAGCAATGCGAAATTAATGAAAATACAGATAAACAGAGAGCAAAACCTTCTCAGGAAGCTATGAAAAATAAGATTGCTCTACTCCAAAAAAATCTGAATGCTTTATATTCTGCCAGAGATACTATGCCAAGCCGTGCTGAAGTTGATAAACAGATCATTAAGTTGCGCGAGGAAATAAAACCAGCAAAACAGTCTTTAAACAGGAAGGTTCAAAACGCGGTTGTCCAGAAGAAACACAGGGATGGTACGAAAAGAAAGTTAGAAGATATTTTTCATGAAAATCCAGAAATAAAAAAAAGACTATCTCTGAGGGTTTCAGTGGGACGTCCTAATCTTGAAAGCAATCAACATTCACTATTGAAAACAATCGCGGATATAGCTTTATTTGGGAGTGCAGCAGATGATAGAAGACGAACGGAATCAATTCACAGCGTAAAAACTCTTGATGAACTCACACAAGGATTACGTAAAATAGGATCTGACATTAGTCGCAGTGGAACATATCTTCGTTTGATTCCCAGAAAATCTAATTCTGCAGAGGGACGAAGACATGTATCGACATGCTCATTCAGGCTCAAACTGATCACCACAAGAGCCACTTAGATAGCAAGTTCGCTGAAACATCAATCCATTATTTAGAGAACATAGCATCCATACTTGGACCAGATCAAGTATTTTTCATATCTCAAGATGATAAAGCTCGAGTCCCTATTGGCGTAACTGCGGCAAATAAGCAAGCACCTATTCTAATGCACATGCAATATAGAATCAAATTCCCTGATCACGATTGGATAGTCGCTGAGCGTCATAAATTAATACCATCTGTTTATGCTGGTATCAAAATCACTTCCAATATGCTGGGACAACCGCAAGCCGTTGTATATTCTGGACCAACATACATCGGTATTTGAAGTGGAAAGCATAGTTCATCTACTGCTAATACTCATGCTCAGGATTTCGAGACGCTTCTCGAACTTGAAGAGCTTCGACCATTAGCTAAAACTGACCATGGACTAGTAAAACCATTGGTAATCATGACGGTTGATGGAGGGCCAGATGAATATCCACGTTATCAAAAAGTCATAGGGTTTGCTATACAATACTTTAAGCGACATGATCTCGATGCATTGTTTTTAGCTACCAATGCTCCTGGAAGAAGTGCGTATAACAGAGTAGAGCGCAGAATGGCTCCTCTTAGTCGGGAACTGGCTGGTTTAATATTGCCTCATGACCATTTTGGGTCTCATTTGGATGAACGTGGCGTTACAATTGATGAACATTTAGAAAGACCTTATTTCGAATTTGCAGGAAATGTATTAGCTGAAGTATGAAGTTCAATCGAAATTGATGGCTATAATGTTAATGCAAAATATGTTGGGGCAGGTGAACAAGATCTTCCTGATTTTCCAGACATTAAATGGTATTCAGAACATGCGCGTGATAGCCAATACTTGCTTTGTAAAATGTAGAAATACAGAATACTGTCGTCCAAGAAGTGGCCTATTTAGATTACTAGATAATAGGTTTCTTCCACCACCTGTAAAACTAAAACAAATAGTTGACGACTTGGTTTTGGATGAAGGAGGGCAATTTCTTAATCTTCCAGTCAATTTAGCTCTACGCTTAAGTGCTGCACTCAAAGATTTCCTGCAAATGCCCTACGATTATTTTTGTCCGACTGTAAAATTGAGGCTATCAAGTCGAACATGCAAAACGTGTGGTCTTTATCATGCTTCCGTCAAGTCACTAAGTCGTCACATCGAAAATATCCATAAAAAAGTAAACACGCACACTGATAGGAAAGTTAGACCTGTACGAGTCGCTGCTCGTCGTGCTAATGAACTGATGTGCATTATTCAAAATTTAGAGCACCACGATCTTGAATGGCTCGATGAGAACGACGTAGACATTCCAAAATCCGATGAAAGCGAGCAAACTCACAACACTGAGCAGCAATCGAAGCAATCCAATGTCATTGAAAACTTGAATCATGGATTCAGGTTTCATGGACTGAAGACTTAATTTGAATTTAATATATGTACCAAAAATTTAAAATAAGTTTGTTATGTTAGTAAGACATAATATTTTTGTCCTTTACTCTATCTTGAATACCGTATCAGTTAAATATAATCGCTATCCTAAATCTATTTTCTTATTTTTCAAAATATAATTATAACTTTATAATTATAATATTAAAAAAAACAATACATTAATTGACAAATGTTTACGTAAGCATGGGGGGAGGGGGTAAGAGCTTTGCTTACTTTTGCTGACAAGGGGGATGGGGGTAAATAATTGTAATAAATCTGCTTACGTAATACTTGAATGGCCCCCTGGCGGTAACGGCGATTGAGGGATCCATTGCGCATAGCTGTCGAGCAGGTACTTGGCATCGCAAATAGGCGCATCTTGTTGGGATCGGCGGCGGAGGAGTCGCACGATGCTGTTACCAGATATCGCCTAGCATCACGCCCGGCAAAGACAGCGTTGGGAAACTTATTTTAAGACAACCCTCGTAGCTCCGGTGTCTTCAAGATGCTGCTCTCACGAGTATACTCAGAGTTTTCCTGGATGTTTGAAACCGCGCCGCGTTATCTTGCTTATTGCGTACAAACGTCGTTTGTCGGAACGCCGAGGTAGGCAATAGAAGATTTAGATTTATTTGTAAATTAAGGAAGACGTTTACAAGCTTGTCTTTTTGAATCAAACGGTGGCGACTTCGAACAGTATTTGCCTATAAGCAACACGTGACAGGGCGGTACTTGAAACTACTTATCAAACGGTAAGTCATTTTCTTTTTTTTTTCTTTTAATTTTGCTGCTGCTGCTTTACCGTACATTAGGAGGAGAAATATAGCAAGATCGCGCTGTCAAAAGAACCATTCAATCCAACAGTGTCCTGATTTCTATTCTTCAAGGTCACTCGCTTTTTGGAAAAAACAAATTACACAATTACACAGACTTACATATTAGACTTTCCTGTAGATGTTAAACGTACAACAGCCCCCGAATGTCAAGCTCAGTTATGTAAAATTTGAGGTAAGCGGTTATTGACTCGAGCGTCGACCGACCATATAAGTAACAACTTACTTGTCCACTGTGAGAGTTTGATTGGTGTCATGAGCTGATATGTAGTTCGTAGTAGACCTGCAAGGTAGCCCCAGCGCTCTGCAAACGGTGACCGTGGCTGCAGAAAAGACCCAACATTGCCCGTACTTGACCGGTTGTCCACCGCTGTTGAGGTATTGGTCCAGAATAGCCAAGGATCCTGTCCAGGCGAACGGAGAGGTGCCGTCTGAGTAATCGCCATCCCATCTGCCTTCCAAGAGCCCATCGTCGTCCACTGAATTGATCTGAAAAATAGATGGCAGAAGCCTAAATACCAGTGCATCAGGACTGCTATGAGGAACTTTGGTACTCCTATTTTTGAACTGTTAGTAGATCTATGAAAAGTCACACGTTATTCAACAATCTTGATACCTCAGGGACAAAGGAATGGTCGAAAATATAGACAATTGATGCTCAGGTGCCAGTGGAAGGCGGCTCTGTGCTTCTAGGCGCTGGTGGTGGCGGCTGGAATCCCGTCAAATCATTTTCTTTTTGAGAGACCATACGAAGGAAGTTTACGTAGTGGAGTAATTTGGATAGAAAAATTGAAACGAATTATATTTACCACTGCTGATATCGCTCTGGAAACCATAGTAGGCGATCCTCTTCTAGCCGCCGCTAATCTAGATTTTTCTAGAAGGAAGACTGCAGCAGGTAGAGAGATCTCATCGAATTGTCCGAAAATCCACATTTTTCCTTCGGGGTTTTTGAAGGTTCCACACCAGATCTTCCCTGTCTCGTTCATGACGTATTCCTCTCTATCTTCATCGTTGTCCATGTAGACGTCATCGTCTGGACACCATGGGTTGAAGATTATGTAGATGTCATCTGGCACCTGGAAAGAACAATGCCATTTATACTAAGTGACATATAAATCCGAACACCCAGTTTAAATGGTTTTATTTTAATAAAAGTTGGTGAATGTATTTATCTTACTGTAAATAACAAGTGAAAAAATTTTCAGCCTTATCAGTTGGACATTCCGGTTTATATACTGCTTTTTTTTAATTCACTAACGCCCGAAAAATGAATATTTCAGCCGCAGTAAAGAATCAACGTTGGCGACCTGTACGATTTCGTCAACTTAGTGAGTTTGATAGGGGCCGTATAGTGGGACTTCGGGAAGCTGGATTTTCTTTTCGGGCAATTGCAGTTAGAGTGCAAAGAAGTGTAGACACTGTGGTTAGGTGTTGTCAGGCATGGCTTCGAGAATGCCGTACGCAAAGAGCAAGGGGCACTGGACGCCGCCGTAGAACAATAGACCGTGAAGATCGCCGCCTAAGATTATTGGCCTTAAGGGACCGTTTCTCCACTACCAGGTCCATTGCAAATGGTTGGTTTGCAGAACACGGAAGACCTATTGGCATGCGAAGTGTTTACCGACGAATGAGAAGTTTTGGCTTGTTTTCATACCGGCCACACTGGGTCCTCCCTTTAACTCGAGAACACCGACGTAATCGCCTTGAGTGGTGCAGACAACGGTCATTCTGGGATCAGGAATGGAACAGTATTGTCTTTAGTGACGAGTCTCGATTTTGTTTAGGCATGCACGATGGTCGTGTCAGGGTTAGAAGGCGACGTGGTGAAAGGAGGAATCCACAGTTTTTTGTTGAAAGACATGTTCATCACACTGTTGGAGTTATGGTTTCGGGTGCTATAGCTTATGGTTCCAGGTCACCTTTAATCTTCATCAGAGGTAACATGAACGCGCAGCGTTATATCCACGAAGTTCTACAACCCCATCTTTTACCCTATCTTGACACCCTGGCAGGTCCAACTTTCCAACAAGCTAATGCCCGACCACATGTAGCAAGAGTCACAATAGACTTCTTTCAACATAATGATGTCACATTGTTACCATGGCCACCAAGATCTCCCGACTTATCCCCAATTGAGCACGTCTGGGATATGATGGGTAGGAGATTGCTCAATTTGCAACGTCCTCCTCAGACTCTAGAAGCACTTCGAGAGGAGTTGGTGGTTGCCTGGAATGAGATACCACAGGAGGACATTGACCACCTGATCAGAAGCATGCCTAGGTGCGTTGGAGAATGCGTAGCACATCAGGGTGCATCCACACATTATTAAAGGTCAAAGGGCTTTAAAGCAGTGCAATCATTTTGAAATTTTTATCATTTACTTATTATGCTTCATTAAGTACTTATACAAAATTTTATTAAAATAAAACCATTTAAAATGGGTGTTCGGATTTATATGTCACTTAGTATATTCATCTCCGTTCGCTCTCCTAGTCAATAAATAGAATCACATACACATGTTATATTATGCTTCGGAGGTGTCCCTTTTATGATAATATTACGGGGTATCTCACTTACTAGTAGAGATAGAAAGTTGCGGTATTTGCAATACTGTTCTACTTTTTTGTGAAAAGAAATATGGTATGAACAAAATATCCATAGCCCGCTTCGTTTCTGACGACTTTGAAAATTTTGGGAATCCCTCTATTTCCGTTATCCTTTAACACATCGCAAAGCTGAAAACTGACCCTTGTACAAGTTTTCACGTAAAATTCAGTGGCGTAGTCAGATTTTTTTATGAGATGTCAATTTTTAGCTATAAACCAAACTTAGGTCATTTTTAACACTTTTATATTTATTTCTCGTTTTGAATTTTATAAGCCTTACAAAAATATATAAGTCATGATATGGATTTGGAATAATTAACCTAAAATTCATAATTTCACAAAATGTGAACACTCTTGGTAAGTATTGTACGGTTTTTACGAGGTGAAATCGAATTTTTTTATTGATAAATGAAGGTTGGTTTATGCCATTTATGTATGAAAAATAACATCAGTCATGCGACCACCGCGGCTTCGTTTACAGGCCAACATCAAAATTTTCAATGATTTTTCCCAGAATAATCGGGTCAATGGCCGCAATTTCAGTCCGAATATTGCGCTTGAGGTCTTGAATTATCCAGGGACCATTCGCATATACTTTTCTTTTAAAAAATCCCCAAAGAAAATAGTCAAGAGGTGTTAAATCGCACGATCTCGGGGGCCAACTGACATCTGAATTTCGTGAAATTATACGGTCTTGAAATTTCGTGTGCAATAAGGCGATTGTTCTCAGCTATATTTCAATAGGTTTGTTCAAATATTTATTCACCTTTTGACGTATGTGTTTTTTTTTTAATATTATTTTTATCTATAGATATCCAGAATGTAGTGTTTTCATGTAGAAGCGAATTCTCTTTGAAACACGTCATTGGCCTACCTTTTTTCTGTCAAAAATATCACAGGACAAGCTTGCACTGGGGAATTTGCCTCAGTGTAGCTTCTGGTTTACTTATTCTGAGGTTAAAGCTAATTATTGAACCATCAGCAGTCATTTTGGATTACGCTCAATTCCATTGACTGTCATTACCATACGTTATATGACAATTTGCTGGTTAAAATAAATACGGGTATATAATAAATTGTCGAAATTAGCCTAATGGATTAATTTGTCTTTCAACAGGATTTAGATTATCATAAAAAATCGGCGAATAGTGATTAAAGGATAATATACTTATAACAGAAACACCGTAAACGTTGCTATATGCGTAGATAATATTTAAAAGATTAATTATTTATGAATGCTGTTCATTTTCAGATTTATTTCTTCTTCAGTGAACCTCGCAGTTTACTATTTTTAGCTCAATGTTCGGATTCAAGGAAAGCGTTAACACTACAAGTATGTAGAGTTAAAAGAATTGTTTTCTTTGGAATATTTAAATATACTAAGTGACATATAAATCCGAACACCCAGTTTAAATGGTTTTATTTTAATAAAATTTTGTATAAGTACTTAATGAAGCATAATAGGTAAATGATAAAAATTTCAAAGTGATTGCACTGCTTGAAAGCCCTTTGACCTTTAATAATGTGTGGATGCACCCTGATGTGCTACGCATTCTCCAACGCGCCTAGGCATGCTTCTGATCAGGTGGTCAATGTCCTCCTGTGGTATCTCATTCCAGGCAACCACCAACTCCTCATGAAGTGCTTCTAGAGTCTGAGGAGGACGTTGCAAATTGAGCAATCTCCTTCCCATCATATCACACACGTGCTCAATTATGGATAAGTCGGGAGATCTTGGTGGCCATGGTAACAATGTGACATCATTATGTTGAAAGAAGTCTATTGTGACTCTTGCAACATGTGGTCGGGCATTATCTTGTTGGAAAGTTGGATCTGCCAGGGTGTCAAGATAGGGTAAAAGATGGGGTTCTAGAACTTCGTGGATATAACGCTGCGCGTTCATGTTATCTCTGATGAAGATTAAAGGTGACCTGGAACCATGAGCTATAGCGCCCCAAACCATAACTCCAACAGTGTGATGAACATGTCTTTCAACAAAAAACTGTGGATTCCTCCTTTCACCACGTCGCCTTCTAACCCTGGCACGACCATCGTGCATGCCTAAACAAAATCGAGACTCGTCACTCTAAAGACAATACTGTTCCATTCCTGATCCCAGAGTGACCGTTGTCTGCACCACTCAAGGCGATTACGTCGGTGTTCTCGAGTTAAAGGGAGGACCCAGTGTGGCCGGTATGAAAACAAGCCAAAACTTCTCATTCGTCGGTAAACACTTCGCATGCCAATAGGTCTTTCGTGTTCTGCAAACCATTCATTTGCAATGGACCTGTTAGTGGAGAAACGGTTAAGGCCAATAATCTTAGGCGGCGATATTCACGGTCTGTTGTTCTACGGCGGCATCCAGTGCCCCTTGCTCTTTGCGTACGGCCTTCTCGAAGCCATGTCTGACAACACCTAACCACAGTGTCTACACTTCTTTGCACTCTAACTGCAATTGCCCGAAAAGAAAGTCCAGCTTCCCGAAGTCCCACTATACGGCCCCTATCAAACTCACTAATTTGACGAAATCGTACAGGTCTCCGTACTCTAGGCATCGTAACCGATAGTAAAGGATGTCAAGAACCAAAATCCGCCAACGTTGATTCTTTACTGCGGCTGAAATATTGATTTTTAGAGCGTTAGTGAATTAAAAAAAAGCAGTATAAAAACCGGAATGTCCAATTGATAAGGCTGAAAATTTTTTCACTTGTTATTTACAGTAAGATAAATACATTCACAAAACTTTTATTAAAATAAAACCATTTAAACTGGGTGTTCGGATTTATACGTCACTTAGTATACATAATCAGTAACTAACCGTGTCGAAACTCAGTTTTGCTTTTTGACTTTTTGTCTTCCCTAACTTAAATGTTTATTTTTTTTATGGACGTGTATGCCGATATTGCTACGACTACACAACACTGTATCTACTCCTATTCACAAATGATTAAAGTTCGTTTATTGCGTTAACAGGGAGACGCCGCACTGATCTCCTGACACGATTGGCACAACAACATTATTTTCACGAGTTTCAGCTAGGATTTCTTTTTGCTGCATACATTTCGGACCTGTGATGGTGTGTAATCTAATGGAATCACAACCATGAATTAAGTTGCAATGTTTAGGGACTTACGACAAATTCTTCACGTCTGCCAGGAACGTCTACTACTGAGGTTACGACGAAGCACTTCCAGATGCCCACCGGAGCATTTGGTGGAGGCCTGATCTCCACTACTATTTCTTCTCCTTTGGTCTCGTTCAGTACTACTCCCCATTTGAATACGTCTTTGGGCAATTCCTTCTTTTCGGGGTCGACTTTCATCACAGCCCTTGTCCCTTGTGGAACCTTGGGAGTCTCACCTGCAAAAAAATAAAGTTTTTTATACTGAAGCGGTCGCGACACAAATGAAAAAAACCGGATCGCGCTTGCTATAAAGAACGCAAAGAGAACTCGAATTAGATTTGTTTGCTTTTGGTCTCGGTGTACCGTTACCAACCGCATACCGCGCCGTTTTATACTACCGAATCGAACGAAATTTAATAATAGCAATAATAGTAACTTTTATGTGATGGCTACACACTTAGTAGTATTGGAATTGTGAGTTTCAGATATATCATGAATATATAAAAACAAACATAACAAGTGAAATTACTAATATAAAATCGTAATATGAGACAAACGTTGATGAATATCATTTAAATACGCAACTGAAATATTCCTCAATGCTGTAGAAAGTGTTATTCAACATAATTGTCCTTAAAAACAGAGACATTTGGTATGGTTTTTATACAAGTGGTTGTACAAGTCTAGAGCCATATGAGGGATGTCTTTCAAGTTTTGCATATGGAAATAAAACAAGGTAGTTTTAAATGACTTTATTGTTTTTCGAAGTATTCTCCACGAAGATTAATAAACATCTGCATGCGCTCGAACCAATTTTCGAAGTACTTATTCCACTCGTTTGCTGGAAGATCCAAAACGGTATTTTCGAATGCGTCAACTGCTTCTTCTGGTCACTGGAACGTTTGACCACGCAGTCTGTTTTTAATTTTCGGGAAAGTAAAGAAATCGTTAGGACTTAGATCGCGACTATATGGATTCCACGTTTTCTTCCGTTAAATACTGGCTTGTTTTTTGGGCTGTGTGCGAGCTTGCATTGTCTTGGTGAAGGATGATTCTTCTTTCGGGGTTGATTTTTCGAAGCTCGGTGATGACTTTTGGCAAACAAATGGTGGTATACCAATCCGCAGTAACAGTTCTTTGCTCATTAAGAGGAATTGTTGCAATATAACCCGCTTTTGACACAAATGTCGCGACCATCTTTTTCGAAACACTTCGAGATAGGATGACTTTTGTTAGCTTTTATTCACCTTGGAACACCCAAACAGCCGACTATCGTTTATTTTCTGGGTCATAACATTAAATCCACGATTCATCACCACTAACAATGCTGTACACAATTTTTGAGTTTCCGGAATTGAAACGATCAAGCGTTTTTTGACACCAATTAACCCTGGCTGCTTTCTGCTCTTCAGTCAACAGGTGGGGTATCCAACGAGAAACTAATTTTCTTACCCCTAATTCTTCATGTAATTTTTTTTGAATTGAGGTCTTTGAGATCTTCAAGGTGACACTTAAAAATTCACTGTAGTGAGAACACTGCACGTATGGTTGTGAAACTTTGAATTTAAGCTTACTAAAGAGTGGGGTTAAGATTCAGTACTAACGTTCGATCCGCGCGGCCTACTATATTTCTATATGCAAAACTTGAAAGACATCCCTCGTAACATTGGGCCCAGTCTGTAAGAGAGTATAAGTACAGCTTCTATCTGGTATGATTAATAAGAGAGAGACCCTGGTGGAAGGATCGTCGGACCACAATCCGATCCTACTAACACTTGGCACAGGGTCTAGAACTCTAGATAGCTTGAGCACCAAACGGACGAACTGGAACCTGTACAAATCCAACGTCCAAAGGAACATCACTCAAATTCCAACCATCCGATCAGCGGAGGAACTGGACAACGCAGTAGAGGAGCTGGAGAATGCTGTCCTGCGAGCGCACGAGGACAGCACCCGCTCCGAGACTACGGCAGTTCCTAGACACCTAAATGGTCCAGCACCGCACCATATTAGGCACCTGATCAGGGAGAACAGAAGACTCAAGCGAAAACATCTCCAGCTGTTGACAGAGGACTCGAGAGTTGCGCGAAACAGAGCATCGCTAGCTCTGAAGAACGCACTCGCGGAACTCCAAAACAGCAGATGGAATGCAGCCTGTGCAGAACTAGAGACCCAGGATGGTACGGCCTGGACTATGCAGCGAAAATTTCATCGTCAGTGCACCACGATCCCCACTCTTCACGGCCAACGCGGCTTGGCCTACTCCAGTAAAGAAAAAGCCGAAGCATTCGCCGATTCGCTAGAATCCGAATGCAGACTCAATTACCATGAAGACGAGGACGACAACCACGAGGAGGCCGTGGAAGTCGCAGCCGAAATCATGAGGAGTCGACCACCTGGCCAGGAGACGGATCACCCCTCCAGTCCAGAGGAAATCCGTCTGATCATCCGCAGGTTGGAGGTCAGAAAGGCGCCGGGAAGGGACGGCATCAACAACAGGATGCTGAAGAACCTTCCCTCCAAAGGCATTGCTGGAGGACGACAACCACGAGGAGGCCGTGGAAGTCGCAGCCGAAATCATGAGGAGTCGACCACCTGGCCAGGAGACGGATCACCCCTCCAGTCCAGAGGAAATCCGTCTGATCATCCGCAGGTTGGAGGTCAGAAAGGCGCCGGGAAGGGACGGCATCAACAACAGGATGCTGAAGAACCTTCCCTCGAAAGGCATTGCTGCGCTCACCAACATCGCCAATGCCACTCTGAGAATTAACCACTTCCCGCGGCGGTGGCGGGAAGCCCAGGTTATAATGCTCACCAAGCCAGGCAAGGACCGGAAGTTGCCCCAGAACTACCGGCCCATAAGCCTGGTTTCCTCGATGGGCAAAGTAGTCGAAAAGGCTATCGCCGTTCGACTAGAGAAGCATGCAGAAGAACTGGAACCGGCCTCGTCCTGCTGGACGTGGAACGAGCCTTCGATCGAGTTTGGCACGATGAACTCATCGCCAAAATGGAAGCCGCCGGAATCGATGCGAACATGTGCCAACTGATCCAGAGCTATCTAAAACAAAGATGGTTCACGGTGAAGATTGGTACATGCCATTCAACAAGACGGCAGCTGGAAGCAGGCGTGCCTCAGGGGTCAGCCTTAGCCCCCCTGCTCTACAACATCTATACTCACGATGTGCCGAAGACAGCTGACACAATGCTGGCCCTATATGCAGACGACACTGCTATAGCCGCCAAGCATCGACGACCCGTGGTCATCCGTAGGACCACATCCAGGTCTGGTGCGTGAAATGGAAAATCCGCATCAACGTCCAGAAGACGCAGGCAATCTTCATTCAACGAAGAAGGATTGCAAGACCTCTCGAAGCATCCATCTTCGACGAAGATATCCAGTGGAGCGACAAAGTCAAATATGTGGGGATCATATTTGACAAGTCCCTCACTTGGAAAGCCCACATAGAAGCTGTCATCGCAAAGACCAGAGCAGCCATGGCTCAACTCTACCCATTACTGGGTAGACACAGCCGGATGCCGCTAGCGACCAAGCTACGGCTGATCAAGGCCATCGCCAGACCTCAGCTCGCTTACGCCTCCGCGGTCTGGGGGTACGCTGCCCCTAGCTACCGCAAGCGACTTGCTGCTCTAGAGATGAAGCTACTCCGGATCGCCACCAGTGCACCATCCTACGTAAGAAACTCAACCTTGCGTAGAGACCTGTATTGGGACACCATTCACGAGTACATGAGGAAAAAAGCGGAGAAGACCTTTCAGAAAGCTCAGGACCACCCGAACGAGCAGCTACGATTCCTCATGGACTACGATCCGGACGAGAGGCCTCGCAACCGCAGAACCAGGTACCCTAGACCAAGGTCCCACTTGGCACCCGCTAACTGGAACCTTGACTAGAAGACTAGGAGAACCCGCGGTTGCTCCCCCCCCCCACGGCGTGGATGCAGAGGACCAGGAACCACCGGGACCAGGAACCACCGGGACCAGGACCCACCGGGACCAGGACCAACCAGGACCAGGACCCGCCACGACCAGGACCCACCAGGACCAAGACCCTTCAGGACCAGGACCAGGAACAATATATAGGTGAGAGGACTTGATTTTTCGAAAACAAGAGTTTCAAGAGAACTTAGCAGACCCTCTATCGATGATCGCTTAACGACATCGATAGAATGTGCGAGGTAAAGGGAACCAACCCGGCGTTCCCAGAGACTGAAACACATGAGGAGACGTTGTAGCAGACCGCAGGTCACGCACAGCACATGGCCTACCGAGACGCTGATGAGTCGGGCCACGCGGAGGTTAGGGTTTAGTGGGTATTAGGTGGTCTCCTCAAGACAACCTGGAGACCCACACACGCCGTAGCTCGGGCTATGGTATGGTGCGTAAACGCATTCCCCCCTCACAAAAAAAAATAAATTATTAATAACATTTACGCAGAACGAGCTCAAAGTTTCCTTAATATAGACAAGGCATCTGTATAAGTGAAGAGAGTGAACTGTCATTATATTCAACTATTTAGAGAGTTCTCTACACGGGCAGCACCAATACTTAGAAGCTGTTGTTCTCAATATTTTTCACACTTCACCAATGCGAAAGCACTTCCTTAGCAAACTATGCAGTAGCTAAGGGTCAAATAGACGTACGAAAAGTAGTACAACTTGAGAATTTTAACACTGACAAAATTGAGTTGAAAAATAACATAGCAGAGCTTCGACAGTTTATAAAGAGTGCCGTTAACTAGTTAACTTTCTTGTTCTAGTTTAGACTTTAGAGCTGAAGGATACCATTGCTGTTTTAGGTGAGTTTAGAACTGAACAGTTTTCAGTGTGACATCGTGACATGCCCTCTCTTGCTCTAGTAGCTGCGTTAACTATACTAAGTGACATATAAATCCGAAAAGTCTAGGCATGCTTCTGATCAGGTGGTCAATGTCCTTCTGTGGTATCTCATTCCAGGCAACCACCAACTCCTCTCGAAGTGCTTTTAGAGTCTGAGGAGGACGTTGCAAATTGAGCAATCTCCTACCCATCATATCTCACACGTGCTCAATTGGGGATAAGTCGGGAGATCTTGGTGGCCATGGTAACAATGTGACATCATTATGTTGAAAGAAGTCTATTGTGGCTCTTGCAACATGTGGTCGGGCATTATCTTGTTGGAAAGTTGGATCTGCCAGGGTGTCAAGATAGGGTGAAAGATGGGGTTCTAGAACTTCGTGGATATAACGCTGCGCGTTCATGTTACCTCTGATGAAGATTAAAGGTGACCTGGAACCATAAGCTATAGCACCCCAAACCATAACTCCAACAGTGTGATGAACATGTCTTTCAACAAAAAACTGTGGATTCCTCCTTTCACCACGTCGCCTTCTAACCCTGGCACGACCATCGTGCATGCCTAAACAAAATCGAGACTCGTCACTAAAGACAATACTGTTCCATTCCTGATCCCAGAGTGACCGTTGTCTGCACCACTCAAGGCGATTACGTCGGTGTTCTCGAGTTAAAGGGAGGACCCAGTGTGGCCAGTATGAAAACAAGCCAAAACTTCTCATTCGTCGGTAAACACTTCGCATGCCAATAGGTCTTCCGTGTTCTGCAAACCATTCATTTGCAATGGACCTGGTAGTGGAGAAGCGGTCCCTTAAGGCCAATGATCTTAGGCGGCGATCTTCACGGTCTGTTGTTCTACGGCGGCGTCCAGTGCCCCTTGCTCTTTGCGTACGGCCTTCTCGAAGCCATGCCTGACAACATCTAACCACAGTGTCTACACTTCTTTGCACTCTAACTGCAATTGCCCGAAAAGAAAGTCCAGCTTCCCGAAGTCCCACTATATGGCCCGTATCAAACTCACTAAGTTGACGAAATCGTACAGGTCTTCGTACTCTAGGCATCGTAACCGATCGTAAAGGATGTCAAGAACCAAAATCCGCCAACGTTGATTCTTTACTGCGGCTGAAATATTCATTTTTAGAGCGTTAGTGAATTAAAAAAAAGCAGTATAAAAACCGGAATGTCCAACTGATAAGGCTGAAAATTTTTTCACTTGTTATTTACAGTAAGATAAATACATTCACCAACTTTTATTAAAATAAAACCATTTAAACTGGGTGTTCGGATTTATATGTCACTTAGTATAATTAGAAGGAAATGAAAAAAGATATAACTTTTAGTAAAAATCGAAATCCGCCTAGTTTTTTCAAACGCCGTCAAGGATCAATGCGACGCAGTTATTAATCGTCCATCATATACCGGTTTGTTAATTCAAAATTGCTTCATAGGAAATTTCAGGATCTTTGTAGACTGATTTATTGCTCTACCTGGCCACAGTTGCTTCAAAAATTGTTACACGCAGAAAAAACTGCCCACATGTAGGCACGAACGTTTTATGGTGATTTATAACCACAGTAAGTATGACGTATTTTGCAAATTGCTTTATGCGATTCGACAGGTCTAAGTTTATATAGTTTTCCGGCATCTCTAGCAAATGACGCAGTTTAAATATAGAGTGAAACGTGCATACGTTGTTCCTGGATAATACGTGAGAAGCAGACAACCAAAAATATCATTTTTGAATATTTTTGAAGTGACCGGTCCTTTTTTTCCTAGCTGTTTGCAGTCAATTCAAAAATATTTCATTAGTTTTCTCTGTTAGCTGCAATTCCTTGAACGATAAGCAGAAATGGTCATTTATTTTGATAATAATAATAATAATAATAATAATAATTATAATAATAATTATAATAATAATAATAATTGTACGTATTAGCTTGTGTCAAGTATGAACCTAAAACCGTATCTCCAAATCAGTAAGTCAGAATGACTAATTTTCGTTTTTTGTGGAAGAACGACTTTCGTGACATGATCGTGGAACGTTAAATTTTCATGAAATATGAACCCCAAGTTCCGTTCATTGGTTTACTATCGAAGTTACTTCTTTTGGATTGGGACTCAATATCTCAATTATTAGACATTTAATTTACTCTAACCTTTCAACTGTGTAACTAAAGTGCGAGCGAGTTCACATTCCATTGTAACATCAAAATTATGAACAGTGTTTTGGTGCATCAGATTTGCTTAACAATTAGTTATTATTCTTTACGCTATATTATAAATTTATCGCTAATGTGACGAGGCCAGTCTTTTACTACTGCCGATATTTTACATAATATGGTTGGATTATAATCTTTATTGCATTTGTATGATAATTAGTGGCCTCTAGGCTTGTTATATTTTATAAATCCTTTCCTTATTTGCAAGTAATTCGCAGAATGTAAAAATGTTATGATGATGTACATATATATGTACATTGATACAAATAGCTATCTAATATCACTGTGGCGTAGTAAAATAAAATATTTTAGGAATTCGAATGATATTGATAATTATTAACATTCCCTATTAATAATTTTCCACACTCTGTGTACGTATGTTCAAGGCTTGGAATAAGTCATTTCATGCTGTATAGAACTTGAACAGCTTTGTTCATAATTAATTTCCTACTGATAATAAGCAATCCTTAAGTTTCCATCCTTTACTCCACACAAAGTTTGTTTACTGGGGATCATTTAGAAAATATTTTGGGGGAGGGTCCATGCAATGAATTTGAGATTTTTCCGGGGAAGGGGGCTCAGGATTTATGTCACAACTGAAAATTGATGAGCGAGGGGGGGGGGGGGTCGTTTGCAAATCGTAAAAGTTCTTGTTGATGTCACTTTCTGATGTTTTGGTCAGCTTAAGGTGGAGGACAGGTTAATTCTTTTATAATGGAAGCAAAGTGCATAGCAATTCCTATAAAATGTAAAAAGTTGTCTAAAATGCGCCAATATGTGACGATTTTAAAATATCACTGGACAACAAATTTTAGTTTTTTAATTGTATCTTGTGGGAAAAGTGCACTTCTTTGTTAATTTTGGGGCGCTGAATCCAAAAATGACAATGAAATAAAAAACTAGTTGCGGTTTAGAAAAAAAACTTTTTTTTTTGAAGGATATATTAAAAAAGTAACAAGATTCATATACTTATCACTATATGCGCTATCTTTTTGCTGTTCTTTTATGGATCGTTTCTGGAGCATCTCTACCAAGAGTCCAACAGTAGTCTGCAAGCATGGAAGGGTTCCACTTTCCCTGGTACCTTTTTTCCATTGTTGAAATATCCTGATGAAAACGTTCGCTGTGCTCATCACTTACGGCTCCGCAATTGTCAGGAAAAAAGTCCAGGTGTGAGTGTAGAAAATGTATCTTAACAGACATATTAAAGCCCATCTTTTGATACGATGACAGCACATTTTTGACAAGGGTTTTATAGTTGTCAGCTTTTCTATTTCCCAAGAAATTAGTGACCACCAGACGGAAATCATTCCAAGCAGTTTTTTTAATACCTGTTAAAGTGTTTTCAAACTGTGTATCTTTCAAAATATTTCGAATCTGTGGCCCAACAAAAATACCTTCTTTAACCTTTGCCTCACTTAGTCTTGGAAATTTCTGACGCAGGTATTGAAAAGCTGACCCATCTCTATCTAATGCCTTGACAAAGTTTTTCATTAGGCCCAACTTGATATGCAGTGGTGGTAATAAAATTTTTTTCGAATCTACTAATGGCATATGCTGTACATTTTTTTGACCTGGCTCTAGGAATTGACGAACAGGCCAGTTTTGCCTGGTGTAATGAAGTGCCTTTGCCCGACTGTCCCATTCACACAAAAAACAGCAAAACTTTGTGTAGCCTAGCTGCAGCCCAAGTAAAAGTGCAACAACTTTCAAATCGCCACAAATATGCCATTGGTGCTCATCGTATTTTATGCATGTCAATAGGTACTTCATATTGTCATATGATTCTTTCATGTGATCTGCATACCCTACAGGAAGAGATGGCAAAATATTTCCAATATGCAATAACACTGCCTTTAAACTCAATATTGAACTGTCTATAAACAATCGCCATCCTTCTGGGTTATAGTTTATATTTAAAGCCGCCAGTAAGCCGTTAATGTTACTGCAGAAAACCAAGTTATTCTCCATATTGAAAAATGGTTCTAAGTCTTTGTGGCGTTTACGAAAAACACATACCGAAACATCGTCTTCTAACAAGTTCCACTGCTGCAGTCTTGATCCAAGTAACTCTGCCTTACATTTTGGAAGTTCTAAATCTCTTACAAGATCATTTAATTCTGACTGTGTTATTTTGTGCGGTTGGTGGCATGACGTGCTCGGTATAAAATCAGGATCTCTTGACGTTGATGGCATATCTTCTTCCTGACGAATCACTCGATCGCCATGATCTGATTCGTTTTCTGATTCGCAAGTGTAGGATTCTGGGGGTTTTGGAATAGGATTTTCGTCACTGTGAGGCACAGGTCTCATCGCAGATGGTATATTTGGGTAGTTAATAACCGATTTTTGTTTCTTGGACATACCTGTGGCTTGTCCAACACAAGGTACCATGCAAAAGTAACAATCATTAATATGATTTGTAGGCTCTCTCCAAACCATTGGGACAGCAAAGCGCATAGACCGTTTTTTGCCATTTAACCAGCTCCTCAGACTTGAAGCACATGTATTACAGCAGATGTGGGGTGCCCACTGTTTGTCTTGATCACCTAGTTTACAACCGAAATAAAGCTGATATGCCTTTGTTATTAGTGGAGTAATAGACCGTCTCTGAGTCACATCACCACACACGTAACAAAACTGATCTGGATTGTTTACACACTTTCGAGACATCTTGCATGAACGCTGTCAGCCAACTGAGGAAAAAATGGCTAATATAAAACAATATAATGTACACGTATGTATAACGTAACACAATCATGCCGATTACATCATCATTCCTTGCCGAATATAAAAATGTAGACGTGCATTCTTGTGAATACAGTATATTAACACTGTCACAGCAGGAACACATATAATTACCGTATCTCTAAAACTTGAACTAATATTGAAAAAATAAGTTTCATTCCGGTTTTAGCACATTAAAAATAGTAATATTTAGTTGATTTTATTTAGGATATTTTTTGGCTGTTGATCAGTGTATTTTACTTCTTGATAACCACTAGGAAGCGTATCTATCGTGCGATAACGAAAGACGTTCTTTCTCCAATTATCAGTCATATTTTAACTCAGTTGACTTTCTAATATAAAATACCGTGTTTCCTCCCTATTTACCTTATTTAGATTCACTAAGGTATGAATTATCAGATACCTATTGCAATACTATAGCGGCTGTTTCGTATACAATAGAGTATGTATTTAATAAAATCTAGTGTGCCATGTCATGACATCCTGGATCAGAATCAAAATAATAAACTGATGCTTCCAGTGCATCTCTTTCTCACATTTATGCAAAATGGTAGTGGAAAATTCGGACAAAAGGCCGTGCTCGTACCAGCAAAGTCAATATTGTTATTTGCTACAAATACATAGGGAGTCCTGTCCTGTATACTTTATGATTCAATCAAAAATAACAAGCTAAAAAAAACTGTGTTTTCAGTTTGCTTCAAATCATGTGTAAATTTTGGAACAACCTCTATAGGGATCTTCAAATATACTCACCGAAGTCAAGTTTGATTCTGATAGCATCCTTTGCAGGATCGTAGGGTCTATCAAACTTGATTCCCATGTGAAACGACTCGCCTCTTCTATAAATTGGAGAGGCAACTTCAGCCCACAGAAGGTCATAATCGCCGACGTGATGTTTATCTGCAGATTCGCGACAATAGTGGAGTAACTGTACCTCGCTCACTTTTAGGGCGTCCATTTCTTCCACCTAGAAGGAAACACAAACTAACATCAACACAAATAATTTTATGCAAATATTCTAAATCAAATCGGTTATGTGTACTCTGATAGTTCGACAAGATTATTGGCATAGATTTACTGTATGCAGCTTATGTTGTAGCATTTGATAGCAATATTTATTTCTGAAAGGCGTACGTACTATATTCAGGGTGGGACCTGGGTTTCGTTCATTTCAATACTTTGTCTTTTTACTACAAAATCGTTTGTTTTTATTATTAATACAACGAAATGGTACTGGTGAATATAAAATGACCCTTCAAATGTCATATACTCATTAGAAGTGTTAAAAAAAATTATTTCTTCAACTTGATTTTTTGGCAATGATACCGTCTTACATCAAGAATGAAACGATAACATTCTCATGGAACTTTATTGACAAGTAATAAAAAAAAATGCGACCCCGCAGCTGAATACACTCCTGTAGACGTCTAGGCATCGCCAAACCGAGATGATCTACAGTATATTCAGATAAGAGATAGACCGGATGTAAACAAAAGGTTCGGGTGATTTTCACGCTAACGCCGCCGTCTCGACGTAAAACAGGAGCCCTCATTAGTCAATTCGCAATTAAATGCCTATGCCGAGCGGCAGAGCAGTCGTATCAAGGCAGAGTCACATTCAGGTTCAGACGTGTTACGTATGTCGTGTGCATCATTGCAATTTGATATTTCTTTGGACGTTTTCGTTTGTTATCTTATTAAGTTGTTGAGTTTTTCGTTGTTATTGTTATACCTTGTTATTGATTGTTATTGTTATCAACTGCTTGCGCAAAATGCCCAGTAGTACAGATACTGCCGATGAAGTTGTAAACTCCTGTAGTCCACCTAGGAAACGCTCTAAAAAAGACACCTGAGTGCAGAAATGAAAGAGGTCATTTTGAATATATATAAGATCGAGCGCGAGGAGAACGAGGCATCAACCATCAAAGAAATTGTTGTGAAGGTTTCTCACAAAGTTGGGGTGTGTCGCGCATCAGTGTTTAATGTGTTAAGACAATACAAAAAAAATCACACCTTTTCTGAGCCAATGACCAGTAAACATCGCAAAAGTATTGTTAAATCATTGGATGAAGCTGATAAGCATGCGATTAGGAGGAAAGTGCATGAATTCTTCTTTAGGAATGAAATACCTAGTATAGATAAAGTACTGCAGGAGGTAAATGGAGATACAACGTTGCCAAATTTCAAACGATCAACTTTCCATGCGTTACTGAAGCATTTAAATTTCAAATGGAAAAAACGGGGTCGTAATTAAGTAAGTAGTTTACTACTGGATAGAGAAGAAATTGTGCTATGGAGGAGGGATTATTTAACAAAAATTGGGAAATATAGAAATCAAAACAGGAAGATTTATTACCTTGATGAAACGTGGGTAAACGCAGGACACACTACAAGTAAAGTATGGGTTGATGATTCTGTAACATCCAGGAGGGCCTTTCTAGATGGACTGTCCACCGGATTAAAAAATCCAGCAGGTAAATACGAGTAATAGACAACAATCGGATGTTTTTCAAACCTTGGGAACAAGGTTCTAATCATTAATTTCAGGGGGCAGATAAAACATATTACAAGTAACAAAACTTTTATAACTTTCGATAAAATGCGTGGATGTTTTATCGTCATTTTCATTTGTTAGAACTTTTTTAAGCCATGTTTTTATGTGTTTTCGATATTTCAATAATTTTTTAATATAATCTTAAAATATGTCGAATATTATAAACTTAAAAAAAGTTACTAAGTTTTATATTGTGTACCGTTCCTAATATTTCTTATCATTTTAATTCATACTTTAAGCTTTAAGTTATAATTTGTTAATATTAATATTTGCGCGTATTTCAGGTTCCTGATCATTCATTTTTTAAAGGTTTATAACTTTAAATTAAATTGTGAAGCGCTGAGTAATCATACGACGTTCAATATTCTTTCTTTCAATATGACTAAATAATCCCAATTATAGCAATCTGATACTCATGTCTCAATGTTTTTTCGCTGAATGTGATGAAAACATTTGAAAAAGGTGCGCTTATTGAAATAAATCTACACCAGTTAGTACTTCGATTTCCAGGTAAAGGGAAAAGGTTCATTATCTGCCATATTGGCAGTGAGGATGGATTTGTTGTTGACGGTCTGTGGTGCTTTGAGTCTAAGAAAACTGGAGATTACCACGAGGAAATGAATGGCGAATCGTTTGAACAGTGGTTTTCAAAAATTTTACCGAACTTAGAGGAAAACGCAGTAATTGTGTTGGATAATGCGCCTTATCATTCTCGAAGAATGGAGAAGGTCCCAACAACGGCTTCAAGGAAAGTTGATGTTCAAAATTGGCTCCGCTTGAAAAATATCAACTTTGAAGAAGCAATGCTGAAAGTACAATTATTAAGAATTGTCAAGGATCACAAGGCGGAATATCAAAAATACGCCATTGACGAAATGGCAGCAAGTCAAAATAAAACTGTGCTCCGTTTACCTCCATACCATTGCGAGCTCAATCCCATTGAGCTCATATGGGCAGAGGTTAAAAATTATATAGCTAAGCACAATACAACTTTTAAATTTTGTGACCTCAAAGGACTTTTCAAAGAAGCACTAGAATTAATAACAGCGCAAAAATGGGAAAACTGTATTAAGCACGTGAAAGACAAAGTTGAAAAGAGAATGTGGGAACTGGACAATATTTTAGAGGAACAAGTCGAGCCATTCATTATTGACGTTGGTGCTTCAGGCAGTAGCGATGAT
Organism: Acanthoscelides obtectus; assembly: GCA_963669975.1. Lineage (NCBI taxonomy): Eukaryota > Metazoa > Arthropoda > Insecta > Coleoptera > Chrysomelidae > Acanthoscelides > Acanthoscelides obtectus. The sequence goes on from CAVLJG010000006.1 coordinate 7,162,225, forward strand.
GAAAGCTCATCAAGCTCATCTTTCCAATAAAAGATGTCGTTCATCAAATTCGGTAAGTTATAAGTAATTATAAAGCTACTGTATTTTTTAATTAATTATTGACATTTTTGAACCCATTTTGGCAAAACCTATTCAAGAATCTACTTTCTGACAATGTTCAACCATGCACATTTTTTTACGTTTTGAACGTTTTAATTTGGTTACATATTTACCTAGAAATCAAAAAATATACTAATCAATATTCTGAAAGCAATTTTAAGAGATATACGATTATTTTTAATTAAGGCTAATTTAAACGCCATTTTGAGATTATATTCGACTGTATTTCACCAAACATCAGGCGGCATCCGAAGCTGGAAATCGAAGCGAAAATTTTGAAACCCTTATGTATATTTACATCATTATATATTTCTTACCCCACCCCCACATGATCCTATATCCATCACCAATCGTATACACATCGAATTGTGCCAATTTACTACAAAGTTACGCAAAGCAGCATCTACTATCTAAAATATGTACTGCGTGACTCTTAATACGTCCCTGCCGAATGTTACAGCGTTCGATGATCACGTGGTCTTGTTTATGTCCGGTCTATCTCTTATCTGAATATACTGTATGTCTGGTTGTGGCATCTCATTCCAAGCAACTCGAAACCGGCTGCCTCTTGGTTAACTTCAGATCTTAAGCTTATGATGAAAAAAAAAAGAATAAAGCTCTAACCGAGTTCAAAATTAACAAAACTGAAGAATCCTGGAATGAATATAAAAAATTGCGTAATGCAACACTAGCTAAAATTAGAACTGAAAAACGAGCTTATTTATCATTTATTTATAATCAAAACGACTCGACTGCCTTTTACAAAGCATTGAAACCAATGCGATTGCAAAATGATGGAATCCCTTTACATTTAAAACATCCAACAGGAATACATTTGTTCAGTTTTTGATAAAAATACTCACACCTGCAAAGAAAAAATTCAATACTATGGTAAACATCGCTATTCAGATCATAAGTTTAGTTTTAAGCCGATACATTTTTCAGATCCATCTTCATTATTACATTTGTTGAATGCGTTGGGAACTGATGGTGTATCTCTCAGAATGGTAAAATTATGTTACCCGCAATCTCTTTACACATTCTCAAACTCATATACAGACTGACGGCCCATAAGTATTTTACTTACTTTTTAAAAATTATTGGAAAGGGGTAAGTAGATTCAAATAAATGACTATATTTTAGAACATGGCATTCTACTGGAAAAACAGTGTGGATACGGCAAGTGCTCTCCGCGATCTTACTGATAATATCGTCAGAGCGTGGGATCACCATTTAGTTGCAACAGTTCTCTTGGACTTTACAAAATCGTTCGATACAATAATCACTCTCTTTTGATTGCTAAATGCAAAAGGCAGTCGTTGATTCAGAATTTTCTACAGCACGTCTGATTTCCTAAGGAGTGCCTCAAGGATCAATCCTTGGACCACTTCTCTTTATTTTGTATATAGCAGATATAAATAGGGTTGAGAATATTTGTGGTATTCAGGTGTTTGCTGACGACTCACATTTATAACATAGCTTCAATCATGAAAATTTAGAAATTTTTGAAGCACAAATAATAGAGGACCTAAATTCTATTGAAAATTATGCAACAGAACAAAGTATCCGGTTGAATCCTTCTAAATCCAAAGTTATTATTTTTTCTACTAAATATCTAAGGTCCCTTATTGAAAATAATTTGAAAATTACTCTAAACGGATATGCTATTCAGGTACAGGAATCGGTTAAAAACTTAATTTATTTCTCATGTAAGTAAAAAATGCTTTACAGTTTTACGGCATTTGTACTTAAATAAAAACTTGATTTTAGATAAAAAAAAATTATGTAAATCCTTCTTAAGATCAAAAATCACATATTGTGATTTAGTAAACTATACATTTCTAGATTCAGTTTCAGCTAAACGTGTACAAAAAATTCAAAATTCATGTTGTAGACTGATTTTCAACTTAAGAAAATATGATCATATTAGTTCATGTTTCGAACAGCTAAACTGGTTAAATGTTGCAAAATTGTATAAGCTTCATTTATTATGCAATGTTCACAAATTCCTACATACTTCGATTCCTTCATTTTTGAAAAATATATTAATATCCATTCAAGAAACATTCATTCTATTCGCTGCCGCTTTAACTACAGTATATTCAGATAAGAGATATACCGGACATAAACAAGACCACGTGATCATCGAACGCTGTAACATTCGGCAGGGACGTATTAAGAGTCACGCAGTACATATTTTAGATAGTAGATGCTGCTTTGCGTAACTTTGTAGTAAATTAGCACAATTCGATGTGTATACGATTGGTGATGGATATAGGATCATGTGGGGGTGGGGTAAGAAATATATAATGATGTAAATATACATAAGGGTTTCAAAATTTTCGCTTCGATTTCCAGCTTCGGATGCCGCCTGATGTTTGGTGAAATACAGTCGAATATAATCTCAAAATGGCGTTTAAATTAGCCTAAATTAAAAATAATCGTATATCTCTTAAAATTGCTTTTAGAATATTGATTAGTATTTTTTGATTTCTAGGTAAATATGTAACCAAATTAAAACGTTCAAAACGTAAAAAAATGTGCATGGTAGAACATTGTCAGAAAGTAGATTCTTGAATAGGTTTTGCCAAAATGGGTTCAAAAATGTCAATAATTAATTAAAAAATACAGTAGCTTTATAATTACTTATAACTTACCGAATTTGATGAACGACATCTTTTATTGGAAAGATGAGCTTGATGAGCTTTCATCATCGCTACTGCCTGAAGCGCCAACGTCAATAATGAATGGCTCGACTTGTTCCTCTAAAATATTGTCCAGTTCCCACATTCTCTTTTCAACTTTGTCTTTCACGTGCTTAATACAGTTTTCCCATTTTGGCGCTGTTATTAATTCTAGTGCTTCTTTTAAAAGTCCTTTGAGGTCACAAAATTTAAATGTTGTATTGTGCTTAGCTATATAATTTTTAACCTCTGCCCATATGAGCTCAATGGGATTGAGCTCACAATGGTATGGAGGTAAACGGAGCATAGTTTTATTTTGACTTGCTGCCATTTCGCCAATGACGTATTTTTGATATTCCGCCTTGTGATCCTTGACAATTCTTAATAATTGTACTTTCAGCATTGCTTCTTCAAAGTTGATATTTTTCGAGCGGAGCCAATTTTGAACATCAACTTTCCTTGAAGCCGTTGTTGGGACCTTCTCCATTCTTCGAGAATGATAAGGCGCATTATCCAACACAATTACTGCGTTTTCCTCTAAGTTCGGTAAAATTTTTGAAAACCACTGTTCAAACGATTCGCCATTCATTTCCTCGTGGTAATCTCCAGTTTTCTTAGACTCAAAGCACCACAGACCGTCAACAACAAATCCATCCTCACTGCCAATATGGCAGATAATGAGCCTTTTCCCTTTACCTGGAAATCGAAGTACTAACTGGTGTAGATTTATTTCAATAAGCGAACCTTTTTCAAATGTTTTCATCACATTCAGCGAAAAAACATTGAGACATGAGTATCAGATTGCTATAATTGGGATTATGTAGTCATATTGAAAGAAAGAATATTGAACGTCGTATGATTACTCAGCGCTTCACAATTTAATTTAAAGTTATAAACCTTTAAAAAATGAATGATCAGGAACCTGAAATACGCGCAAATATTAATATTAACAAATTATAACTTTATAAAGCTTAAAGTATGAATTAAAATGATTAGAAATATTAGGAACGGTACACAATATAAAACTTAGTAACTTTTTTTAAGTTTATAATATTCGACATATTTTAAGATTATATTAAAAAATTATTGAAATATCGAAAACACATAAAAACATGGCTTAAAAAAGTTCCAACAAATGAAAATGACGATAAAACATCCACGCATTTTATCGAAAGTTATAAAAGTTTTGTTACTTGTAATATGTTTTATCTGCCCCTGGAATTAATGTTTAGAACCTTGTTCCCAAGGTTTGAAAAACATCCGATTGTTGTCTATTACTCGTATTTACCTGCTGGATTTTTTAATCCGGTGGACAGTCCATCTAGAAAAGCCCTCCTGGATGTTACAGACTCATCAACCCATACTTTACTTGTAGTGTGTCCTGCGTTTACCCACGTTTCATCAAGGTAATAAATCTTCCTGTTTTGATTTCTATATTTCCCAATTTTTGTTAAATAATCTCTCCTCCATAGCACAATTTCTTCTCTATCCAGTAGTAAACTATTATGACCCCGTTTTTTCCATTTGAAATTTAAATGCTTCAGTAACGCATGGAAAGTTGATCGTTTGAAATTTGGCAACGTTGTATCTCCATTTACCTCCTGCAGTACTTTATCTATAGTAGGTATTTCATTCCTAAAGAAGAATTCATGCACTTTCCTCCTAATCGCATGCTTATCAGCTTCATCCAATGATTTAACAATACTTTTGCGATGTTTACTGGTCATTGGCTCAGAAAAGGTGTGATTTTTTTGTATTGTCTTAACACATTAAACACTGATGCGCGACACACCCCAACTTTGTGAGAAACCTTCACAACAATTTCTTTGATGGTTGATGCCTCGTTCTCCTCGCGCTCGATCTTATATATATTCAAAATGACCTCTTTCATTTCTGCACTCAGGTGTCTTTTTTTAGAGCGTTTCCTAGGTGGACTACAGGAGTTTACAACTTCATCGGCAGTATCTGTACTACTGGGCATTTTGCGCAACAATAACAATCAATAACAAGGTATAACAATAACAACGACAAACTCAACAACTTAATAAGATAACAAACGAAAACGTCCAAAGAAATATCAAATTGCAATGATGCACACGACATACGTAACACGTCTGAACCTGAATGTGACTCTGCCGCTCGGCATAGGCATTTAATTGCGAATTGACCAATGAGGGCTCCTGTTTTACGTCGAGACGGCGGCGTTAGCGTGAAAATCACCCGAACCTTTTGTTTACATCCGGTCTATCTCTTATCTGAATATACTTTATGCCTCTTCACCAAACCTCTTTACTTCATAAATGCCTTACCTATAATGCCATCAGTCTAAATAATGCATTACCATCGTCTGCTAAATATCTTGATTTCAAAAAGCAAATTAAACATATTATCTTTGATGCTCAAATTTGAAACCCCCAGTATATATTTCAGCCATATTTTTGCATATTATATAAATCGTTTATAGCTTTTTCTCTATTTTTGAACATGTGTAGGTACGTTGTATTCAATATATAATTTTTGTTTAAACTTGGGAAGAATATTTTGTTAGAATTGTTTTCAACATTCTAGTGCTAGTTATTTTCAAGGGTTAAGTGGTGGAATAGCTTGTAGCTAAACTTCTCCTGAATAAAAGTCATTTATCATTATTATTATTACTATTATTATATTCTACCAATTTTGATCATTTTTTGATAACCGAATAAAGTAAATAATGATAAACCATGAGGATAACAACTGACAACACTCTCATTCCCAAGGTTTTGAGTACCAAAAGAAAAGCGTACTTTTAACGTCCCAGAAGGATGACTTCGTCCAATTTCCGAACGCATCGAACAGGTACGTCAAACAGTTACAAACAAAGTACCTACACCCTGTAATATTTTAGGAACGCACGTGTCTACAGATCTCGTTTCTGATTTGTAGACCAATAGCAATAAAGGAATTTTCATATATTTACGAACAAGCACGAAAGATACGACTGATTGCTTATCAGATTATTTTTTGTCCACATCCATTTGAAAAAACTAGCTAAACGTTTACTGCTTAACCTTGATTGGCCAACCAGGCAACCAATGCGACTGTAAGTTAAAACGTATAGGTCGGTGCTCGATAGTTTTTTTGCAGTTAGAGTATGTTTTGGTTAGTGGAAATGGTTTTTGCATACTCCGTGGAAAGCAAATAGAGGTTGCGTGCGGTCACAATTTACACAGGGTGTCCCAGTATTCCGTAGACATAGTACAACATATTTTTTGACACAAAATAAGTTGACTTTTATGAAAAACTCTAAAGAACTATACTACGTAAGTTATATAAAAATTTTTTGCCAACTTTACCGACGAATAAGAATTGTTTTATTTAGCAGATCTTTTTCTTATAGTTTTTGTCCACCCACGTTTTTTGCGACCATTGTATTTATCATAAGAGCCCCTATGGAGGGTGTGCAAATCGTGTGTCAAAGCTCAATATCTTCATTACTATTAGAGTTGCAGAAAAAACGTAAACATAAAAGTTGTAGGCAGAGCTGACCTAAATAAGTTTTAGCTATACACTGTGTCTCATAAATTAGTGGCAATATAACCTTGTATTTTATAAATGCGACACCCTGTAATTCAGTTGTTTTTTAGAAGCGCCTTTTCTTGGCCATTCTGCGAACGTATGGTTTCGGGGATTTCTACTGGGTATTTCGGAATATATGTCCACTTTTTCGTTAAAATCATTATACATTTGACTTCACTTACTTTAAACAACACTTTACAGGTAGATAAGTCTGTTTTATTACACTGAGTGATGGAAACAGTGGTATACATTCATACCCAACGTTTTTTTCTGTGCATATTTCAATCGAGACATACAGGGTGAGTCAAAACAGAATTTACTCGAAAAATTTTAATCAAACACCCTGTATGCTATATGTTATGTTATAACTCTACTCAACGCGTCTTGGAGAGCTCTTTCAGTTTTATTAGGCATTGCCTATACCCAAATCTGGTATTTTCTGAGATACTCCTTGTTTTACAAGTGAAAACCACAATTTTGGATTTATTTGAGCAGTTTTTGATAACCAAATAAAATAAACAAACAATGAGCCAATATAAAACCATTTTTGGGGCATAAAGTGAAATCCTCGTCAACCACTGCCAACGTGGGTGTGCCACAAGGATCCGTCTTAGGACCAATTTTATTTAGCATCTATATCAATGATATAGATAAATATTGTTATATATAAGTGTAATAGTTTTTTGATTGTTTTAAATGAACGGTTCTCGAGGCGCCACCTCGGTTAAAACTTCAGCATTGAGATTCCACAATGCTCAAAAAAAGCTCAGTCGTTAAACCTCAAAATTAAAGATACAAGCCTACAATTAGAACACCAAGTAAAGTTCTTGAGGATTCACCTTGACGACAACCTTAGTTTTATAATGCACTGTGACTTTTTATTTTCACGACTGAATTCACAGCTATTTATCACGAAATATTTAAAAACTATTCTAAATGAGCATCAATTAATAACACTATATTATGCTGAAGTCGAGTCTAGATTTGCTCAGTACGAGTTTGTAAGGATTTAAGATGTATGGCAGGTGTAGACTCCATAGCTGTAAAAGACTTGTTTAAAAAATATTTTATACTGACCATACGCTCATTATTTATTTTCGAGTTGGCCATATTCACCGTCTCGAACCAGAATAAATTTATTTTAAATAACCAACGCTATGCAAAGCACCCATCTGCATATACAGTTCGCGAAGTATAATTCTTCTAGAATGTCACCAACTGTGTTAGGACCTAGAATTTTCAATAGGCTTCCCGAATATACAGGGTGTTTCAGTTTATTGTAGCATAACTTTAAGATTCGATAGAACTTTTAAAATTAATGCATAAAGTCTATATAAACATGGGTCGAAAAATGCGTGGCTTCCGAAATACAGGGTGGTTAAATTTACTTTCTAAAATAGTTTTTTTAAATATTTCGAACAATATTTGATGTATAACAGTGAAAATTGGTATATGAGGGTTTTTTGGTACGACAAAACGAACCATGGGCATAGTTTTACTGTAGCCGCTAGAGGGCGCTCTCTACTGTACCTGTAGTGTATTAAAATGACCGAAAATTTATTTCTTAGTCCAATTTTTTGCTTTTTGAATAAAAATACTGATTCTTCGCACTTTTCAACATAAAAAAGCTCTCCTAGAGTTTTCGTTATAGTTAGCCGTTTTTGAGATGTTTCGATTTTTAGGGTTCGATGCATTTTTAATTATTTATGGGAAAATAATATTTTTTTACATTTTCGATTTGGGCATTACAAGTAATTAAGATGGTCGTTTAGATTGTGTTTTTAAACACAGCAATAATTCCTAACTCCAAATAAACACAAAAAACAGAATATTAATTTGTTTAATTTTACAATATTATTTTTAAGAAATTAAATTAATTATTTTCAACTAAAATGCTATTGGATAGTTAGGACAAACATACAAAATCTAAAGTAGTTGCTCGAAATGTAAACCCAATTGTTCAATACACAATTCACATCTACGAATGATCGAACGTGGTATAGCATTATTCAAATAAGGCCTTATTTCATCACATGCATTCCTGATTCTGTCTATTAGCATATCTCTTGTGGTTACGGGAGTCTGGTACACTTTTTCTTTTAGAAATCCCCACACAAAGAAATCTAATGGATTTAGGTCAGGGGATCGTGGAGGCCAGGCGACTGGTCCTCCACGACCGATCCATCTTTCTGGATAATTTTCGTCCAGCCAGTTTCTAACTATTCTCGAATAATGAGCTGGACAACCATCAAGCTGGAACCAGGCCAATCTTCTTAAATCTAACATAACATCATCCCACATATTTGCATGTTCAGGCTTTAAAAATTCCAAGAAGGTCGCAGCATTTAACCTTGCAGGCAAAAGGTAGGGTCCAAATAGTCGATTACGGTAGATATCAATCCACACGTTCACACTAAATTCATGCTGAAAATTTCTTTCCCGAACTGCATGCAGATTTTCATGCGACCAAATATGTTGATTATGAAAATTTACCACTCCACGTCTAGTGAAGCAGGACCCATCGGTCCATAAAACGTTACTTAAAAACTCCCTATTATCATCAGTTCTATCAAGAATCCACTGACAAAATGTGATTCTTCGTTCTCCGTCCCCTGGCTGTAGTCCTTGCACAGGTTGCAAATGGTAAGGACGTCTATGGTCATTTCTAAGAACACGGTGAACATGGCTTGCTGAAATTCCCAAGGCACCAGAAACTCTCATAACACTTGTGGTCGGATCTCTATCAAACTCACGCAGAATCATACGGGTAAATCTGCGCTGACGAACATTTATGTTTTGATCCATTTGGGGATTTCCAAAACCATTTTCAATTATTTGGCGATGCACTCTTACAAATACTGAGCGAGTTGGATGTCGTCTGTTTGGAAATCTTCGTGCGTATTCTCTGGCTGCTTCTGCTGCGTTTCCATTTACAAAGCCATACACAAAATGAATATCCGCTAACTCTTGATTGGAGAATAAAAATGGCATATTTATAAAACTTACAAAAAAAAACAGGTAAAAGAAACTAAATTTCGGACATTCACAATTGCAAAAAAACGTTTCAGGTTTCAACAGACAAAAAAACTAACTGTAAACTAATTGACGTTTAACCTTATTCTGCTTTCAATTTCAAAAATATTTGCAGGCACAGCCTACTTCTAAAAATTATCGAGATACTGACTTTTTAACGTTATTTTATCATAAATAATTAAAAATGCATCGAACCTTAAAAATCGAATTATCTCAAAAACGGCTAACTATAACGAAAACTCACAGGAGAGCTATTTTATGTTGAAAAGTGCGAAGAATCAGTATTTTTATTCAAAAAGCAAAAAATTGAACTAAGAAAAATTTTTCGGTCATTTTAATACACTACAGGTTCAGTAGAGAGCGCCCTCTAGCGGCTACAGTAAAACTATCATATATTGTTCGAAATATTTAAAAAAAACTATTTTAGAAAGTAAATTTAAACACCCCGTATTTCGGAAGCCACGCATTTTTCGACCCATGTTTATATAGACTTTATGCATTAATTTTTTAAAAGTTCTATCGAATCTTAAAGTTATGCAACAATAAACTGAAACACCCTGTATTAAGTCAGTCCGTTATCAGCTTTAAAAACAGCTTGAAAGACTTTACTCGACAAATGCTATTACGACGTCAATGGCTTTATTAGTTTATAGATATTTATTTTGAGTCTGACTAATCCGATACATGTACTTTCATGTCAAGATTGATAATAAATATTATTATTATGTTTGATAAATCCGTGGTTTCCTTGGTAATCGTTTTCCAACATTAAATTTCATAAAGGAAAGTAATGAGATAAAAATGAGATTTTATGTTTTCTGGATGACATATACATTACGAAAAATCGTCACTCAATTCCGTCGGTGTGTCTGTCTGTAGCTAAACATGTGTTTAGGTCTGTGTGCGCGAGGATTTGGAAAAATACCTCGTGATAGTCTAAAACCAATAAAAGACAAAACACTACGTGTACCACACCAAGTAAATCTAAGTATGCGACATCAACTTACTTGAAAATGAATATCCTGTATCATAAAGTTTGTCTGATGAAAATTATTCTATACTCCAGTGATACATAACTCATACTGTGTGTATCCTATAAAAATCTAGCACGTTTGGCAGTGGATCCGAAAATCAAAATAAATGTGATTCGACACAGGTCACGGTCCAAGTTGATGGCGGAAAAAATGCAGGGAAAATAATGCGAAAACATTCGTTAAAATCAAAGCATGGCAAAAGCATGTCCATGCTTTGTGGCGGCTTATAACTATGTTTAACTGACAATTTCCGACGAATTTAATTGACATATACTAAGTGACAAATAAATCCGAACACCCAGTTTAAATGGTTTTATTTTAATAAAAGTTGGTGAATGTATTTATCTTACTGTAGATAACAAGTGAAAAAATTTTCAGCCTTATCAGTTGGACATTCCGGTTTTTATACTGCTTTTTTTTAATTCACTAATGCTCTAAAAATGAATATTTCAGCCGCAGTAAAGAATCAACGTTGGCGGATTTTGGTTCTTGACATCCTTTACGATCGGTTACGATGCCCAGAGTACGGAGACCTGTACGATTTCTTCAACTTAGTGAGTTTGATAGGGGCCGTATAGTGGGACTTCGGGAAGCTGAACTTTCTTTTCGGGCAATTGCAGTTAGAGTGCAAAGAAGTGTAGACACTGTGGTTAGGTGTTGTCAGGCATGGCTTCGAGAAGGCCGTACGCAAAGAGCAAGGGGCACTGGACGCCGCCGTAGAACATCAGACCGTGAAGATCGCCGCCTAAGATTATTGGCCTTAAGGAACCGTTTCTCCACTACCAGGTGCATTGCAAATGAATGATTTGCAGAACACGGAAGACCTATTGGCATGCGAAGTGTTTACCGACGAATGAGAAGTTTTGGCTTGTTTTCATACCGGCCACACTGGGTCCTCCCTTTAACTCGAGAACACCGACGTAATCACCTTGAGTGGTGCAGAAAACGGTCACTCTGGGATCAGGAATGGAACAGTATTGTCTTTAGTGACGAGTCTCGATTTTGTTTAGGCATGCACGATGGTCGTGCCAGGGTTAGAAGGCGACGTGGTGAAAGGAGGAATACACAGTTTTTTGTTGAAAGACATGTTCATCACACTGTTGGAGTTATGGTTTGGAGTGCTATAGCTTATGGTTCCAGGTCACCTTTAATCTTCATCAGAGGTAACATGAACGCGCAGAGTTATATCCACGAAGTTCTAGAACCCCATCTTTTACCCTATCTTGACACCCTGGCAGATCCAACTTTCCAACAAGATAATGCCCGACCACATGTTGCAAGAGTCACAATAGACTTCTTTCAACATAATGATGCCACATTGTTACCATGGCCACCAAGATCTCCCGACTTATCCCCAATTGAGCACGTGTGGGATATGATGGGTAGGAGATTGCTCAATTTGCAACGTCCTCCTCAGACTCTAGAAGCACTTCTAGAGGAGTTGGTGGTTGCCTGGAATGAGATACCACAGGAGGACATTGACCACCTGATCAGAAGCATGCCTAGGCGCGTTGGAGAATGCGTAGCACATCAGGGTGCATCCACACATTATTAAAGGTCAAAGGGCTTTAAAGCAGTGCAATCATTTTGAAATTTTTATCATTTACTTATTATGCTTCATTAAGTACTTATACAAAATTTTATTAAAATAAAACATTTAAACTGGGTGTTCGGATTTATATGTCACTTAGTATATTATATTATCAGTCTAAAAAATGTGCACAAATAAAGAAATATGGAAATAGAATTCTATAAGAAATTCAAGTCACATGTTATTGTATTTTTCACGGGATTGTTAGCAATTGTTTTTGTTGCTAACACTTGTACCTGTCAATAACAATAACATTTAGTTGAAGCGTGTCGGATATGTGTGCATTGTGGCATTTCAGATTGACAAACTGCAGGTGTACTGTTATTTTAAGATCGAAGTAGAACTGCAAAACTATTGAATTTGTGATAGAATCAAATTCCTGGAGCGATAATCTGAAATGTACCACAACAAACAACGTATCAAAAATGTTTTATAAAAATGCAATAATTAGATACGCCAATTTAATAATTAGTGTATGTAAATAAAAAGATAAAGGAACTAAAATATTTATTTATACGGGATCAACTCCAGTACAAAAAATATCAATAAAACTCAAATAAAATAATACCAAATGGAAAAAATAAAAATTATAACAATAAATGAAAAATCGGGTTTTAAATCTAGACAAAGAAATGCCCAATATTTCAATATCCTTAGTATACTAAGTGACATATAAATCCGAACACCCAGTTTAAATGGTTTTATTTTAATAAAAGTTGGTGAATGTGTTTATCTTACTGTAAATAGCAAGTGAAAAAATTTTCAGCCTTATCAGTTGGACACTCCGGTTTTTATACTGCTTTTTTTTTAATTCACTAACGCTTTAAAAATGAATATTTCAGCTGCAGTAAAGAATCAACGTTGGCGGATTTTGGTTCTTGACATCCTTTACGATCGGTTACGTTTGATAGGGGCCGTATAGTGGGACTTCGGGAAGCTGGACTTTCTTTTCGGGCAATTGCAGTTAGAGTGCAAAGAAGTGTAGACACTGTGGTTAGGTGTTGTCAGGCATGGCTTCGAGAAGGCCGTACGCAAAGAGCAAGGGGCACTGGACGCCGCCGTAGAACAACAGACCGTGAAGATCGCCGCCTAAGATTATTGGCCTTAAGGGACCGTTTCTCCACTACCAGGTCCATTGCAAATGAATGGTTTGCAGAACACGGAAGACCTATTGGCATGCGAAGTGTTTACCGACGAATGAGAAGTTTTGGCTTGTTTTCATACCGGCCACACTGGGTCCTCCCTTTAACTCGAGAACACCGACGTAATCGCCTTGAGCAGACAACGGTAACTCTGGGATCAGGAATGGAGCAGTATTGTCTTGGTGAAAGGAGGAATCCACAGTTTTTTGTTGAAAGACATTTTCATCACACTGTTAGAGTTATGGTTTGGGGTGCTATAGCTTATGGTTCCAGGTCACCTTTAATCTTCGTCAGAGGTAACATGAACACGCAGCGTTATATCCACGAAGTTCTAGAACCCCATCTTTTACCCTATCTTGACACCCTGGCAGATCCAACTTTCCAACAAGATAATGCCCGACCACATGTTGCAAGAGTCACAATAGACTTCTTTCAACATAATGATGTCACATTATTATACCATGGCCACCAAGATCTCCCGACTTATCCCCAATTGAGCACGTGTGGGATATGATGGGTAGGAGATTGCTCAATTTGCAACGTCCTCCTCAGACTCTAGAAGCACTTTGAGAGGAGTTGGTGGTTGCCTGGAACGAGATACCACAGGAGGACATTGACTACCTGATCAGAAGCATGCCTAGGCGCGTTGGAGGATGCGTAGCACATCACGGTGCATCCACACATTATTAAAGGTCAAAGGGCTTTAAAGCAGTGCAATCATTTTGAAATTTTTATCATTTACCTATTATGCTTCATTAAGTACTTATACAAAATTTTATTAAAATAAAACCATTTAAACTGGGTGTTCGGATTTATATGTCACTTAGTATATTTATAAGATTCAGTGTCCTCTCAGCAGGCGAGTGCATTGTATAATTAGTGTTATGATGAGGTTACGTAAATAACAGGTCCACTCTCAAATTAATAAGATTTCTTAAGGAGGTCAGGACACAGCGTCTGGCTATTTAATAATTTAAACATAAACAATAAATGATTGTGCATACGCCTTTGAAATAGATTATTTAAGTTCAATATATTCAGCGCATCATCATATGTATCATAAATTTGAAAAAAATGAATTAGGCTTTATTGTAAAATATAAAATATACTAAAAGTCGAAGCTCTTTGTTGTCTGTTTTAGACTAAAAATTCAGAAAACAAATTATAGTCTAAAAAGACTAAAAAGCACGCTAATAGCAAATTGAAACAAAAAGTATAACATAATCAAGTATTTGGTAGGAGTGTTTGTATTACCTCAACAGAAAGTTCAAGAATCAACTTTGTATGACTAGTCAATTTGGAAAAAGAACAGAACATTTAATTGTAGTAAAAGATGGGGGAATTGAGGTAAGTAACAGCTTATGAATATAACATACTAAATTAAATTTAAATAGATCAGGGATAGATAATCATTCCAATTTTATGAACGAGGAGGTAATGTTTTTTCAAGTTAGAGATTAATCTGTATAGCGACTGTACCTGAAAATTATTTTCCACTTTTTAGTTCGATTTGCAACTAAGACGTGTTTCTTAGTTTTCACTTCAATCCTCTCATTCCGCCTAAGAGAATTATAAATAAATTTGGGTGTTTTGAAAAAAGTTTGGAAATTTCGAAATTTGAAACAAAATTAGAAGTAAATTTTTATTTACCGTCAAATATGAAATATACCAAAAATCGAAGCTCTTGATTACGAGTACCAAAAAAGTAGAGAATAATTTTCAGGTATATTTACGATACTGTGACTAGTCAATTTGGAGTAATATAAAAAATTAGAGATTAGCAAAGCATTCGATTACAGTAAAAAAAAATGTGGGGTGAAATTAACTATATTTTCATAATAATAATAATAATATTTATTCACTCAATGTACAAAGATAACAAACAATATGAGTAAATAAATATAAAATCAAAACAGGCCCAATAGAAGGCATCGCCTGTACATGGACCAATAAATTTAAGTTGAAACTGTAGAATGCAAATGACAAAAAAGGACAAAAATTAGCTACAGTAGATTATGTATTTAGTTGATGTTCGTATTTATGAGTTTATGAATTTCAGTCCTAGATATAGAATGTAGCCACTTTTTTAAATATCTTTTGAAACAATTTCCGAAACATAAATCTTTTAAGTCTTTAGGTATAATTTCATAAAATTTAGGCGCTAAATAGAGATATGATCGCTGCATTATAGATTTATGCGGTTGAGGAACTACTGTGCCACGAATTTTGTACCTGGTATAATGATTATGTTTAATTTTTTGGTCGGTGTTTACAAATTTATGGTAGTGAGTGATACTGTGTAACAAATAAAGCTGTCTTATATCATACATTCGAACATCTGCGTATAATTTTTCAGTGGGATAAAGTTTCGGTTTTTTAAATATCATTTTTAGAATACTTTTTTGAAAAACATCTAAATTATAGATATGTGAGGAACATGCAGCTCCCCATGCTAATATACCATATGTGAGATGAGGCTCAATCAGTGCATGGTATAATGTTCGAAGATATTTTTCTGTCAATATATTCCCAAGGTATTTAATTTTGTAGGATACAAATCTAACTTTCTTTAAAATATAATTGACATGGATGTCCCATCGTAAGTGAGGATCCAAGACCACTCCAAGGTATTTTATGTTGGGCACTCTATTAATTTGCATTTTTTTATCATTAATATTGAAGGAGAAATTTGTGTAATTTGGCAGATGTCTAGCATAAGATCCAAATGGTAAAAAATGTGTTTTAGAGTAGTTAATGCTTAATTTTCTACTGTTAAACCACCGAATAATTTTGATAAAATCATTTTCAATTACATTTTTCAGATCAGACCAGTCAGTGCCTTCATAAATATTGCAGTATCATCTGCAAAACTAGTTATTTTGCCAACACAATTAATTTGGAAAATATCATTTAAATATATATTGAATAACAGCGGACCTAAGACAGTTCCTTGTGGGACACCACACTTAATATACATTTCTTTACTAAATGATCCTGATACCTGCACAGATTGTGGGCGATTTGACAAATAACTTTCGATCAGTGAGTACGCGTTTCCTCTGAAACCAATTCTCTCCAATGCTTCTAATAATAATTTGTGATTAACTGTGTCGAAAGCTTTCTTTAAATCAACAAAAATGCAGATTGAAGGGATTCTGTTATCAATAACTCCAATTTTGTAAATGGCAACTTAGACGATAAATTTAAGATCAGGCACCTCAGGTTTTACAAGCCAATCTGAGTCGATTTTACTATAGGAACTTCTATCCGAAGATTAGCCGTTTTCTAATTATATCAATTTTTAAAATTTTATAAAATTAACGTCCTTTATACGTTAACCAAGTCATAAAACTTGAAAATTGGGTGTTTCATTTGATTTTTTTCAGTTTTACAATAAAGATATTCTAAAATACGAAAATAGATACTCAAATGTACATTATTATTATTTTTGTTAAAAAAATCTACCGATCCATCAATTCGGAAACTGTTTCAGAGGCGGACCAACCTCATGGCCAGCACGCAGTCCCGATCTGACACCTATGAACATGTACACTAGTATACTCTGATCCTGTACCCACAATAGAAGACCTCAGAAACAGGATAATACATGCAGCCCAAGAAATTCAAGCCTCTCTTAGGAATTCGGCGGTAGTAAAATCAGCTGTCATAAGAAGAGCACGTGTGTGCATTAGAAATAGAGGGCGCCATATTGAAAATGTATTATAAAAATAAAAAAATGTAGTTTCAAACAAATTATCCTGTATTAAGATATGATTTTGTAACTGTAGTATTTTTATTGCTTTTTCCCTCCTCTTATAATAGTCATATTTTAGCCAATTCTTAATCGATTTGTGATTTTTATACCCCATTTGAAAGGTAATGAAACGTAGATGTTTTCTAATTATTTTGTACGAAAAATTTGTATGCGACTTTTTCTAGTAAACTGAAGCGTTTGAGGTGAACAAAGATTTTTTTAATAAAAATCGAACTATTTTGAAGCTTACTGCATGAGATAACGTCAATAATGTACATTTGCGTATCAATTTTCATATTTTAGAATATTTTTATTGTAAAACAAACAAAAATCAAATGAAACACCAAATTTTCAAGTTTTATGACTTGGTTAACGCATAAAGGTCGTTAATTTTATAAAATCTTAAAAATTAGTATAATTCGAAAACGGCTTATTTTCGGACAGTACTTCCTATAGTAAAATCGACTCAGATTGGCTTGTACTATCTCCCCCACCGGCTCCGAATCTATTTTCTCGTCACCCTGTATGTATTATTTTGTATATTGACCTTATTTCAAATTAATTAGTCATACTTGATTGTTGTTCTTTCTGTGGCAGCATACTTGAAAATTATTTTCTACATTTTATTTCGATTTGCAGTCGAAGCGTTTTTTTTTTTTAGTTTTTACAAACTATAATTTATTCTGATGCATTTAATAGTAAAAATCCTGTCTTACCTTTCATAAAAACAGATTTTTCATCCCACGCTAGTTACTGACCCCTATCTAAATGATATGGGTGAACTTGAATGTAAAAATTAAATGTAATAAATTACAGATATTTGAGAATTATTTACCAATATGTTATGCAAATCCAAGTGCTAAGCTGCCCATATATCAAAGCACAATTAGTACTTTCACTCCTCGCGTTCCGATAGCAGTATCTGAAAACACTTTTTTAATTCACACTTGACCCTTGGCGATCAAGAACAGATGAGCATCGCGCACTGACCGGGCGCGCTTGATTTTACCGATTCTTATACGCGGATCATCATATCGCATTCGCGTATATGACGGCTCGCGAAAATCACATGACTAATCCTGTATGCGTCTTTGCGAATTTCAGTTTTGGAATTCCCTTGTCAATCCAGGACAAGGTTGGCGAGTGAGCGATACGGATTTCAAATTAATCTGTTGCATTTCTTTTTTTATAAATAAGGTCTCTCTGAATTCCACTAATTACTTTTCTACATGATACCATATACATACAGGGGATAGGCTGTGACAACATAAAAATAGGCTTCCGAAGAAATCGGAAGAATGGGAAAACCTACAACTTATGATAATCTTTTAGTTCTAATTAGACAAATGTCAATTTTTTCTTAGACGGAATGACGGACGCTGTCATTCTACGTAGTGAAAGCAAGGCCAGTGTACTGTGGCTGTTCAGTTAGAGCAGAGTTCCCCAAACTTTTTTGTGTCGTAGACCCCTTGCCATGTTTTTCCGTGTTGGGTAGACCCCCTACTTACCTGATATTGATTTCCTGTAAATTTCTAACTGTAGTGAAGTTTAATTTTAAAAACTGTTATGTAAAATATACGTAACATTAAATAAACAGGTTTCTGACCAATAAGTGCCCGCATTGGGAATAAGTGCCCGCATTGAAAAAAAATAAGAGGGATAAAATAAAAAAAAGTGAGAAATGATAAAAAAAAAGTTTTTTACTTAAAATAGTACAATAAGCGAGTTCGTTTATTAATTATAACATAAACGTATGTTCTACAATAATTTCGCTGTTAGTTTGATTAAATTCCGCTTCTTATACGTTTAAGTTATCTAAAAATAGGCAAAAAATTAACGAATTTTAGTGTGTACCTCCTTGAATTTTCACAATAATAAAAAAAAAATATTTTTTATAACGGGGGGTTCTTTAAAAAAATCAATGCGAGCACTTATTCCCAATGCGGGCATTTATTGGTCAGACACCAATAAACATAAAATAAACTATAAATAAAATAACATAAGCAATAAGTCGATATTTTTAGTGAGAAGGATGAACCTGATGCTTTAATAATAAATTATCAACATTTGGCGTCAATTTTGTAAGGGTTAATCTTAAATCTCCTCGGCTAATGATGTCCAGTCTGTTTCTTTTTTTCGTTAGGAGATTGGTAACAGCGCTGAACCCCCTTTCCACTAGGTATGACGATGGAAAGGAAATTCAAAATTTCCTCGCTATATTCCATAATACGGGATAAGTATGTTGTTTTGCAGCCAGAATTGCTGATATCCGTTTTTAAACTGAACCTTAAGTTCTTCGTTTGTACTTAGTTCAGTCAGTTCCTCTTGTATTATGACATTCGTTTCTTCTATGCCACCATATGGATTAATTATCCACGGTGGTATTACCATAGTCAAAATATCCTCAAACCTAGATTCAAAATCTGAATAAAGGCCATTTAAATGTTGAACGTAAGTTGAAACGTCGTCTTCCTGGCAGCTTGTCTGTGACAAATTGGGGAACTGAGAAAATATTTTGATTTTTGATATTATAAGTAGTAGTATAGTATGATGTAAGTAAATAGGTACTATCAGTGTATGTGTTGAGATCCACTATCGTGGAACCCCATATTCATTTCATGGACCCCCAAATTTTTTTTCGCTGACGTAGACCCATGGCAGGTTGTTATAGACCCCTAGGGGTCGATATAGACCACTTTGTTAATCAATGAGTTAGAGAATATCTTGATGCAGCTACCCAATCAGACGGATAGGGCGGTGTGGTACAATTTCGTGGCCAACCCGTTCACCTGACTTAAATCCTCTCGATTTTTTTTTGAGCGGTTGAAGACAAAGTTTACTCAAAGACAATTGAAAATTTTGCTGAGCTACGCGACAGAATAACGGAATCAGCTGAATTTGTTAATAACAGAAGATTCCCCGATCATTTTTGCTGCTGAAGGACACACTTCTGGCACATCCTGTATGTATATTGATGTATACTGAAGCTACTTCTTACATAAATCGGGGAAGGGAAGCTTGAATTCAGAATGTGGGTCAAGACTAAAATTACACGACATGGTTTGACGAGTCATATTTCAGATTGGGTTCAAAATTCTTCCTGGAGAGTGTCTATGGAGGCATGAGGCTTTGCGAAATTTCGGGGTCTTAGGTCAAACGGTTCGGTCTGGAGACGCGCTCAAAGTTTAAAGGTGCTTCAAAAATGCATCTTTGGCAACTTTTCAGTTTCCTCGCTACTCTTTTCATTGGAAAGCATTAACATATACTAAGTGACATATAAATCCGAACACCCAGTGTAAATGGTTTTATTTTAATAAAATTTTGTATAAGTATTTAATGAAGCATAATAAGTAAATGATAAAAATTTCAAAATTATTGCACTGCTTTAAAGCCCTTTGACCTTTAATAATGTGTGGATGCACCCTGATGTACTACGCATTCTCTAACGCGCCTAGGCATACTTCTGATCAGGTGGTCAATGTCCTCCTGTGGTATCTCATTCCAGGCAACAAAAACTCCTCTCGAAGTGCTTCTAGAGTCTGAGGAGGACGTTGCAAATTGAGCAATCTCCTACCCATCATATCCCACACGTGCTCAATTGGGGATAAGTCGGTAGATCTTGGTGGCCATGGTAACAATGTGACATCATTATGTTGAAAGAAGTCTATTGTGACTCTTGCAACATGTGGTCGTGCATTATCTTGTTGGAAAGTTGGATCTGCCAGGGTGTCAAGATAGGGTAAAAGATGGGGTTCTAGAACTTCGTGGATATAACGCTGCGCGTTCATGTTACCTCTGATGAAGATTAAAGGTGACCTGGAACCATAAGCTATAGCACCCCAAACCATAACTCCAACAGTGTGATGAACATGTCTTTCAACAAAAAACTGTGGATTCCTCCTTTCACCACGTCGCCTTCTAACCCTGGCACGACCATCGTGCATGCCTAAACAAAATCGAGACTCGTCACTAAAGACAATACCGTTCCATTCCTGATCCCAGAGTGACCGTTGTCTGCACCACTCAAGGCGATTACGTCGGTGTTCTCGAGTTAAAGGGAGGACCCAGTGTGGCCGGTATGAAAACAAGCCAAAACTTCTCATTCGTCGGTAAACACTTCGCTTGCCAATAGGTTTTCCGTGTTCTGCAAACCATTCATTTGCAGTGGACCTGGTAGTGGAGAAACGGTCCCTTAAGGCCAATAATCTTAGGCGGCGATCTTCACGGTCTGTTGTTCTACGGCGGCGGCCAGTGCCCCTTGCTCTTTGCGTACGGCCTTCTCGAAGCCATGCCTGACAACACCTAACCACAGTGTCTACACTTCTTTGCACTCTAACTGCAATTGCCCGAAAAGAAAGTCCAGCTTCCCGAAGTCCCACTATACGGCCCCTATCAAACTCACTAAGTTGACGAAATCGTACAGGTCTCCGTACTCTAGGCATCGTACAGTAAGATAAATACATTCACCAACTTTTATTAAAATAAAACCATTTAAACTGGGTGTTCGGATTTATATGTCACTTAGTATATTTTCATTTAGGTATTTCCCTATTAGCATACATTTTATTTTAGAAGTATTCAATTTTAGTTTTTTTACGTTCAACCAATTTATGATTTTTGCCAAGTCAGTATATTGCGTTTTTAAAGCAATGTCTATATTTTCATCTGATATGTATATTAATGTATTATCTGTAAATATCTGAAGTTTACAATAATCTAAAATATTACAAATGTCATTAATGTATAAAATAAATAGTAATGGACCTAGTTTACTACCTTGTGGTATACCAACAGAAATATTTTTTGATGTTGACAATGTAGATAAAATTTTGGTTTTTTGACTTCTGTCAATTAAACAGTTTTGTAGAATTTTGAATACAGATCCTTTAAATCCGTAGTGATGCAATTTTCTAAGTAATTTATTCCTGTCAATAGTCTCAAACGCCCTTTTGAAGTCCAAAAACACTCTTACTGTATGTTTCCGATTGTAAAAAGAATATAATAGCATTTCTGTCATTTGGCAGTTTGACAGTAGGTGAACTATAACCATTTGCTAATAAAAATAAAAACAAAGCTAAAATATACGTGGTGGCCCATACGGAACTGTAAGGATAGATGACTTGTAAAGTTGATGTTACATAATTATGAAAACTTGGGGTTTTGGTATCACTCATGTGATAAATTTTGAGAAATGTCAAACTTTGTGTAAATAGTCACAAATACAAATCCATAAAAGTCTATGAATGTTCGTATATGTTTGTACGAGTATTTGTAGTCGTCTTTGTAGACTTCAATCGATATTTCTCATCATCTTAAGCAATTAAAATAAGGATAGTTTTGCATAAGGTTATCTGTTTTGCAAATTCGTTGTTTAGGAAGTAAAAAATACTCGTTTTTTAACAGTCCATAATATACCTTTTTCTATAGCCAGTTCAGCATGGTTGGCTATGGCGTGGTGAATTATGTAAAAGGAGTCATAATATATGTCTTTGACATATGTGCTGCATGCTTACACATAAAAAAGAAAAATGAACTAACACTTCGAGGTGTCGAACCTCGGTGGTCCGCGCAATATTCACTGCCATGTCGGCCCTATGTCGATTAGCCTATCGCGTGTGTGCACAATTAATTTCCAAACACGTATAGATAGATAGGGTTAGAATTATAGCTGCAGTGCTGCATAAGTGCATACGTTACTAATTGCATGTTGCGCTATTTGCTGCATGGAAAACCTTTATAAATTGACTTGGACTCGGTAGCTGAACAAGAAACACGAATATTTTAATCACTTTTTTATTATTCGTGTGAAAAGTCTTACTAAGAACAAATATCTACATTATTTTTAAAATGTCACACAACTCCGATCATAAAAAGATAGACAAGTCTGCAAATATTTCCTGAAGAAGTAACAATAGTAAAGTAGGTTATCATATACAAACAATACTTATTTTTATTAAGAAAGGTGATAAGGGGTTTCTGTTTGAAAAAATTGACATTTAGCATTTTTTTTCAACTGAATATTCATCCAATTTTTTTGACTACCCGATATTATTAACTATCAAAATATCTAATCAAGTCTACTAAAGCTGAGCTCCTGCTATAAGGTGCCAGCTACTATTCGTTTCATGTTTCTCCAACAATTGCATAATAAGTAAGGTGTTTTATTTAAAATAAGAAACATGGTATCTACTTCCGCTACAACCGGGAGAGCCATCATTTCTAAAGTATTTTAGATTAATTTCTGTCACCAGTTATATCCAAACCCGTCACTTTGTTTATTATGTTCCCCTCATCGAGCCCATACATTTGATGCTTATAGTTAGGGGTAGCTATGAAAACTTCAATCGCCATTTTAAGGCGACCCCAATATTGGATTTAGAATGACGTCTCGTTTCTTGGTATGTATTTTGATATAAGTCGTATACATCAGAGTCAATTGGTGTACCACAAGGTAGTAAACTAGATCCACTACTATTTATTTTATACATTAATGACATTTGTAATATTTTAGATTATTGTAAAATTCAGATATTTTCAGATAATTCATTAATATACATATCATATGAAAATAACTGCCTTAAAAATGGTAAATTCTGCCTTTGCAAAAATCATAAATTGGTTAAATGTAAATAAACTAAAATTGAATGCTTCTAAGACAAAATGAATGCTAATAGGGAAATACCTAAATGAAATTACTATCACAGTTAGAATAATTATGGATAAATAATTGAAAATGTTGCATTATCTAAATATTCAGGTATATACCTATATTGATAGAAAAATTTGAGGATCATGATTATACCTATAATACGTTGTTTCAAAGATTGTGAAAAAAACAAATCACTTTTATAGGGCTTCTCATAGTCTTAGTACATATTCTAAAAAAAGTTTATAATACAGGGTGTCCGCAAAGTTGGGGTTTTCCTTTTCAGAAACAACTACCCTTGAAATAACAAAGGTAAATTAAAGATCCACACATCGTGTAAAGGAAAACCCCAACTTTGCGGACACCCTGTATAATTATTCTACCGCATTTACTATATTCTTCAACTATCTTGTTCACCACCAATGGAGCTGTAATCTAAAAATTACATGTGCTGCAAAATAAAGCTATGAGAATAATATTGAATAAAAATAAGAACACTAAAGTAAAATCTATGTTACAAGAATTTCACTAATTGGATATAAAAGGTTTCACATTTAGAACACTACATAGAATTGAATAATTATTACCACAATTATTATACAAGACGAAATATAGATTTTCATTTAGAAAATTGCAAAAGTAAATCAATATTTCAGAAAGGATTACTTGAACTTAATAAACTTAATAATGATATTAAGTCTATTTGTTATTTGAAGATGCTTAAAAAGAAACTAAAGAAATATTTCATAGACAGTGAAAATTCTTAGAGATGCAAATGATGTTTTTCTAAATATCTGTATGTTATGTAATTGTTGTAGTTTTTTAAAAGAATGTAATTGTAATAATCATGCTAAGTAAATCATAAACAAACAATTTTTGTATGAGGTGTCTCTGTGGTACCTCTTTCTCTTTTAGAAAAATATGACGAAACATGATATATTAATATGTCAACCCAAATAACACCAGATTCCGCTCCAAGGATATATGAGGAGTTTGATATATTATTGAGAATGGGTTATTCAAGGTCTGTTCCAAATTTCAGCTTATGGGGAATTTTTGCAAACCTAAATTTTATTTTGACTGCAGTATTTAATAATATTAGTCACTTGCTAAGGCTGTACTTTAATGCCGGCCATCAGAAAGCCACTACATACCGATGACTAACTTCGCATAAAACCATAGCGTACAAAAATAGATGAATGAAATGAAGTAACAACAGAAATTCCAGGTAGCATGTAGTCATTCCAGGACTTTCATTAATTCAATTCAGTCGATTTGTCTCTCAAGATACTGACTCATTCAATTCTGCCTCCATATGTTTTCATTGTGAAAGCATTAATCAATCACAATGGCCAATATCCTCATGTATACGTAAACGGATCTTATAAAAAGTACAAAAGTGTCTTTATACAGGGGTACCTATCACAAAGTGCGCTTAACAAAAAAAAGCAAGGTGGGAGGTTTTTAAGTCAATATGTGTCAACTTAAAACAAATCTCTCGAAAATGTTGCTACTTAATCACAACTTGAATGTAGCACTATTAACAATAATAAATAATTGCAGAAAATATCAATAAATATCAATAAAAATATACTAAGTGACATATAAATCCGAACACCCAGTTTAAATGGTTTTATTTTAATAAAAGTTGGTGAATGTATTTATCTTACTGTAAATAACAAGTGAAAAAATTTTCAGCCTTATCAGTTGGACATTCCGGTTTTCATACTGCTTTTTTTTAATTCACTAACGCTCTAAAAATGAATATTTCAGCCGCATTAAAGAATCAACGTTGGCGGATTTTGGTTCTTGACATCCTTTACGATCGGTTACGATGCCTAGAGTATGGAGACCTGTACGATTTCGTCAACTTAGTGAGTTTGATAGGGGCCGTATAGTGCGACTTCAGGAAGCTGGACATTCTTTTCGGGCAATTGCAGTTAGAGTGTAAAGAAGTGTAGACACTGTGGTTAGGTGTTGTCAGGCATGGCTTCGAGAATGCGGTACGCAAAGAGCAAGGGGCACTGGACGCCGCCGTAGAACAACAGACCGTGAAGATCGCCGCCTAAGATTATTGGCCTTAAGGGACCGTTTCTCCACTACCAGGTCCATTGCAAATGAATGGTTTGCAGAACACGGAAGA
Organism: Acanthoscelides obtectus; assembly: GCA_963669975.1. Lineage (NCBI taxonomy): Eukaryota > Metazoa > Arthropoda > Insecta > Coleoptera > Chrysomelidae > Acanthoscelides > Acanthoscelides obtectus. The sequence goes on from CAVLJG010000006.1 coordinate 7,187,906, forward strand.
CCTATTGGCATGCGAAGTGTTTACCGACGAATGAAAAGTTTTGGCTTGTTTTCATACCGGCCACACTGGGTCCTCCCTTTAACTCGAGAACACCGACGTAATCGTTTTGAGTGGTGCAGACAACGGTCACTCTGGGATCAGGAATGGAACAGTATTGTCTTTAATGAAGAGTCTCGATTTTGTTTAGGCATGCACGATGGTCGTGCCAGGGTTAGAAGGCGACGTGGTGAAAGGAGGAATCCACAGTTTTTTGTTGAAAGACATGTTCATCACACTGTTGGAGTTATGGTTTGGGGTGCTATAGCTTATGGTTCCAGGTCACCTTTAATCTTCATCAGAGGTAACATGAACGCGCAGCGTTATACCCACGAAGTTCTAGAACCCCATCTTTTACCCTATCTTGACACCCTGGCAGATCCAACTTTCCAACAAGATAATACCCGACCACATGTTGCAAGAGTCACAATAGACGTCTTTCAACATAATGATGTCACATTGTGACCATGGCCACCAAGATCTCCCGACTTATCCCCAATTGAGCACGTGTGGGATATGATGGGTAGGAGATTGCTCAATTTGCAACGTCCTCCTCAGACTCTAGAAGCACTTCGAGAGGAGTTGGTGGTTGCCTGGAATGAGATACCACAGGAGGACATTGACCACCTGATCAGAAGCATGCCTAGGCGCGTTGGAGAATGCGTAGCACATCAGGGTGCATCCACACATTATTAAAGGTCAAAGGGCTTTAAAGCAGTGCAATCATTTTGAAATTTTTATCATTTACTTATTATGCTTCATTAAATACTTATACAAAATTTTATTAAAATAAAACCATTTAAACTGGGTGTTCGGATTTATATGTCACTTAGTATACATAAACTGCTGATGAAACTGTAGTCGCATGAATATGCGGAAATATTTCAATGTCGTTTTGTGTCGTAAAAATTGATGTAAAGTTACTCATCCTCGCTTTTGTATCTTCTTCCCGTTCTCTGGTCGACAGTGTACTCGCCCTCAAAAATGGTGAATGTGACTTGTACTTTATAATTTAAGATAATTCAACTTCAACCATTTTTATCTCACAACCCTGAGGATTTAGGAGGTTGTGCCCATTAAGCCATTTGTTCCTTACGGTGAGATTTGATACATATCAGAAATTCATTCAATTTAGAGGAAGTCCGATTTCTATAGAGATGTTGCGTGGTTCTTTTGAACAGAGGTAGATTGTAGACTGGAATAGGCTACTTTATATCAGGATTCGAATTTATATGTCACTTAGTATAGATAAGAATAACAATTTACAGGGTGTTAATCAAGTATGTACCACAAATTTAACAGACGATTCCTTGAGTAATTTTGAGACAAAAAGTTTATATAAACGGTCCGCAAATTCTTTGGTCTCAAGATACAGGGTGTGAAAATATATAAAGCGTTTTTTCGTAAGTTTCTTAAATATTCTTTACCTAATTTTATTCTAATTTGGCTATGATATTTATAACATTAAAGAACTAATTTAGCCCTAACTTAAATAAATTTATTAAATCCAGTGGCGTCTCAAGCGGAATCTGAACGGATATTTGTGACAAAAAAATATACGCTGCGAAATTTTCTGCAATTTTTTTTTGATTAATCAAATAGAAATACAATTTAATTGCGATTCCCTGGAATATGGGGTAAAGTTTCTTTAGGGTATTAGTAATTTTTAAAAATTATATTACTAATTATGTAAAAACAATAACAAATACTAAATAGACTAACAAATTTCACTGAATTAAATGTTGGAAATGGCCTCCGTCGACTTCGATACAACCGTCTAGCCGCCTCATCATTGATTTACGCAGTCTCCTGAAAACACTGGCGTATTTTTTATTATGCAACATGAATTAATGATACTATTCCGTAAATGTTTTCACTTCCAATAGGAGCTTTGTATACTAACGCCCTAAGGTATCCCCAGAGAAAATAATCTAAGGAATTCAAATCGGGCGAGCGAGGAGGCCATAGGTGTGGGCAATCCTACAATTATAGTCATTTTCTTCAAAAAAAAAAAAATACCGCGCCACTTCACTAAAGTGCGCTGGAGGTCGGTCGTGCTTTTACCACATACGGAATCTTTCCATGACTAAAACTGCTTCTAAAAGTCCAGGTAAAACAAATCTCAAAACCTTCGGTATTATTCTCCATTAAGTCTAGGTGTAAAGAAAATGAGGATGAGTGGACGAATAGATTCCAATCTGCTGATAGGGTTCTGAAAAATAGGTGCCCAGGTAAGCAATGCCTATTCAAGCCTGCTTCTAACATAAGTTCGATATACAAGCTTGACTGTTTCAACATTCGAAAAATCTTACCAGTTTTTAACACAGTACCTTAGCCTGTAATGTTATTTATGTGAAAGTTAAAAGTGAACTTGATATCAAATGTTTTGAAAACTTTCAAATTTCACAACGCATCTTTAGGTTAACGATTGACATTTCAAAGCTAATCACATCTGCTTTCTACTGTCATCGACAATGCAGAGATATTTCACGTGCACATTTATTTGAAAATTAGAGATGGAGTTCATCGAACAGTTCTTTATGAAAAGCCTGGGAAGGCCCACTTCAAGATTTGTACCAAAATATGTCTAAATAAACTAACACTTTTATTATTTGTGTTTGATAAGAAAAAACTAAGATTTCAATAGATGGGCCAACTGAAGTGGGAAGGGGCTCGTACTTGCCAATCACCTAGAAGGTTCTACAAAATGAATTATAGAACTCTAACTACGTCTTAAGGTAAACGTTGATTAAAAACATAAAAATCCTCTTTCAGTGGGCTTGGACACTGTTCCAGTATAAAAACAAAATAGTAGATTGTATATTATTTTGAAATACTTGAAAATACACAAAACTCCTATTTTTTCCGTACACATAAAAGCTCCAATTTGTTTTTCGTTGAAAAAGTACACACGCTAACATTAAGCATCTTTATTTTGTAACCGAAAATTAAAAATAAAATATCAAACAGGAATCCTACATTTGTAGAGAACTGTTCCCACGCATTCATTAATGTTCATCAGAATATGGATAACGACTTAGAAATTAAATCTATTTCATTATTTTATTGCTTAATGTAAGACGTTATGCAAAATTATATTGAATCACATCGTATAAATGCAAAAATATAAAGATGATCATGCTGTGGTTTTACTGAAGGAGGAGAACAAATCAATATACGCTCATAATTAAATGCACATAATTAACAGTATAATTATTGTATATGTAATTGTCTGAAATAACACATTAGTGACATTTTTTGCAAGTATGCATATGAAAAATGTGTCTAGTTCTTGTAATGTATTAATTTATTACTATCATGACATAGAAAATTATATTTTCATATAATGTAAATCGCTTGTCACCACGTTCCTTGTCAAGTTTATCCCCTACTTAGAGTTGTATTGATAAAGTAGTTATACATATACTAAGTGACATATAAATCCGAACACCCAGTTTAAATGGTTTTATTTTAATAAAATTTTGTATAAGTACTTAATGAAGCATAATAAGTAAATGATAAAAATTTCAAAATGATTGCACTGCTTTATAGCCCTTGGACCTTTAATAATGTGTGGATGCACCCTGATGTGCTACGCATTCTCCAACGCGCCTAGGCATGCTTCTGATCAGGTGGTCAATGTCCTCCTGTGGTATCTCATTCCAGGCAACCACCAACTCCTCTCGAAGTGCTTCTAGAGTCTGAGGAGGACGTTGCAAATTGAGCAATCCCCTACCCATCATATCCCACACGTGCTCAATTGGGGATAAGTCGGGAGATCTTGGGGCCATGGTAACAATGTGACATCGTTATGTTGAAAGAAGTCTATTGTGGCTCTTGCAACGTGTGGTCAGGCATTATCTTGTTGGAAAGTTGGATCTGCCAGGGTGTCAAGATAGGGTAAAAGATGGGGTTCTAGAACTTCGTGGATATAACGCTGCGTGTTCATGTTACCTCTGATGAAGATTAAAGGTGACCTGGAACCATAAGCTATAGCACCCCAAACCATAACTCCAACAGTGTGATGAACATGTCTTTCAACAAAAAACTGTGGATTCCTCCTTTCACCAAGTCGCCTTCTAACCCTGGCACGACCATCGTGCATGCCTATACAAAATCGAGACTCGTCACTAAAGACAATACTGTTCCATTCCTGATCCCAGAGTGACCGTTGTCTGCACCACTCAAGGCGATTACGTCGGTGTTCTCGAGTTAAAGGGAGGACCCAGTGTGGCCGGTATGAAAACAAGCCAAAACTTCTCATTCGTCGGTAAACACTTCGCATGCCAATAGGTCTTCCGTGTTCTGCAAACCATTCATTTGCAATGGACCTGGTAGTGGAGAAACGGTCCCTTAAGGCCAATAATCTTAGGCGGCGATCTTCACGGTCTGTTGTTCTACGGCGGCATCCAGTGCCCCTTGCTCTTTGCGTACGGCCTTCTCGAAGTCATGCCTGACAACACCTAACCACAGTGTCTACACTTCTTTGCACTCTAACTGCAATTGCCCGAAAAGAAAGTCCAGCTTCCCGAAGTCCCACTATACGGCCCCTATCAAACTCACTAAGTTGACGAAATCGTACAGGTCTCCCTACTCTAGGCATCGTAACCGATCGTAAAGGATGTCAAGAACCAAAATCCGCCAACGTTGATTCTTTAATGCGGCTGAAATATTCATTTTTAGAGCGTTAGTGAATTAAAAAAAAGCAGTATAAATACCGGAATGTCCAACTGATAAGGCTGAAAATTTTTTCACTTGTTATTTACAGTAAGATAAATACATTCACCAACTTTTATTAAAATAAAACCATTTAAACTGGGTGTTTGGATTTATATGTCACTTAGTATTCTATCACAGTTAGGATAAATGAAGAAATAATTGAAAATGTTGAATCAATTAAATATTTAGGTATAAATATTGATAGTAAACTAAAGTGTGAGGATCACTATGAAGCTGTATTCGCAAAATTACAAGTCTTGCAAAATAAAGCTATGAGAATAATATTGAATATATATAAGCACACCAAAATAAAATCTATGTTACAAGAATTGCAGTGGTTGAATATAAAAAAATTCATATCATATTTGGTTCTTATTTTTATATTCAAAATAAAAAATCATCTTTTGTCAGAACATTTAGAACACTACATAGAATTGAATAATCATTACAAAATTATTATACAAGAGGAAATATAGATTTTCATTTACAAAATTGCAATAGTAATATAACTAGCAAATCAATATTTTAGAAAGGATTACTTGAATTTAATAAACTAAATAATGATATAAAGTCTACTTGTAATTTAAAGATATTTAAAAGAAAATTAAAGGAATATTTCATGGACAATGAAAATTCTTAAAAATGCAAATTTTGTTTTTTTCTCAATGTCTGTATGTTTTGTAATTGTTTAGTTCTTTAGACGAATATAATTGTAGCAATCATGTTAAATAAATATTAAACAACAACAACAATTAATAAGTCTTTCTGTGTATTAATTTTACACTTTTGAAAGACATTAACGTCTTTTCTTTTGTATTTTTTGCACAAATGTTTTAAATTGACCGGATTCCAAGAATTTATAACCTAAAAAAGCAGTCAATATATCTAACGCAATGAATATTAAAATAATATTTCAATTCTACTTCCGCATTTTAAAGGGATATCGATGGAGAAATAACATATTAACACGAATATTACTTAACGATACTGTCATACGTAGTTAAGTTTATTTACTGTTTTTTTTAAATTTTCACAATTACAAAATATATCCCGTTATTTTTCCACTTTGACAAATATTTCATATTATTTCGTTTCCTAAGCATAAAATCGGTAACCCAATTTATCAAAGTAAAAAGGTAGTGTTCAAACCACATTCCTTTTATAAATAAGTGTTTATCGTTTTAGTTTTTCTCCGATAGAATAATTTAGAAAAATATTCTTTGTTTGACTTGACATGCAAGAAAACATGGGGTTTTTAGTTTATTTATATAATTATTTCTGTATTACTGCTTTTTTGCTTTGAAAAAATAATATAAATGGATTATGAAAACCGCGAAGAAAAGTAGTACATTTTTTTGATTTATGACAAAGACGGAATGTCATTTATTTTAGGCCAATTTAGAATCGCAATCACTTTTACATGACTCTATATAAAGTCAGCTTACAATTTTCATTCACTTTTGTTCTGTCGTAATAAAATTAATCATTTAGACATAAAAGATGCAGACTTTCGAAATAAATTTTTTCAAACTTCGATTTTTACACTTTACTGCCAAAAGGTAAGTACGCTAGTATAAGAGAACTGACTTGAACTGTGACATATTTGCAGTGTCCTTGACTGCATCAGTAAGAACTTAATACATTCTAATGCTATATAAGAAATTAAACTTACCGTCGATGCTGCTGTCACACTAAACAGAACCTCAAAAAATAAACCAACGATCTTCACATAAGAAACCATTATTTTGACAATATATCCTGCTTGACCACTTCTAAACGCAACATTTAGCTTATTAAAATCCATACCATTGACGTAATAACACTAATATCCCACCTTTTTAATTATTTTATTCAATGTAAATTCGCTACATTTTTTCCGTATCGAAATCGTTGCGACATACCAATAGCTGAGCAGTACACACATAATCGGTGTATCGGTAAAGATTCTTAGCATATTCACACAATTCTTGGGATACCGTGATGCAAGAGCGTACTTAACAGAATCAAGAAAGTTCATTTTGGCGATGATTAAAGTATGTGTCCGTGCAGTGCAAAGTAGAAATGCATGATTGCCAGGCGATTTTTTTAAATAGCTTTTGAGCAGTATAGTATATGTATAATCTAATGAAGTTTTGACAGTTTAGTAAGTAGTAAATAGTTCAGGCCCCACTTGATGGCGTTCATAAAAAATAATTACACTGGACAACAAATTTTAGTTTTTTAATTGTATCTTGTGGGAAAAGTGCACTTCTTTGTTAATTTTGGGGCGCTGAATCCAAAAATGACAATGAAATAAAAAAATTAGTTGCGGTTTAGAAAAAAAACTTTTTATTTTTAAGGATATATTAAAAAAAGTAACAAGATTCATATACTTATAAGAATCACTATATGCGCTGTCTTTTTGCTGTTCTTTTATGAATCGTTTCTGGAGCATCTCTACCAAGAGTCCAACAGTAGTCTGCAAGCATGGAAGGATTCCACTTTTCCTGGTACCTTTTTTCCATTGTTGAAATATCCTGATGAAAACGTTCGCCGTGCTCATCACTTACGACTCTGTAATTGTCAGGAAGAGAGTCCAGGTGTGAGTGTAGGAAATGTATCTTAAGAGACATATTACATCCCATCTTTTGATACGATGACAGAATATTTTTGACAAGGGTTTTATAGTTGTCAGCTTTTCTATTTCCCAAGAAATTAGTGACCACGAGGCGGAAATCATTCCAAGCAGTTTTTTCAATACCTGTTAAAGTGTTTTCAAACTGTGTATCTTTCAAAATATTTCGAATCTGTGGCCCAACAAAAATACCTTCTTTAACCTTTGCCTCACTTAGTCTTGGACATTTCTGACGCAGGTATTGAAAAGCTGACCCATCTCTATCTAATGCCTTGACAAAGTTTTTCATTAGACCCAACTTGATATGCAGTGGTGGTAATAAAATTTTTTTCGAATCTACTAATGGCATATGCTGTACATTTTTTTGACCTGGCTCTAGGAATTGACGAACAGGCCAGTTTTGTCTGGTGTAATGAAGTGCCTTTGCCCGACTGTCCCATTCACACAAAAAACAGCAAAACGTTGCGTAGCCTAGCTGCAGCCCAAGTAAAAGTGCAACAACTTTCAAATCGCCACAAATATGCCAGTGGTGCTCATCGTATTTTATGCATGTCAATAGGTACTTCATATTGCCATATGATTCTTTCATGTGAACTGCATACCCTACAGGAAGAGATGGTAAAATATTTCCAATATGCAATAACACTGCCTTTAAACTCAATGTTGAACTGTCTATAAACAATCTCCATTCTTCTGGGTTATAGTTTATATTTAAAGCCGCCAGTAAGCCGTTAATGTTACTGCAGAAAACCAAGTTATTCGCCATATTGAAAAATGGTTCTAAGTCTTTGTGGCGTTTACGAAAAACACATACCGAAACATCGTCTTCTAACAAGTTCCACTGCTGCAGTCTTGATCCAAGTAACTCTGCCTTACATTTTGGAAGTTCTAAATCTCTTACAAGATCATTTTTTAATTCTGACTGTGTTATTTTGTGCGGTTGGTGGCATGACGTGCTCGGTATAAAATCAGAATCTCTTGACGTTGATGGCATATCTTCTTCCTGACGAATCACTCGATCGCCATGATCTGATTCGTTTTCTGATTCGCAAGTGTAGGATTCTGGGGGTTTTGGAATAGGATTTTCGTCACTGTGAGGCACAGGTCTCATCGCAGATGGTATGTTTGGGTAGTTAATAACCGATTTTTTTTCTTGGACATACCTGTGGCTTGTCCAACACAAGGTACCATGCAAAAGTAACAATCATTAATATGATTTGTAGGCTTTCTCCAAACCATTGGGACAGCAAAGCGCATAGACCGTTTTTTGCCATTTAACCAGCTCCTCAGACTTGAAGCACATGTATTACAGCAGATGTGGGGTGCCCACTGTTTGTCTTGATCACCTAGTTTACAACCGAAATAAAGCTGATATGCCTTTGTTATTAGTGGAGTAATAGACCGTCTCTGATACGCAAAAGTCACATCACCACACAAGTAACAAAACTGATCTGAATTGTTTACACACTTTCGAGACATCTTGCATGAACGCTGTCAGCCAACTGAGGAAAAAATGGCTAATATAAAACAATATAATGTACACGTATGTATAACGTAACACAATCATGCCGATTACATCATCTTTCCTTGCCGAATATAAAAATGTAGCACGTGCATTCTTGTGAATTACAGTATATTAACACTGTCACAGCAGGAACACATATAATTACCGTATCTCTAAAACTTGAACTAATATTGAAAAAATAAGTTTCATTCCGGTTTTAGCACATTAAAAATAGTAATATTTTGTTGATTTTATTTAGGATATTTTTTGGCTGTTGATCAGTGAATTGGAAAATATTGTTTGTTGAATAATTATGGTTTAACAACATCACACATTTTTTAAATCAAAATTAAAAACCCTATTCACTTGTATAAAAATCCAATATGGCGTCCATAAGAGAAAATAAGTTGATGATTCAGGACAAAAGACGAAACGTCGTAATGAAATTTTATTTGAGCCACCTTTCAGAGGAGAAACAGTGAAAAATGTATTTGTACAATTTAATTTGAGATGCCAACTCAAATAAAGCCATAAAATTCGGATTTTTCCTTCTCTCTGGATTGCGAAAAAAGCTCAACTGATTTTACATGTTTTTTACAAAATATATTTTCCATATATTTTGTCCATCTGTATAAATGGAAAAATAAACTTTATGAAATGTAAAAGATTATTATTGTAAATTTGGTTTATATTTAGTGAGTGATATATACATATATAATAATAATATTTTCTTTATTTATGCCCATACACGTATCAGTCACATCTCATACTGATGTACGAATTTTGAATTCATAAACCTCTCAAGAAACAATGACATTTTTATCGTAACTTCTGCTTTTTACTTTTTCGAGAAACAATTAATAATTACTGTCTTATCTTCGTCTGTACTTTCCTCGCCATTGCTTGTGTCTTCTTCAGTTCTGTCTGTATCATTCTCGTCTACTGGCATGTTAGTGATCGTGATTTTACTACTAGTCGCCTCTAGTTCATCATCGCTTTCAGTCGGTTTTGATCTTTGCTTCTTCTGATCAGCATGATCTCCACTGCCCTTTTCCATATCCCATTCCAGCACAATGTCTTTTAAAGGCTTCAATCTGGAAGATATAGTGGGTTATTAATCAGGTTATGTCACTAGAGCCGTATATTGCTATGACGTTAGGTCAGGTATGCATGGCTAGTTGATCCAGCATTCTACCATCAGATATAAAGTAGTGATGCGGAATAAGTACAGCAGAAGCTAGACTCAGGCAATTTTCCCAAAGATTCCAAAGAAAACACGTCTTTTAACTCAATATCGTTGTAATTAAGGTTTTCGTTGAATCAAAAAATCCAGCTAAAAGTAGAAAACTGCGAGGTTGACAGGAGAAGAAATAAAACCACCAAATTAATTTGAGAACAATGCGTTCTTCTTCTTCTATTTTGAAAATTGATGACATGTTTTAATTTAACACCGTGTTCCATCGATATAGACGGTAACATTTACTAAATTATATTTTGAACATTAGTACATACCTAGTTATGCTTTTTGTGATCTTCTCTAGCTCATCATTGCATTCGTGTTCGATTTCGTTCAACCACTGCTCATAATGCTTCTTTCGCATCGCCTCATCAATGGTACGACTCGTTTCAGCGAAAAATAGGTAGTCTCTATAAGTGCATACGTATTACGTAATCGTAAGTGCTACCTAGACTACCTGGTTATGCGTTTAGATGTTTTACAAAAAGCGCAACACCTCTCAACATGTCTTATAAACTGTACAAATCACGAGACAATATAAATGTTCCAAATGTCTAAACTCTGTCAATTAAGGGGCTTGCCTTTAGTTTCCTTCATTCAGGAGATTGAAGAAGGGACAAAGTCTTCGTAAAAGAAGGCATAGAATGAGTGATATGACCAAAGATAGAACTGAGAGTTGAAAAGCAAATTTAAACCTATTGATGTTTTATGATACCACGTCCGATCTTCCGAGATATGATTGCTTGATAAGCAACAACAGTGTATCTAAAGCTTTTTTCATACCGGAGCACCCGCTTAGGTAGAAGCCTAAATACTAGGGCACCACTCCTGCTACGAGGAGATTATATAAACTTTGTTAATCAAGTCGTGTTCAATTTACTCCAGAATTTTACATTGCAAAAGAGGGCAGATCAAATGGTTTCATGATATCAAGAGCAGCGACATGACCCCTACCATAACCCGGGACGTTCAGGGTACTCCAGAAGTTCCAGATTTATGCATCACTTCATCAATTTATAACAGAAAGCATAGCTACAGGAAACACAGAGAATACGCACGAAGATTTCCAAACAGACGACATCCAACTCGCTCAGTATTTGTAAGAGTGCATCGCCAAATAATTGAAAATGGTCTTGGAAATCTCCAAAGGGATCAAAACATAAATGTTCGTCAGCGCAGATTTACCCGTATGATTCTGCGTGAGTTTGATAGAGATCCGACCACAAGGGTTCGGAGAGTTTCTGGTGCCTTGGGAATTTCAGCAAGCCATGTTCACCGTGTTTTTAGAAATGACCATAGACGTCCTTACCATTTGCAACCTGTGCAAGGACTACAGCCAGGGGACGGAGAACGAAGAATCACATTTTGTCAGTGGATTCTTGATAGATCTGATAATAATAGGGAGTTTTTAAGTAACGTTTTATGGACCGATGTGTCATGCTTCACTAGACGTGGAGTGGTAAATTTTCATAATCAACATATTTGGTCGCATGAAAATCCGCATGCAGTTCGGGAAAGAAATTTTCTTCTTGGAATTTTTAAAGGCTGAACATACAAATATGTGGGATGATGTTATGTTAGATTAAAATTATCCAGAAAGATGGATCGGCCGTGGAGGACCAGTCGCCTGGCCTCCACGATCCCCTGACCTAAATCCATTAGATTTCTTTGTGTGGGGATTTCTAAAAGAAAAAGTGTACCAGACTCCCGTAACCACAAGAGATATGCTAATAGACAGAATCAGGAATGCATGTGATGGAATAAGGCCTTATTTGAATAATGCTATACCACGTTCGATCATTCGTAGATGTGAATTGTGTATTGAACAAGTGGGTTTACATTTCGAGCAACTACTTTAGATTTTGTATGTTTGTCCTAACTATCCAATAGCATTTTAGTTGTAAATAATTAATTAATTTGTTAAAAATAGTATTGGAAAATTAAACAAATTAATATTCTGTTTTTTTGTGTTTATTTGGAGTTAGGAATTATTGCTGTGTTTAAAAACACAATCTAAACGATCATCTTAATTACTTGTAATGCCCAAATCTAAAATGTAAAAAAAATATTATTTTCCCATAAATAATTAAAAATGCACCGAACCTTAAAAATCGAAATACATATCTCAAAAACGGCTAACTATAACGAAAACTCACAGGAGAGCTTTTTTATGTTGAAAAGTGCGAAGAATCAGTTTTTTTATTCAAAAAGCAAAACATTGCACTAAGAAAAAATTTTCGGTCATTTTAATACACTACAGGTACAGTAGAGAGCGCCCTCTAGCGCCTACAGTAAAACTATGCCCATGGTTCGTTTTGTCGTACCAAAAAGACCCTTGTATACCAATTTTCACTGTTATACATCAAATATTGTTCGAAATATTTAAAAAAAACTATTTTATAAAGTAAATTTAAACACCCTGTATTTCGGAAGCCACGCATTTTTCGACCCATGTTTATATAGACTTTATGCATTGATTTTAAAAGTTCTATCGTACCTTAAAGTTATGCAACAATAAACTGAAACACCCTGTACATATATACAGGGTGACTTCGAAGTTGAGTCATTTATTTTAACAGTGAGTAGATCTGATCAAAAGAAATGTTTTTTCCTTTATCATTTTTCTGGTAAAATTAAAGTAACAAAGTTATAGCCCTTTGGAAGTTTGAGTACCGTCCTGTCTCAATAATAATATTATGTGCTCGTGTTTGGCGACAACAGATATAATCCGCCGTATCGGTTCATCGCATCGGAAACAAAAAAGCGAAAGAATTTGGAACGATGTTTTTACAATTATTTCATTCATTTGTATACAGTCAGTGTCAGTGAATAGTGGTATCTGTTGCGTGGCTCAAACGAAATAAAAAATGGCACATGTTTATGCGGATCGGTTTCCCAATCGAGTGGAACCAACCCCTCGTGCCTTTGTTAATGTAGTACAACGGGCTCGTGAATCAGGTGACTTAAGACCTCACAGGGGACCTCACGATCAAATACAGGTCCGCACTGAAATACTTGTCAGGAGGATACTTTATAAAACAAGGTAAACAATTTTTTTTATTTCTTTTTTTATTTTTACACAGATATTTTGGTTTATCTTCCTTCTACAATCATTATCTGAAAATTAATGACTCAACTTCAAAGTCACCCTGTATAGCCAACTCTCTTTTTTGTATCTCTATGAACAGATTATGAAGAAGCTACAAATGTAGTGTCTAATAAGAGAATAGTTGAGGCATGGTGTCACTTGAGCGATCATACCTGAACATTTGATATCCATCTGGTCCCTTCTTATGAGCCTCCCTGAGATTCCTGTCCAATGCTGCAGTCTCCGCCAACTCTTGCCTCCACTTGACCTTTTCCTCTTTAATTTGCTGTTTTAACTTTTCAGACATCGCCCTTAGAGATATCAGTCTCTCATTCATACTGTTAGACTTTTGTATCATGTCGTCTAGTTGCGGTTGAATCTCTTCATGCTCTCCTTCCAATATCGCAACGTCAGTGTCTGAGTGGGTGGACGAAATTTCTTCGTCATCAATTAAATCCAACATTTTAGGGGATGAGATTTTGATCGTGCAGGAAGACAGTGACAAATAAATGACAATACGCCACCGTTTTCAATCAAAATTATAACGTCGGCAGCTAGCAAACTTTGAAGCACCAAAATTACTCTAGTTATCAAGCATCATGTAAAAAACCTACAAAACGTCAAAAAAAAACCTATAAAATGTCAACTTGCAGACTAGGTAGTTTTTAGGGCACAAATAGTCATTCCACGTTTGCTCACTAGTATCGTTGTGAACGTCCATCTATGGAGGAATCACTCAACTAAACTACACGCATTATTGGTTGCATAGTTTTGTGAGGCTGAGTGATCCGTGTCTGTATTTTTATCTCTGAGAAGAAACCTGGTTGAATAGCAAGATCGCATCTGGATAATTATGTGTATTGGTCTGCATGTGTATAAAATCAGTGATATTTGCTGTGTGAGAAAATAATTACTGAATATGCTGAATATGACTTCGAGAGGAGTTGGTGGTTGCCTGGAATGAGATACCACAGGAGGACATTGACCACCTGATTGGAAGCATGCCTAGGCGCGTTGGAGAATGCGTAGCACATCAGGGTGCATCCACACATTATTAAAGGTCAAAGGGCTTTAAAGCAGTGCAATCATTTTGAAATTTTTATCATTTACTTATTATGCTTCATTAAGTACTTATACAAAATTTTATTAAAATAAAACCATTTAAACTGGGTGTTCGGATTTATATGTCACTTAGTATATAAGGAAAAGTGCCTAAGCAACTAATTTCTAGCATTGAATCTCGAGTAAGTGTATTTGAGACAAGAATCCAATGGAATTATCAACACATACAACTTTCACGGCTAATAACCATAGAAGTTGACGCCGTCAAAAAAAAACACATACAACTTACAGCTTAGACCTCCAGTGATGCCATCTCTGCAGCAGACTCTACATAACATCAGAGCCAAACATTGATAACTAAAGCCTCAACACGTACAACTAAGTGCTGAGTTAACATCTTGTAGAAAAACCTACATAATGTCAACAAAAAAACAATACAATGTCACTATTCAAGATACATGATACCCGTGCCCGGAGTTCAGATATTTTCATAGAGATGAAGCTTTTTCCGTTGCTTCCATTATATTTTTCATCTTCCATTCTTTTCTCTTGACATTTCTCTTAAATTTGTTTGATATCTGCGTAACTTCCAACGGATTTCTCTTCATGTAATGAAGGATGGAATGATTAAGAAGTGAAACAAACTAGTAATATAATAATAATCCGGCTTTATTTTGATTTTTATAGACAGGAAAATTATGTTTTTAAGGATACAATACCAGTGGCGAAGTCTAATTAATCGCTATTATACTTAACCACTGGAGGGCAGCATAATTAAACTAGAACTAAACCGAAGAATCGATTAAAAAGAAAAATATATGGCAAAGTTTTCCAAAAAGATTTGAGCAACGGATTCACAAAGAAATATATGTAGTGATTATGCTTTTAACTTTTTACTACCATACAGAATGTACAACGGCAGGGGCAGCTAATTTTATGGTGAAAAGTGGCCTAACCACTTTTTATATCTAACTATAACTATTTGTAAACAATACTAAAGAAATGGCAAAAAGTGATTTAATACATGTTGAACTTTTGAGATCGGGAGTTAAAAGATAAAAAGATGCAAACTACCCGCTTTGCCCGTATACCAGGGTAAAGTGAATACGTATCACAAATGGTTAGGAACTAAATATTGTACAAACATATTTCATAGACTATGAATGCACTTGGTTCTGAAGGTTCTGAAGGTTCTTCATGATGCCACTGATAGCATACAATACGAGCACAGTGGATGTTTTCATCAGTTCGCAGTTTTGCACAAGCTGATTGAGGTTATCCAACCAGGATCCGTGACCTGTTTTCTCTTCGCACTCAAATTAAATCTTATTTATTTCTTCTCCTCTATCAAAAGCATCCATTTATCCTGCATCATTTGTACAGATAAGTTCTTCAACGTTATTTTGGAATCATAAGCTCAATATCTGTCTTGCAAAGACAATTAATCTAATTATTTACCCAATAAGCATGGAATTAATAATAATAATAGACGTCTTTATTTATCCACAATTACATTGTAGTATAGCCAAATGTCAGACTTATATGGCGAAGTTTAGCATGCTGCTACTCTTACACTTAACCATATAGTCTCTAGCAGAGGTTCAAAAGAATACACTATCCACAAACAGATTTGGTTCATTACATCGAAAGTAAAATTTAAAAAAAAGAGAAAAAGGCATACTTTCCAAACCCAAATGCACCAAAAAATTATTAATCTGAATTAAAGATGGAATAAAAAAGAAATGAATGATTACGTAAATTATATGTTTGGAGGGTTGAGTAATAATGTTTTAACTTTTTGTCGAAAGACAGGTGATGAAAATTCTTTATATACTTTAGGAAGGTCATTATAAATAATAGCAACATTGTAAGAAAAACTGCGTTTAAAAAGTGTAGACGTATGCAGGGGTATTCTAATATTATTTTCTCTGAGAGTTCTACAGTGAACATCATTATTAAATGAAATTTTTTCCTTCAAGTAATAATTTAGACGTGAGCAGCGATTTGTGAACAAAAACTGAATAGTGATACTTGACCATGTCATTAATTTTTAACCAGTTTAGAACGGGATATTTCGCCGATACATGATTAAAAATGAATCGTATACAATTGTTTTGAATAACTTGAATAACGTTTTTAGTGAAATTGTCTAAACAAGTATAGTATACGATATTACAATAATTTAGTATAGATATGACCCATGCTTCACATAGTTTTTTACGCATCTTAAAATTTAGTAAATACCTGTTTGCTATAAGAGTGCGCAGCCGTAGGTAGGTTTTCTGAGATAGACTTTTAACATGTTCAATAAACCTTAATTTTGTATCAAAAACAACACCAAGAATTTTTGCAGAATCAGAAAATTGCAAGATTTGGTTATTTATCTGAATGTTCAAGAGCTGTATTACATTGTATGTTTTTCTTTGTGCGCAAAATAATAACATTTTAGATTTTTGTGGATTAATAAGTAGATTGTGATCTAAAGAGTATTTAATTAATTTATTAACATCGTTTTGTAAAATTTGGGTAGTATTATTGACATTATCTGGGTTAAAATACTGAAGCAATTGCGTATCGTCTGCAAATGACTGGACATGAGAATTATCAATACTTTTGCTTAAGTCGAACGTATATATGAGGAACAGAAGCGGTCCCAATACAGAGCCCTGAGGTACGCCTGAGGGAATTATTGTCACTTGAGACATTTCTTTATTGAGAAAAACACACTGAGTTCTTTGATGAAGGTAACTGTCGAAAAATGAAAGGGATACACTGTCAAGACCTATGTAATTTAATTTCGCAAGTAATAATTTATGATTGATGCTGTCAAAGGCTTTCGAATAGTCTATAGAGATTAAGGCTAGTGCCATTTTCTTATCTAAGGCACTTAAAATATTGTCTGGCAGATTAAGTAGGGCAGATGTTGTACTATAATTTTTTCTAAATCCGGATTGAGTGTCGGGAAGTATAAAGAATTTTTCTAGGTAAGCGGTCAATTGGAACTTTATAATTTTTTCTAAAATTTTGGATAAAATTGGTAATAAACTGATAGGTCTGAGATCATTATACTCAGTGGGTTTCATTTTTTTAGGAATTGTAATAATTAGAGCTTGTTTCCATGTGTTTGGAAAGTAGCCTTTTTCCAAACAGTCGTTAAAGATGTGGACGATGTGATGGAGAATAACTGGCAGGCAAATCTGGATCATTGACAGGGATATACCATCAATTCCCTTCGCATCAGATTTTAGGCTCCCTATTGCCTGTAATACGTCATTTGAACTAATCTTATTCAATGAAAAAATATATTCAGAGCTTAATTTATTTTTGAAATAGTTTTCGCAAACTAGTGAATCAACAGGTTTATAGCTATAAACAGACATAAAATAATCATTAATTTTGGTAGGGTCATTAAAACTTGCCGGAAGGGTTGGTTTACTACGAAAATTTATATCAAGTTGTTTGAGAGACTTCCACAATTTTTTTGAATCATTTTCATTTGCCAAATTTTCGATATATGTCTTTTTGTCCCTCCTGATCATGTTAAGAGCACGGTTTCTAAGCGATTTGAAGTTATTATAGGCGTCCACAGTCTTATTAGTTTTACATAAAGCTTGTGCATTATTCTTTTCATCAAGAACAGTGCGTAGTTCATTTGTTAACCAATGTGATGGTGGTTTATTAACTCTTACAGTTTTAAAAGGTGCATGTTTATTATAAGTTTCCACGATAACGCTTGTAATGTGCATTACCTTCTCATCAATATTAAATTTCGTAAATAATTCATCTATGCCCGATGTAGAAAGATCGATAAGAAAATCATCCTCACTGAAATGTTTAAAATCCCTGATTGTATAAATTTTTGTTTTCTTTTATAAGATGGAATGTCAAAATGAAAAAATGCGAGTTTGTGGTCCGAAATACCACTCGTGTCCATGACAGAAGAATAGCTGCATATTTGAGGATTATTTAAAAATATTGGATCGATTAATGTTGCAGTACTATCTGTGACACGGGTGGCTTCCGTTACGATTTGTGTGAACCCCATCAGCTCAAAACTCAGTGAGAATATATTGTTATTAAAAAAATTCATATTCAGATCTCCCAATATCACGATGTTATGATGATATACCGAGAGGCTGGGTAGGAAACCATTTAATAAATCTGCACATTGTTGTATGTTTTTAGAGGGTGGTCGGTACAAAACACCTACTAACAGTTCACACTTACCCGCAACCAATTTAACCCAAATGCTTTCGATAAAATCACCAAAATTTTTATGAATATCTACCTTTTCAGCATGTAAATTTGATTTAACATAGATTCCAACTCCACCAATTAATAGCCAATTTTTTAAAGAAGACCAGACGAATATTTCTATGTACTTTCTCGTGAGGGAAGATACATGGTTTGGACGTAAGAACAGAAACTGTGTTCGCTTTGACTGGGCTTTCCCCATTACAACCATAAATATTTGAAAAATAATAATTACAGTGACTAATCCAAATAAAAACTTGATCTGCTGATATCCCTTTTTCGTGATAGGTTCGTCTCAGACATCGTCTTACTTCGTGACCTCAAAGGCCGGTAGGTGGCTTTCGTGTCGATTTCTTCTAATTTCTTAACATTGATAGCGGATAATCTGCCTTTATGCGATCGCAATTCAAACTCCACTGCTTCTCCCACGTACAGACATCGTATAAGTGATTGTATTGACGCCTGCAACAAAAAGACGCGTGTGGAATGTATCGTATATGGGAAAAATTGGGCAATGAAATAGGCAGATCCTGTATAGGGAAATCCTACAATTTGGGCGACAGTAAATTTGATGGTATGCTTAGATTGTTGGCTCCCAATGATAAGTTCAAATTGGGAAAAGACGGACTTTATGTAGACAACGTAGAGGAATGCCCTGACAATGTTAGATATAAACATCAAGCGAACTTTGCAGATAAAATCCTTTTGTTAGTCTTTATTAAAAAAACCCGATAAATATTTTGTGCCAAAACTTTTAGGACATACGTTTTAACGAGTGCATTTTTTTCTGTAATCTGAACTTGGCATGTCCTGCATTTTTATACTAAGTGACATATAAATCCGAACACCCAGTTTAAATGGTTTTATTTTAATAAAATTTTGTATAAGTACTTAATGAAGCATAATAAGTAAATGATAAAAATTTCAAAATGATTGCACTGCTTTAAAGCTCTTTGACCTTTAATATCACTGGACCACAAATTTTAGTTTTTTAATTGTATCTTGTGGGAAAAGTGCACTTCTTTGTTAATTTTGGGGCGCTGAATCCAAAAATGACAATGAAATAAAAAAATTAGTTGCGGTTTAGAAAAAAACTTTTTATTTTTAAGGATATATTAAAAAAAGTAACAAGATTCATATACTTATAAGAATCACTATATGCGCTGTCTTTTTGCTGTTCTTTTATGGATCGTTTCTGGAGCATCTCTACCAAGAGTCCAACAGTAGTCTGCAAGCATGGAAGGATTCCACTTTCCCTGGTACCTTTTTTCCATTGTTGAAATATCCTGATGAAAACGTTTGCCGTGCTCGTCACTTACGGCTCCGCAATTGTCAGGAAAAAAGTCCAGGTGTGAGTGTAGGAGACATATTACAGCCCATCTTTTGTTACGATGACAGCATATTTTTGACAAGGGTTTTATAGTTGTCAGCTTTTCTATTTCCCAAGAAATTAGTGACCACCAGACGGAAATCATTCCAAGCAGTTTTTTCAATACCTGTTAAAGTGTTTTCAAACTGTGTATCTTTCAAAATATTTCGAATCTGTGGCCCAACAAAAATACCTTCTTTAACCTTTGCCTCACTTAGTCCTGGAAATTTCTGACGCAGGTATTGAAAAGCTGACCCATCTCTATCTAATGCCTTGACAAAGTCTTTCATTAGGCCCAACTTGATATGCAGTGGTTGTAATAAAATTTTTTTCGAATCTACTAATGGCATATGCTGTACATTTTTTTGACCTGGCTCTAGGAATTGACGAACAGGCCAGTTTTGTCTGGTGTAATGAAGTGGCTTTGCCCGACTGTCCCATTCACACAAAAAACAGCAAAACTTTGTGTAGCCTAGCTGCAGCCCAAGTAAAAGTGCAACAACTTTCAAATATGCAATAACACTGCCTTTAAACTCAATGTTGAACTGTCTATAAACAATCTCCATTTTTCTGGGTTATAGTTTATATTTAAAGCCGCCAGTAAGCCGTTAATGTTACTGCAGAAAACCAAGTTATTCTCCATATTGAAAAATGGTTCTAAGTCTTTGTGGCGTTTACGAAAAACACATACCGAAACATCGCCTTCTAACAAGTTCCACTGCTGCAGTCTTGATCCAAGTAACTCTGCCTTACATTTTGGAAGTTCTAAATCTCTTACAAGATCATTTAATTCTGACTGTGTTATTTTGTGCGGTTGGTGGCATGACGTGCTCGGTATAAAATCAGGATCTCTTGACGTTGATGGCATATCTTCTTCCTGACGAATCACTCGATCGCCATGATCTGATTCGTTTTCTGATTCGCAAGTGTAGGATTCTGGGGGTTTTGGAATAGGATTTTTGTCACTGTGAGGCACAGGTCTCATCGCAGATGGTATGTTTGGATAGTTAATAACCGATTTCTTTTCCTTGGACATACCTGTGGCTTGTCCAACACAAGGTACCATGCAAAAGTAACAATCATTAATATGATTTGTAGGCTCTCTCCAAACCATTGGGACAGCAAAGCGCATAGACCGTTTTTTGCCATTTAACCAGCTCCTCAGACTTGAAGCACATGTATTACAGCAGATGTGGGGTGCCCACTGTTTGTCTTGATCACCTAGTTTACAACCGAAATAAAGCTGATATGCCTTTGTTATTAGTGGAGTAATAGACCGTCTCTGAGACGCAAAAGTCACATAACCACATACGTAACAAAACTGATCTGGATTGTTTACACACTTTCGAGACATCTTGCATGAACGCTGTCAGCCAACTGAGGAAAAAATGGCTAATATAAAACAATATAATGTACACGTATGTATAACGTAACACAATCATGCCGATTACACATTCTTTCCTTGCCGAATATAAAAATGTAGCACGTGCATTCTTGTGAATTACAGTATATTAACACTGTCACAGCAGGAACACATATAATTACCGTATCTCTAAAACTTGACCTAATATTGAAAAAATAAGTTTCATTCCGGTTTTAGCACATTAAAAATAGTAATATTTTGTTGATTTTATTTAGGATATTTTTTGGCTGTTGATCAGTGAATGTGTGGATGCCCCTGATGTGCTACGCATTCTCCAACGCGCCTAGGCATGCTTCTGATCAGGTGGTCAATGTCCTCCTGTGGTATCTCATTCCAGGCAACCACCAACTCCTCTCGAAGTGCTTCTAGAGTCTGAGGAGGACGTTGCTAATTGAGCAATCTCCTCTCCAATTAAAGGTGACCTGGAACCATAAGCTATAGCACCCCAAACCATAACTCCAACAGTGTGATGAACATGTCTTTCAACAAAAAACTGTGGATTCCTCCTTTCACCACGTCGCCTTCTAACTCTGGCACGACCATCGTGCATGCCTAAGCAAAATCGAGACTCGTCACTAAAGACAATACTGTTCCATTCCTGATCCCAGAGTGACCGTTGTCTGCACCACTCAAGGCGATTACGTCGGTGTTCTCGAGTTAAACGGAGGACCCAGTGTGCCCGGTATGAAAACAAGCCAAAACTTTTCATTCGTCGGTAAACACTTCGCATGCCAATTGGTCTTCCGTGTTCTGCAAACCATTCATTTGCAATGGACCTGGTAGTGGAGAAACGGTACCTTAAGGCCAATAAAATAAGTCTGTTGTTCTATGGCGGCGTCCAGTGCCCCTTGCTCTTTGCGTACGGCCTTCTCGAAGCCATGCCTGACAACACCTAACGACAGTGTCTACACTTCTTTGCACTCTAACTGCAATTGCCCGAAAAGAAAGTCCAGCTTCCCGAAGTCCCACTATACGGCCCCTATCAAACTCACTAAGTTGACGAAATCGTACAGGTCTCCGTACTCTAGGCATCCTAACCGATCGTAAAGGATGTCAAGAACCAAAATCCGCCAACGTTGATTCTTTACTGCGGCTGAAATATTCATTTTTAGAGCGTTGGTGAATTAAAAAAAAGGAGTATAAAAACCGGAATGTCCAACTGATAAGGCTGAAAATTTTTTCACTTGTTATTTACTGTAAGATAAATACATTTACCAACTTTTATTAAGATAAAACCATTTAAACTGGGTGTTCGGATTTATATGCCACTTAGTATATTAATACATTTTGCGGAAGACCTATTTCTGAATAAATACAATCTATCCTGAATTTCAGAAACTTAGTTGTATTTTTTCTCAAGTCGTCACGTAGCGGAGATTCCAAATAATTCTAAATTAATTCTTTTGACATCACAAATGCATTAAACAACATGAGCAGAACCCTTATGCTATCAAAATCACGAGAGTTGCTCAGCACAAAACTCAGAAACTTTAGTATACATTTTCAGATCATCGGCATATAACAGAAAGCTGCAATCGATGACGGCAGCAACGTCGTTGATAAATATAATGAAAAGAAGCGGTCCTAACGATGATCAATGTGGAACTCCTGATGTTGGAGTACTTTTGAGATTTAGATCCCTTGAATTCCACATACAACTTACGGTTGGACAGATAGGGTGTCAAAAGGCATACTAAATGATTTGAAAAGCTCATTCTATCAAGTTTTGCTAGCACCAGATCGATCGAATGCTTTACTGATATCTATAAATGACATCAGTTTGCACTCTGGCATCCAGGGATTCAGAAACGAATTGCGTAAAACGAATTAGGTTAGTCGTGGTGGATCTCAATTCCATAAAACCATGCTGAAAAGGTGATATACTCTTACTAACACTAATGTACTCGTAATATAGAATTGTACAGAAAGTAATTTTTTAACTGACGACAGCGTTGCGAGAGAGTGAACCTACTTGAAGCTATTTTTTATTTGTTTTTAAGAACTTAAATAGTAGTAGTAAGCTTACCATATGAACGTACACATCAGTATTTGTACCAGTTACATGAATAAAACCAAATCCTTTTAGTTTATCAAACCATCTTACAGTTCCTGTGGATCTTGTTTCTGGATCGGGAAGATTGTTACCGTCGTATTGTTTTATATCTGCAAATATTTGTTTCATCTCAAATACTCACTATGCTAAAATACTTAAGGTAAGTTGACTATTCTCTGTGTAATTTTAAGACAAACATTTCTCATAACCATAGTTACCCAAATTCCTCGTTCTCGAGATATACGAGACCCTTCCCACTTCAGTTGGGCCAACTATTGAAATCTTAGTTTTTTTCTTATCAAACCCAAATAATAAAAATGTAGCAGGATGTTATAGGTTTAAAATAGTAACAATGAATATTTTGATAATATATAGTAGAAAACACCAACTTTATCACTCCCTAATCAAATTTGCAGCATAAAAATAACACATGTTGCAATTACAGCATTTTCATTTCAATGCAAAATAAGTCTATAATGCATAGGTGGCTGTGAAAAATAAAAGCCATGATAATTGTTTTTATTAATCACAGCTGTCAGAATACGTTTAAAATAGTTTTGGGTAGTAAAGGATTTCAAAATGGGTAGAAGAAAGGTTATTACGAGGGATGTCTTTTAAGTTTTGCATATAGAAATAAAACAACACGGTAGGTAGTTTTAAATGACTTTATTGATTTTCGAAGTATTCTCCACGAAGATTAATACACATGCAGCATGCACTTGAACCAATTTTCGAAGCACTTATTCCAGGATGACTTTTGTTGGCTTATCTTCACCTTGGAACACCCAAACAGCCGACTGTCGTTTATTTTCTGGTTCATAACAGTAAATCCACGATTCATCACCACTAACAATGCTGTACACATTTTTTGAGTTTCGGGAATTGAAACGGTCAAGCGCTTTTTGACACCAATTAACCCTGGCTGTTTTCTGCTCGTCAGTCAACAGGTGGGGTATCCAACGAGAAACTAATGGATGGAAGAAAATAATGTACCATCTTTGAAATGGGTTTCTAGCAGTCCAGATCTGTCACCTATTGAAACTTTCTGGCACGAGATGAAAAAGGTTCTACGACAACATCCTGCTCGTACAATCACCGAACTGAGACAAAAGCTTCAAGAAATATGGGATTGTTTTACACCAAATGTTTGCCAAAACTTGGTTAACACTATGCCCCAAAGAACTTCAGCCATAATAAAAAATAAAGGTGATGTTACCCAATGGTAATCTTTCAATTGTTGCTTTGTTAACTTGACGCATTTATTCGCACATTGTTTATTTGTTCAGATGTTCAATTAGTTATAGGTCTAAGTGATTCTAAATATGTATACAGGGTATCCCAGAAGTCGACGTCAAGCCGAAACCGGGTGATAGGCAAAGTCATAACAGCTATCAGAAAAATATTTAAAAAAATTTTATGTATGTGTTTTGAAAATTATAGGTCTTTGAAAAAAATATAGAAATTTCACACCCTACGGCAGTCTGTAAACTCCTGTTACTACAAATATTAACTTTTTTTGGATTTTATTTTTACAATGTAATGATGAATAATGCATCTTCAAACTGGTGTCTCAAGCTTACTGCCAACTTTTCTCGTTCAAGAAAAATTGCCACTTATTTCCCAACCAAGTATTCCAAAGTAAAACTGTGCTCAACTTTAACTGGCTGTACTGGAAAAAAATGTACTACGAGAGTTTGGCAAGTAACCTTAAAAGTTAGCGCATTTAATGATTCCAAAATGGTATAACACTTAGAAGATTACTCGTTAACTTATGTACAATTTTTATTTGAAGAAAAACTGATGATAATTTTTCAAAATTTCCTAATTAAACAGCGATTATGAAAACGCACAAGGACCCTTAAGGATAACTGTTTGCACAACAGTGGGCGTCAAAATGCTGCTGATGTTGATTTACCTTTACAGCAAATGCTCAAACTATTTTCCTTCAGCCGCAATACACGCTTGACATCTTCTTAAAAAAGATCGGGTTATTACACGAGCGAATCCACGGTTATTAACTCAGCTGCTTCCAATAGTCTTTGCCGTAGCTCAGCTACATTTTGAATCGGCTTGAAATACACTTTTTCTTTTACAGTTCCCCAGTAAAAAAAATCTAACGGATTCAAATCTGGTGACCGGGCTGGCCACGATATTGTACCAGACCGCCCTATCCATCTGCCTGGAAAGTTTTGTTCGAGATACTCTCTCACTGATACCACATACAGCGTGTTCAACCTCTCCTGCCCCGGGATTGTGAGCCCCGAGTTGCTTTTTGTCGCACAATGTTAGAAAGGCACAAAAAAGATCCACAATTCTTTGAAAAAAATTTATGGTCGGATGAGACCACATTTAAGAAAGATGGGTACATGAACCTGCATAACTTACACGAGTGGCACGTAGCAAACCCACATTTGATGAGAGAAGATAAATCTCAATATCGCTTCAAGATAAACCATTGGACAGGAATTTTAAATGGTAAAATAAATAATCCGTCCGTTTGAGTTCCCAGAGACTTTGACTGCTGAAGTTTATTTGGATTTTTTGAAAAATCATGTACAAAATTTATTGGTGGACGTGCCACTGAGTATTTACAGGGACATGTGGTTTCAGCATGATGGCTGCCCAGCGCACTATGCACTCTCAGTGAGAGAGTATCTCGATCAAAACTTTCCAGGAATATGGATAAGGCGGTCTGGTACAATACCGTGGCCAGCCCGATCACCTGATTTGAATCCTTTAGATTTTTTTACTGGGAACTGTAAAAGAAAAAGTGTATTTCAAGCCGATTCAAAATGTAGCTGAGCTACGGCAAAGACTATTGGAAGCAGCTGAGTTTGTTAATAACCGTGGATTCGCTCGTTTAATAACCCGATCTTTTTTAAGAAGATGTCAAGCGTGTATTGCGGCTGAAGGAAAACAGTTTGAGCATTTGCTGTACAGGTAAATCATCCTCAGCAGCATTTTGACGCCCACTGTTGTGCAAACAGTTATCCTTAAGGGTCCTTGTGCGTTTTCATAATCGCTGTTTAATCAGGAAATGTTGAAAAATTTTCATCTGTTTTTTTTCAAATAAAAATTGTGCATAAGTTAACGAGTAATCTTCTAAGTTTTATACCATTTTGGAATCGTTATTAAATGCGCCAACTTTTAAGGTTACTTTCCAAACTCTCGTAGTACATTTTTTCCAGTACAGCCAGTTAAAGTTGAGCAAAGTTTTACTTTGGAATACTTGGTTGGGAAATAAGTGGCAATTTTTCCTGAACGAGAAAAGTTGGCAGTAAGGTTGAGACACCAGTTTGAAGATGCATTATTCATCATTACATTGTAAAAATAAAATCCAAAAAAAGTTAATATTTGTAGTAACAGGAGTTGACAGACTGCCGTAGGGTGTGAAATTTCTATATTTTTTTCAAAGACCTATAATTTTCAAAACACATACATAAAATTTTTTTAAATATTTTTCTGATAGCTGTTATGACTTTGCCTGTCACCCGGTTTCGGCTTGACGTCGACTTCTGAGACACCCTGTATATGTATTTTTTACGACTATAGTGTATCTAAAATGTTTTTGAGAAAATAAATTGTTTTAGAAGTAAATGGTTTCGTCATGTTTAGTTTCTAAAGGCATATTTTGGTACAAATCTTGAAGTGGGCCAACTGAGGTGGGAAGGGGCTCGCATGTTAAGGTTTTTCGTAAATGTCTTAAATATTCTCTACCTAATGTTGTTGTTATTTGGCGGTGGTATTTATAACATTAAGGAGCTATTTTAGCCATAACTTGATTAAATTTATTAAAACCAGTGGCGTCTGGAGCGGGATCTGAGCGAATATTTGTGACAGAAAAAAATACGCCACTGACTTTTGTGCAATTATGGTATTTGAATTGAGCAAATAGAAATACAACTTTTTGGCCCTTGAATTTTTTTCGTATCTTGCTTAGTTTTCGAGAAAAAAAGTCCACTTAATTGCATAGCCCTGGAAAATGTTATACTTTTATATAATTTTTTTATTACTAATTACATCTAAAGTACTGAATTTTACTAAACTAAGGAATAGTAAATAATAATCAAAGGTTGCAATAGAAAACGATTGCAGCATTTAGTAGACAACTTGACAGTTATCAAATTAGTATTAGTATAAGCTGTAATTTTAATAAAAAGTGTTTTTAGTGGTTCAATTTACTAATAGTCAAATGGCAGATATGCAAACCATTTCTTTTTATTTTAACACCCTGTATCTTGAGAAGAATTTGCGAACTATGTTCACATGAACTTTTTGTCTGAAAATTAATCAAAGAATCGTCTGTTGAATTTATGGTACGTACTTAACTAACGATGAATTAGTTTTGGAAATATTAAAGCTTGCAATAGGAATACACCTATATACATATTTGCAGCTCACCATTATATTTAGTATCTTGAATCACTTCTTTGTCCTCAGTACTATTCGGCTCATCTATTTTTTTCCGCACCAGCTCCGCCAAAATACAATTAATCTCCTGAAGATCCTTCACGGTTTGCTCCAGGTCTTCCAATTTTCGAAGTATATCATAATTTTGTTTCAGTATAATTTCAGCCACGTCTGAATTCATGACTTGACACCATAAAACCCGAACACCGAATATGCCGATATATGTTATAGATTCAAATAATGAATTTTTATCGAAATATCGGAAACTAAATGATAGCGATAAAGTGAGTCGTTGTGAGATATCAACAATTCCCACAGCGATATTTTTGTCAAAATCTGCGGCGAACAATGTATTATTCATCTGAAAAAAGCCAGTTGTTGAGAGTGATGATCACGTATACGGTTATGCACAATTGTACGTGGAATATATAGACAAACTATACGGTGGATCAAGAGAAGAAGGTCGCTTATCCGTTTGCTTAAGGCCAATTATTAACACATTTTGAAAACTCAATCCGCAAGATGGCAGCACAATAACCAAATGCCCTATTAAATCGAAGCCTTGCCCACTGGTCTCCGAACACGCCTAACGATCATTGTGCCCTAACGATAGAGCTAGAAATTAGTTGCGCAGCCAGTTTTTCTTATTCATTCTTGAAATTGCATATGCAAATTTGAGTTTTAAAAATGAGAAAGAAAAGAAAATCTCTGGCTGGTCAAGTAACTAACTTTATGTCGAATCTTTAAATTTTCTACATATATACTGCCACATTTTGTGATGATACTCACTGTAGACTGTAGAATCACAAGTCATTTATACATGCCAACAGTAATTACTCACAACGCGGGCACGGCGATGATTTCCCGTCATTTTCCTCAAAGTATTTGAAACACACAAAAAAACTGAAAAAAATCGTAATTCATAACATTGCACATGTCTTCAGAAAAGTCCACATGTATGCCGTCGGGCACAGTTAATTGATATACTTCATTCGCAGCATATTCAGTAATAATTTTCTCTCATAGCAAATGTAACTGATTTCATACAGACCAATACACATAATCATCCATATACGACCTTCTACTCAACCAACTTTCTTTCTTTCACATCTTCTCAGAGATAAGCACTACTTGGCTTTCTGCAACCAACAATGCATGCTGGAGCGTTGTGTCATTGAGTCATTCCTCCATAGATGGACGCTTTTGATGACGTTCACAGCGGTCATAGCGAGATAACGTGGAATGAACTAATGCACAGTAAAAACTACTTACACTGCAAGATGACATTTTGTCTTTTAGCCGTTAGGTCGAAATTTTTACCTGACCAAGGTCGGGAGTAACTGCAAGGATATTTATTTCAAATATCGAAGCCCCAAGCAAATATGATGTTTGAATTGTTGTGGATGGTTAGAGATGTCATACTTTCGAATTTCTTTGATTTCGCTAAGCACTTTTGAGAATTTAGATCCGTACCAAATGTTTCTTATCAACATCTGCCCACGGTCAGTCAACGTACATATTATATACGTAATTGGCTATGCATCTACAAATAATATTATATCAAAAACGAGCTTATCTATGACCACTGTACTTTATGAATACAAAGACTAGATATAGGTTAAACTGCATAAAGCATCCCAAAAACCGGCGCGAAATAATCGCGGCGAAGTATTCGCAACGAAATTCAGAGCGAAATTCGCAATCTGTTTCGCCTGTTTATTCATACCAAAGCGTTATCATATGTTCAAATTCTTCGTGCGCTATTAATTCGGCTATTTTTAGTTTTATTCGGGCTTGACGCTTTAAGGGAAGTGTTTTCACAGTCTGTGCATGTGCCAAGAAAAGTGAATCAATGGCCTCGTTCTCTTTTTTAGGTTTTTTACCTTCAAAATAATTAATGAGCTATTGTACAGACGAAGATGGTGGTTCATAGCGTTTTCTGCTCGTTTTATATTATGGTGTAGTTGCAGTCTGCGGAAAGGTGTGCCCTGGAGTAGTCACTGCTGTAGTGTTCAATGAAGAAGGTGGTGCTGTCTGTGTTGCCGAGGTGTTCTGTGCATCTTCTGCATCTACATCAGCATTTTCATCTTCTCCATGGCCGCGGTCTTCCAAATTTTCGGTTTCTACATTTCCAGCCCTTTCCTTATATATATTTGAGTTAAATTCGGCAGTCTCATAATGTATGACGTCAATATCTTTCACATTAGACGACGTTTTGGCAAATGCCAAAAAAAGACGGAAAAATTCCATGTAGTCAGCCCACTGCCATTTTTTTATGTTGCCCACTGCTTGGCCGGTCTTTGGTTTGGTAGATTTTATATATTTTGCAAATCTGTCTCTGATATTCTTCCACCTTTTTTTTACTTCATCACCTAAAAACAATTTTTTTTATAGATTCCTTGCCACTGGTGACACCTTCTATACCATTGGGCATAGCTTTCGAGTTGGCTTTACAACAGTGAGTGCAATCGTAACCGAAGTCTGTGAAGCGATATGCAGACATATGGAGCATATATATTTACCAGAACCAACAGAGAATATATGGAAAAAATGTGCTGAAGAATTTGAAAATAGATGGGGATTTCCCAATTGCATTGGCAGCGTGGACGGTAAACATGTAACAATCAAGAGACCTAACAACAGTGGCTCCAATTACTGGTGCTATTTACATAAATATTCAATAGTACTTATGGCCATTGTTGGCCCGGACTATAAATTTATATGTGTTGATATTGGTGGTTTCGGAAAAAATAGTGATGGGGGTATTTTCGAAACCTCAAACATGGGAAAACGATTTGAACAAAATTTAATGAGTGTCCCTGCACCTAGATTTCTCCCTGGGCAAAATGAAATCTGCTCGTACGTCTTAATTGGTAATGAAGCATTTGCTTTAAAACCATACCTTATGAGACCATTTCCTTATAAGCAGACTTTAACAGACGTCAGAAAAGAGAAATACAATGTAAGACTTTGTCGAGCTAGAAGGGTCGTGGAAAATGCGTTTGGTATTTTGTCTCAAAAATGGCGAATATTTTACAGGCCATTAGAAAATAAAGTAGATACTACTATTCTAATTGTACGTACGGCATGTGTTTTACACAATTTTTTATGAAGTAAAAGTGGCGATGACAAATATTTTCAATTCTTAGATCCCCCAGAACCCGTGCTTGGAGCTTTTACTGATATAGCAAATGATCCTCGGCGGGCAGCAAGGCTAGCATTTTCTACTGGTGACAAATTCGTAAATTATTTTAATTCTGATATGCCTATGCCCAATATATAGAATGTTCGTTTTCACATTTGTGTAGACTGTAAATTATTTAACAAGTTAATAAAAAATATTAGGTACATACCATTTGTATTTAATTCTTTTCCTATTTCCATCCAAATCTTGTCTTTCTTTCTCACAATCCTGTATTCATCATTCGACAAATCATACAAACAAGGATACTTTTTCACTATTTCTATCAATAATTCCGTTTTTGCCATTGCGAATTTTTGAAGAACGGCGTCAAAAACGCGGTCAAAGGCGAACTGAAATACGCCGCGATAAAAACGCTGGAACAATCGCATTCGCTTCGCACAAGTCTGAGCCTGTCCGTAAACCGCCGCGTTTTAATCTGATCGCGAATTCACCGCCGCGAAATTTTAGCAGCCAAAGCGAATATTTCGCGCCGATTTGTGGGATGCTTAAAGATACATGTATTCGTATAAAGGCAATCCTGTCGCCAGGGATGGTGTGGCTCTCGGAAATCTAGTAGGCGTAGAACATGCCGCAGAGCGTATGCGCATTGAAGAATATCAACATAACCTATAGATGCGCTATATGTGCATTTTATTCACGTTTTGCCATGCTTTGTAGGTTTATTACTCCGTGGTTTATTATCGTCCAATATTCAATCATCAAAATTTGAGTTGTTTACAGTCATGATGACAGCAACAGAAAGATTATCTCTTTACATGCGCAGAATCTGAAATGCATTTTCTACATAGTTTAGACACGAAAGAGATGCCATATGCGCAGCACCTGAAATTCATTTGCTAAGCGGTATACCAACACACTTCACATCGTTGACATTCTTTGTTTCATCCCCACACCGTGAGTTTAACATCCTATCTATAGACTTCATGGATTGGAAAATAATAATTTTCTGATATTGCAATAGAAGAACTCATCTTAAAATTCGGAGCTATGACTTCGCGCAACTATTTTAGACGAACTAGCACCTGTAAGACAGATAAATCACATGTATGTTATTGTATTGAAAAAGATCACCTTTGTGATAGAAACGTTCACTACAATAAAGAAGATCTGTCAATACATTGTAGTTTTATATGCAAAACGAACATGAGGGTTTATAATACTTTTGCATTCCCCTCGTAGATATTTGTATACGTTGCCATGACAACCAGGCTACAAACATGTGCCCGAATTGTTTACAATGTGATAATCATGATGACGTACGTGTGAGATTGTTGAAAAATGGTAGTTTTGGAAGTTTTCTCGAAAAGTTTACAAGTTAAATACAAAAGCACATTATTTTCAAAGGCTGCATTCGTCAAATTAGTAACGGCTCTGATCTCAATTGTTGTGCCTTTTGTATTAGCATATATAAGTGGAGGTAAGCAAAATTATTAATAAGATACCGGGTGTTTCAAATACGAGTCTCGTAATTAGAACCTCGGAAACTGTAAGTGGTAGGAAGTCGGTTAAATGAGCCAAAGTTGCGCATTTAAGGAAGTAAGAAAATAGAATTTCAGCCTGCTATCTAATAAAGTAATTTATATGAAAGCCATATTTGATAATGAGTAACATAAAATACCAATCATTGGCTGAAAATACCAGTTTTCAAGTAAATCGGCGATTTGAGCTCACTGGTTGACTGCAATTTCATGGCAATCAAATCTGAACCTTAAGCTGACTTCAGGGACGTGTCAAAATTGGCGGTTGAGTTGAGTTTCGCACTTCCGATTATTTCCGGACTTTTCCCAAAATCGTTTTTGATTTTTCTGGACTTTGAGATGCGATTCCAAAGTAAAGAAGGCAATATATTGCCACTTTTTCTTCTCTACATGATGGCATAATTTTAATATGACGCTTCGTGTCTTGTCCTCAATTATAAACTTTATTTTTTCTGATAGACGCCACATTGGATTTTTGCATAGGTGGATAGATTCATTCATATTCATTAACTCTGATTCTAAAAATGTATAATATGGGTATAACATACATTGGCATTATCAAACCTTATAAAAAAGGTACTTCGTACTTTTAGTGTTGTTATATGAAAAAAAAAAGAATTTCCAAATCAGGCTTTGAGATTTTCAGATAGTATTTTGTTTCATGTCAGCAAATAATTCTTTCAATTTGTATAAAGAGGGCCTATTTCCGGTTTTAATGATGTACATGGATTGCGTCTGCCACCCAGACGAGAAATATCAGACAGACTTGCAACTTGTTTGGCGATATCTCTGTACCTTTTGCTTTATTTCTTTGAAGTATTTCCTTGAATGGAAACAGTACGGATTATGAATTGATAAAAACATTTAACGTATACCTTTTACTTAAAAACAAAATGCTTCACTTTTACAAATACTAACTTCTACACGCCATTATTTTGGGCATATATAAAAAAGTTTCGTATTTTAGAATTCTTTGTTTGTGCGATAGTAAAAAGGAAAGACGATTGTTATTCTGAATCGCATTATCATTCCAGGTTTTTGGTTGAAAAGCGTTACCTTCCACGAGCAGCCTAAAGTAACTCTAGACGGAAGCTACATATTTCTAGCTTACACAGATAATCAAAGCAATCCCATAGTCTGTAGTAACGTACAGTTTTACGAAAATGCATTCAGTAGGTTAGATTTTTGCTACGAAATTCGGGTAAGCGAACAACTCTGTATTATTTTTTGTATTCAGACTAATTTCCTTTTTATTTATTCAGCTTCGTGAAGTCGACCACAATTTTGATGGCAAAACGGACAAAATTGATATTAATATAGGGATAAATCTATTCAAGAATAGAATAAGCTCCATACATCTTGTTCTTCCAATTGTATTTATGCTAACAGTAAGTATGATGCTGATAATTTCTATTATTTTATTCATATCAGCATTTTTTGTTGTATTTGTCGTTTTTTTTGTAGGAGGAATGTCCTTTGATAATTCACTCTGCGTTACTACACCAACACTACTTTCACAAACAGTCAACGACTTTAAAAATGACAGCTGATCTGCAATTGTATCAGAGACACGCTTTACGATGTTTAAACAGAGAGCAAAGACTTCACGATCATCCTGTTATAACAAGTTCTGGGAAAATGGATGATTATTTGTTCGAAACTATAATGGACAAGTATCTGGCAAAAAATGGTGCGTGTTTTCACTCATAACAATATTTCGCCATGCTATGATCATTTTCTCAATGACATTATTATTACAGTACATGACTCCAGTCCACAGAGGGGTTGAGGTGGTACATCCCTTTTTTTCATCTTCCTCCTCTTTTATGGAAGAATGAAATGAGTGACTACTTTTGTTCTGATCACTTTTCCGTTTCAAAAAATCTTTGATTTTTTTGTAGCCTCGTCTCGCAGTAAGTTTTCAAGACAAGCGAAGTTTTTTCGAAAAAGAAAAGTGATAAGAACAAAAGTAATCACTCGTTTCATTCTTTTATAAAAGAGGTATATTCACACACATTTTCTGACAAAAAAAATTAAAACATTGTTTTTTAATCATCTATACACACCATGAAATTATCAGATGAAAAGGATTTAGAATACCGCTGCAAACATAAAGTTGTTAAAAAATATAAAAAAGGGACGTGCCATAGTTTTTGAAGTAGTCACGAGATAAACATAGATGCAAAATTGTTTTAGTTTTTGATTGGAACTTAAACAACAGACAAAAGACTTTTTGGCCTTTTTTCACAAAAAAACCCCTGCAATAAGCGCTTACTTTCGTATGTCAAACTTTGTTGGTACCTCAAGACATACGAAACATAAATGAGTAATCTTATTAAGGACCAAACAAAGGGACTATTTTTGACCATAAAATTGAAACAAATTGTACAAATTAATAAAATATTTATTTTTCAGTATCTACACATCTAAAAAACGTATATACAACCATGAAGATGGAAAACAAAGATAAATTCAACTTAAACCTATCAGTCCGATTTCCAGAAGTAAATATCTACTATGAACCTGGCTTCTGGCATATGCTCAAATGTGCATGGTTGCAGTATTTTTCGGTGTACATCATTGTGAGTTGGGTAATAACAAAATTTAAAGGATATATTTTCAAAAAAAGATTGGTGCTCTACTATGAGGAGACACCACTGAAAAAAAAACTTTAACGCCAAATCATTACTTGATTTTCAGTTAAATAAAGGTATTTTTGAGAAACGTGAATTTTATTTGAGCTCAAAACTTCAAATCCTCATAGGATGGTGAAGATGGAAGAAATGAGTTGGGCAATTGGGTTCTGTTATCCTCCAGGATTATGGTGTTTTTCAGCATGTCGTCCACTTGAACAAAGAGGTAGCGGTATTCATAATCTCCAGAATCATTCTGAAATAAAAAGAAAGATAACTTAATATGATCACTTAATAAGTAGCTATAAAAAATAAATTCCTAACAATTAATTTTATGGTCTACAATTTGATGTAGACAAAGCATAGATAATATGTATACATTGTAACTATGGTGAGTGGCTTTATAATATCCTTGAGAGCAATGCTTCTAATTCTGATTATTGAATTTCAAACTGTGTGTGAAATGACCTTACAGATATTTCTTCAAATAAAGTCACAAAAAAAATTATATACAAGTTTCTCAGTTACCAACCATCACTGTGTGGGGGTGACAAATACTAAACATTTTTGAGGCAAACCTTTACCTATCACTAAATAATCTCCATAGATTCAATCACGATTTAGGAATTTTGTATGTTTTACTATATTGTATGGATTATACTCACTTCAAACATATCCAAATGTGCAGTTCCTGTATGAAAAGCTCCTTTCAGGTGGAATTTCATCCTGAGATGTTTCCTTCCATCCTTTCCAACGTACGTGACATGAGAAACATGCTGTCTTCTACCTCTCCTAGTTTGTTCACCATATGTCGTGATAGGATAGCCTAATTTATCTTCTACTCTAGAATCCTCGATGCACCTTTTAGCTGCCTTCGAATAAATGTTATTAGGACTCTTGCTAGAAAATAGTTCATTGAAAACGGCGTAG
Source organism: Acanthoscelides obtectus (assembly GCA_963669975.1). Lineage (NCBI taxonomy): Eukaryota > Metazoa > Arthropoda > Insecta > Coleoptera > Chrysomelidae > Acanthoscelides > Acanthoscelides obtectus. The sequence continues at coordinate 7,223,921 of CAVLJG010000006.1, forward strand.
AATAATGTTCCAGTGACTCCAACTCCTACGAGGATGACTCCAAGGTACGATACAGTTTTGGTTGCCTCTTTGACCTTTTCACCAATCGGCTTCACATCTGTTGTGACTTCCGAGCGAGTGCTTGTGGATAGTTCTCCAGTTTTGGTGCTTTTGTATCTTCTGATCAATTTCTGGTAAAGCAGAGGTGAAAGTTTTGCCAATTGATGGTAACGCGGCAGAGATGGATTTACGATTCTTATTGCTGGGAACATTGTCACCCCTTAAATTTTACATGTATAGATTGTGGTCGTTCTTCAAGATTACGATTTACTTTATATAAATTTATCTGCACCTGTAGACATTATTTTAATTGCACGAAATGCAGAAATTTTAAGTTTTCCTGTTACATCCTATTCTAACCCAACTTTTAAACGTCACTGTCGGTGAAACGTCAATTGCCATGTTTTGGCTGTGGATAGGGATCCGTGTCCTGAAACAGTTTTAATTGTTACGTCAAAATGTCATGTGAAATAACTAGCAGATTGAGTAAAGGGACCATGCGAGAAGCTTAACCTCCCTAAGATTGCATTATGCTGTAAATACCCATCACTGAGGAGACCGATTACATATGTTTCTGTGAGGTATATGCTTCTTCAATTTTCGGTAGTTTTACATTCTTGTCTATTATTATTTCACCAGTATACATTTTGAGTATTCATAAAGCGATTTATTAATTTCACCTTAAACATTTTTAAATTCGAACACCGTTTAATAGTATTCAATCTATAAAGTTGAAACACTCCGCTTTGAAACAGATTTGCTAGTTATGCTACTGCTACAATTTTGCAGATGAAAATATACAGGGTGTCAGCAAAGTTGGGGTTTTCCTTTTCAGAAACAACTACCCTTGAAATAACAAAGGTAAGGTGTAGTGAAACGAGGGCGACCAAGTAAAAAAATAAAGGAAAAAGTACTCACTCTCCAGTTGACTTGAAGGGCTAAGTACGTCTCTGCCCGAAATCATACCGCTCTAACAGAAAATGAAATCAGCTGATGCGCTACCGAGCAGACGCCGGCGGTGGTGCAGACCACGAACAGAGGTAACAAATATGACGGCGTTGCCGTCTTTTCATTTTTTAGGTAAACGTACTTTATAGGTATTGTTCGAAGTTATCGCCGTTTGATTCAAAAACACAGGTGCGTGCACGACGTAGCCAAGCATCGGTGCAGGCTTTGAGAATGGAGTCCCTCCCCCGAATGAAAGCACCAGCTTGTTCAATTCTGAGACGAAGTTCGTCAACCGTATGCACTTCAGTTTTGTACACTAAGCGTTTCATTTCTCCCCAAAGAAAAAAATCATATGGTGTTAAGTCTGGAGATTGCGGAGGCCACGCTACGGGTCCATTACGTCCGATCCACCTATTCGGAAATAATTCATTCAAAAACTCACGCACTTCGCGTCTAAAATGGGGCGGTGCACCATCGTGCAGAAACCACATTGATTGTCTTACACTTAATGGCACATCTTCTAACAAGGAAGGCAAAATGTTGGTAAAAAGTCTAGGTATTGCATCCCTTCCAATCGATTTGGGAGAATAAATGGTCTAATGAGCATACCGTTCACCATGCCAGCCCAAACATTCACCGAAAATATTTGTTTAAAATGTGCCCGACGGACAGCGTGCGGATTTTCTACTGACCAAACATGAGTGTTGCGAAAGTTATTCACCCCATTACGCGTGAACGTAGATTCGTCTGTCACCAATATGCACTTCAAAAAGTCCGGATTATTGTCATGTTGATGCAACAACCACTCACAAAACCGCACTCTTGCTGCAAAATCGTCAGGTTGAAGGGCTTGTACACGTTGGACGTGAAACGGATACAGCCCCTCTTCACGCAGCGTTTGCCACATTTTAGTTTTTGATACTTGCACTTCTCTAGCCACGTCTCTAGTGCTTGTTGTTTTTTGAAACGCAATCGATTATACGGGTTCGTTTACCTCTACACGCGTGACCGTAACCGTCGGTTGAAGGTTGCATACTGACCTGACACACTGACCCCGACCCAGTTCTGTCGTCGGGTTGAGCCAGTGACCTTGTACCACTAGGTGATGTCGCGGGTCGCGGCTACAGGACGGTATTCAGATATTCTTGATGTTGCAGAGCCCTTTATCTCGGTTCCCTTAAGACATTGGTGTATATGGTACTAAGAAAAATTGCTTATGTTTTCAAGATCTACACGTCGTGTAAAGGAAAACCCCAACTTTGCGGACACCCTGTATAATGCCTCTAGTTTCATAGTTATGATAATGACTATTTAATTTTGTAAAGTTTTCTGTAGTGGTATTAATGATTTTTTAATTTGAATTTGAAAATGAGATTTAAATAATATCTGAATTTCCTTACATTCAGCCACTGTAGTTCTTTTAACATAGACTTAATCCAAGCATATTTGTTTTCATTTAAAATGATTCTCATAGCTTTATTTCGTAGAATGTGTAATTTTGAAAATGTTTCCATTTGCTGCAAACAAGAAGGTTGAAAAATATAATAAATTAGGAAGAATTATAGTGTTAGAAACATTTTTTTTTTGAATACATAGTGAGATTATGGGAGACACTATAGAAGTAATTTATCTTTGTTGATATTTTTGAAATAATGTATTCATAATGCTAGCTACGTCTACCCTGTGACAAGTCATACCAAAATCCGTTAAAAGACCTTTACATTTATTTTGTTTGTACTTTCGCAACCGTCAAGTATGAGAGCAAACAACAATTTTTATTCATGTTTGCTATAGCATTCTTAATATCGAGCATAATTTTCTCCTGATAATTTTTGGGGAGGATGAAATAATGTTTTTGGGGGAGGCAAATATAGCTTTCGACATTCAGATGTTTGTTTGACTCTACCTTTTCACGTATAGTCTGTTTACGAATATATTGATTAGGGCCAAATATCGCCCTTTATTATCTTCCACCATACTAGGATCATCAAAACATTCATCCAGGGCTTCAGAATTTTGTGCTTCCTGAGGCAAATGATCAAATATCTTTTTTTCGTAGCTTCTTGTAAACGGCTCGTCTAAAGCAATTTGTGCCACAAGCCACAACCGACGTCACGCATGTGCGTGACAGCTGCCACCCACCAACCCGTTTCCAGTCATTTTTGACAACCGCAAGCTCAGTGACGTTTGGCGAGTCGATGTGAGATGTACGGGTCGCTCGAAATCCGGAAATCGGAGCAAACAATGTGAAAAACGACTCGAAAATTACAGCTCGGTTCGGGGGACAGTGAGCAAGATGGACTGGGTGATCTCGGACGAGCTGTCCCTGACCGTGGGCACGGTTGTAGGGTGGATTAGCGCCGGAGCAATGATTATCGGCGGGGTCATCCCTTACATACCCCAGTATAGACAGATCAGGAAGACCAAGGATGCGGAAGGGTTCTCCCTGCTCGTCTGTCTGGCGCTGCTCATTGCAAACACACTCAGAATCATGTTTTGGTATGAATAGTACTGTGCCTCTATCCGCTTATGCTCATTTCCATGTCCAATGTTAAATTCATTTCATCCCTTATACCCTTATGATTATAATAAACCTGCCAATTGAACTTTCTTTCAGTTCTTTATCTTCAGTGAGATTTATTTGGTTGATTACATAGTTAAACACTGTCTAAAGTTCATTCAGGATATTTGCTGATCATATGGCCACATCAACAATTATGATTTTTATCTTTTATCATAAGTTTATCAGATACATTTTAAAAATCTTATCATTAAAACAATAGCTATATCTATATCGTCTTTGAAACATTATTCATTTAAAAAAGAAATGGGACAAATATGAGTTATATATTAATTTCAAGCTTATCCTAGGGCAAATTACAAAAAAAAGAGCAGAGCTTACATTATCCCACTATTAACCTTAGACTGATGCATTGAATCATCCTGTAAAGATAATAAGATCATAGCTATGAATAAGGAAAAAATATCTTAATAAATCATAAAGACAGCTTTCCTAATACAACATCATGTTCTCTAGTGCAAGGGAAATGTTCCAATCTCTGGCATATCTTATTAAAAAAAAATGTTGATCAGATGTTTAGAGTAAACTTTTTTCATAAAGGCCAAAATAAAGGCACACAGTTTGGGGGTAGTCAAGTGCAAAAACTGTTTCTTAGCTTCCGATATTCTTTCAAATTATTTTTTCATTTGAACCTTTTTTTATAACATTTAGCTTTGACTCATGAATGTGTGTCCTGTTTTGTCATACTGATTCTGGGTATACAGGGTGGCGCATCGAAAACGAAACACATTTACTGGCAGCTCAGTTTTTTTTTGGGAAAACGCTCAGACCCGTCGATTTTGTTTTCGTGGGGGACACAAGTTTGGCAAAAGATCACGTTAGAACGTGCAGCCCCCTAAGCGGGGGTGACACCACCCCCAAAATCTTAAATGGAAAGGGGGTAGAGTAATACCTTATTTTAAAGGTTTTTCAATTCCCTTTATAATGATGTAAAATACATGAGCTTCAGTTCAGTAGTTTTGAAGATTCATTGATTTAAAGCTTAAAGTAGACTTTAATAGGTACATCAGATTAGTTTGTACTACTTTCAGAAGAAATTTGACTAAAAGAATTTACTTAATAAGTAAATGCGAAAAAGAAGAAATGGTAAATCATAAAAGTTGCTTTATTTCCCAACGATCCATCAGCCAAAACGTATAGATCCTAAACTTCTCATTACTCTATACTACGTTTATCTGTTCATCGCACTACAGGCTGTTCAAAAAATAGACGGAGATGTTTTAGAGGGTGAAGAATATGAAAAAAAGTTTCTATAAACACGGGTCCGGAAATGCAGACTTTTCAAGGTATAGGGTAATAAATTAAAAAAAAAACGCTTCTGTCTACAGAAGCCTCGTTCCATAAAAGTTACTATAAGCATGTGCATCCATTACATGCATGTTTGTCATTTCCTCAAAAGTGTAATTTTCCATCACAAAAACCGAGACAAAAACTTTTTAGAGAAATTTCGCAAAGAAAATTACGTGAATAGTTATTTTCTAGAAGAACGGACGCGTAAATGTCAAACCGCCATGCAGGTGATTTTTTGTATTCCAAGGTACTTGTGATTTTTTTAGCAAAAATTAAACCAATTTTCTCCAGAGGCATGCAATAAAAAGTTTTTTATTTTTTTTTATCGAAAACGCAGTGAGATACGAAAAAAATACAAGGGGCAAAGAAGTTGTATTTTTAGATTCTTAATCAAACAAAAAATATTAAAGTTACAAAAAAGGCAGTGACGTACATTTTTTCCAATGATATTCGCTAAGTTGCCCACCGGGAGCCCACTCGGCCTAATAATTTTCATCTGTTCAAGTCTAAAAGCCTCTTAATACAACAAATAATAATGCCAAATTTCAACAGAATCGTGTAATTTTTTTTAAATGTATTACCCTACATCTTTTTTTCAAGGAATCACACTCTGAAATATCCGTCTGTTTTTCGAACACCTTGTAGAATAACTCAATCCAACGTCTACTTCGCTCTAACCCAGAAAGCCCATATCGGAATCTACAGGGTGACGGGAAAATAGATGCGGAGTCGATTTTACTATAGGAACTACGAGAGCTGTCCGAAAATTAGCCATTTTTTTTGGAATTATACTAATTTTCAAGATTTTATAAAACTAACGTCCTTTATACGTCCACAAAGTCATAAAACTTGATAGTTGGGTGTTTCATTTGATTTTTTTTTTTGGTTTTACAACAAAAATATTCTAAAATACGAAAATTAATACTCAAATGTACATTATTGACGTTATCTCATGCAGTAGTCTTCAAAATAGTTCGATTTTTGTTAAAAAAATATTCGTTCATCTCAAAAGCTTCAGTTTACTAGAAAAAGTCGCATACAAATTTTTCGTACAAAATAATGGTCCGCCTCTACCGATCCATCGATTCGGAAACTGCTCATTTAACCAATTTCTAACACTTAGTCTGAAATGTGCTGAGCACCCGTCATGCTGAAAAATCATTCTGTCTTGTATGTAGCGGCACGTCTTCAAGTAATTCAAAAAGAACATTTCTTAAGAAATTTTCGTAGGCTTCTCCATTCAAGTTGTCGGGTAGGAAATGTGGTCCTACCAAGCAGTTATTTATAATGCCCATCCAGACATTCAGACAAAATCGCCTTTAAGATCCTTTTGGTCTCTTCATATGAGGATTTCCCACTGCACGTTCACGCCAATAGTGAGTGTTATGGTAGTTTGTTATGCCGTCTTTATCAAATTTTGATTCGTCGGTCCATAGAATTTTTCTTAAATAATTGCTATCATCAACGTCAGCGTTTAAAATAAAACGACAAAATTGCGTGCGCCTCATGGGATCTCCTTCCTCTATGACATGCACAGGTGTGTAGTGTTCATGCAAAACATATTCCACACTTGCCATTGGGATAATCCAGCCGTCGAGCCACAACGCGTTTGCCTAAATACGCGGGCGTCAGGTAGGCGACGATTGGGAAACATTTCCCCATACTCACGACGTGCTTCTTCAGCATTGCTTCTGGCATCTCCATAGCAGAAAAGGATATCGGCATATTCTTCGAAACTGAACGGCCGCCTCCTTTGTTCATCAGCCATTGTTCATCGATAGGTAGATCAACGAACAATCAAGTCGTAAGGAATCACAGAAAACAGGGTACAGTCTAGGTCGTCAGGAAAAGAATCACACACGGAAGTCCAACAAGAGCCAAGTCGTTAGAAATATCAAAACAGCGAGCAAACAAGCACATCCGAGCGGAACGCACAGTGGGGCAGAATCCCAAAAAGCTGGCCAAAATTCAGAAAGTATCGTAAATGATCTCAAATTCTCTTCTCGGAGGTTTTTGGAGTCGCTGAATATGAATCTGTTATCAGAATTACGATTTTCAAAATGGCGGACCCAAAATGGCGGACATGATTTAACCAATTAGTCAAATAATCCAGTAAAAATACCCAATTGTATTTGTTATTGTTTTTGGAATCGCTGATTACGAATTGGTTATCAAAATGTTAATTTTCAAAATAGCAGACGCGATATATGGAGGATTCAGGATTTTTTTTTAATTTTTTAATATTTTTAAATAGAATATATTTTATAATATTTTTAGGTTTTCATGAGTAAAAAATCTTTCGAGTAATGTTTTTTATTTATCAAAAATTTCTTTTATTGAAAATTTGAAACAAAATGAATATCTGTTATTTACTTCTAGTAACAAAAATCTTGTACGTCATCTTCAATGTTCGAATCATTCGATTCGGATGCTGACTAAATCGGAATTGTTCCTTGTCTCTTGTCTGGTGACTTCGGGTTGTTTTTAACAATTGTAGAGCTTCTTTATGTAAATATTTCGCCGGTCTCTGGGGCAATTTCCTGACGCTTGAGAGAAATGGATCTGATGTTACCAAGAGCCTATTGAAGATATCTCTCAAATTCGATTCTCTAGAGCATTTTCTTCCATTATTTAATCTGTGGTTTTTAATGTCCTTATTGCGTGACTCTTGGGCCTCTTCAGAAGGTTGTCCGATCGGTAATAATCATGTATTACAGTCACACGTCCATTAATGTCGCGCCACGTATTTCTACCTAAAAATTAGTCTAACTATTCGTTGAGCACTCCTGAGCAGCCAGATTTTTACTATATTATATTTCATACTATACACTATCACTTCCTTGTCGAAACAAGATCGAGACTCGCGAAGACATTTTTAAAGCTACTTTAGAAAATCGATTTTAGAAAAAAATGTACAATTGTTTATGTTTATTTGTTGTAAAATTTAAATATTTCAAACATAAAATAAGCAACAACTGTGCATAACTATACTAAGTGACATATAAATTCGAACACCCAGTTTAAATGGTTTTATTTTAATAAAATTTTCTATAAGTACTTAATGAAGCATAATAAGTAAATGATAAAAATTTCAAAATGATTGCACTGCTTTAAAGCCCTTTGACCTTTAATAATGTGTGGATGCACCCTGATGTGCTACGCATTCTCCAACGCGCCTAGGCATGCTTCTGATCAGGTGGTCAATGTCCTCCTGTGGGATCTCATTCCAGGCAACCACCAACTCCTCTCAAAGTGCTTCTAGAGTCTGAGGAGGACGGTGCAAATTGAGCAATCTCCTACCCATCATATCCCACACGTGCTCAATTGGGGATAAGTCGGGAGATCTTGGTGTGGTCGGGCATTATCTTGTTGGAAAGTTGGATCTGCCAGGGTGTCAAGATAGGGTAAAAAGGGGGGGGGGGGTTCTAGAACTTCGTGGATATAACGCTGTGCGTTCATGTTACCTCTGATGAAGATTAAAGGTGACCTGGAACCATAAGCTATAGCACCCCAAACCATAACTCCAACAGTGTGATGAACATGTCTATCAACAAAGAACTGTGGATTCCTCCTTTCACCACGTCGCCTTCTAACCCTGGCACGACCATCGTGCATGCCTAAACAAAATCGAGACTCGTCACTAAAGACAATACTGTTCCATTCCTGATCCCAGAGTGACCATTGTCTGCACCACTCAAGGCGATTACGTCGGTGTTCTCGAGTTAAAGGGAGGACCCAGTGTGGCCGGTTTGAAAACAAGCCAAAACTTCTCATTCGTCGGTAAACACTTCGCATGCCAATAGGTCTTCCGTGTTCTGCAAACCATTCATTTGCAATGGACCTGGTAGTGGAGAAACGGTCCCTTAAGGCCAATAATCTCAGGCGGCGATCTTCACGGTCTGTTGTTCTACGGCGGCGTCCAGTGCCCCTTGCTCTTTGCGTACGGCCTTCTCGAAGCCATGCCTGACAACACCTGACCACAGTGTATACACTTCTTTGCACTCTAACTGCAATTGCCCGAAAAGAAAGTCCAGCTTCCCGAAGTCCCACTATACGGCCCCTATCAAACTCACTAAGTTGACGAAATCGTACAGGTCTCCGCACTCTAGGCATCGTAACCGATCGTAAAGGATGTCAAGAACCAAAATCCGCCAACGTTGATTCTTTACTGCGGCTGAAATATTCATTTTTAGAGCGTTAGTGAATTAAAAAAAAAACAGTATAAAAACCGGAATGTCCAACTGATAAGGCTGAACATTTTTTCACTTGTTATTTACAGTAAGATAAATACATTCACCAACTTTTATTAAAATAAAACCATTTAAAATGGGTGTTCGGATTTATATGTCACTTAGTATATATATTCTGCATACCTTCAGAAAGTGATTAGACTTTGCACAATTCAAACTGAGATAGTTTCGTCCGTTTTACAGCACTTCGAAACAGGCCAGAATTTTTCGACGTGTACACTTGCTTAGTGCGTATCGAACGACGGCTGAATGTCGACTGATGTCAAGGCGACCCTAGAGCAAGTATATACCTGCCCGGGCCGGAATTTCATTCTAGGACTATCCGTAAACAAGATCTAATCGTATATAGACGGATATATATCACTCAAAAGTTTGATTTTTGGCCAGCTTTTTAGTATTCTGCCCCACTGTAGAACGCAACAAACCGCAAGAGCAGATTGAAGCGAGGGAGGGAGGGGGGTGACTAGTCTTACTTATCAGATTATTCCGGTGGCAAAGTCCGATGTTCGCCGCTCTACCTGTTTCTTTCACTCATATCTTTGTCATTTCTAAACCGGTTTTTGACTTTGATACCTCATTTGAAAGGTAATGAAACGTAGATATTTTAAAATTGTTTTGCACGAAAAATTTTTAGGTGATTGTTTCTAGTAAATTGAGTTTTTGAGATGAAAGCAGATTTTTTTTAACAAAAATTGAACTATTTTGAAGCTTACTGCATGAGATAACGTCAATAATGTATACTTTATCTGAAGTCACTTGAAACACTGTGAAATACCGGGTGCGTTTTATATATCTATATTTAACACGCTCTGTTGCTGCAAAAATCGCCAAATTTCGCAGCAAATATCCCCCGTATAAGATCAAAGGCAGTTTCACCGGTCCACGTGGAGTAAAGCACGCCTATGCGTAGACATAGCCAATGAGAAAGCGTGTATTTCAGAGCTCCGAACAAGTGCAGGTGGCTACTGAAAATTGAAACAGTTTAGCCAGTGCCGTGTAGCGGTGAATAAACGTGTTTTCTTTAGTCTGTCCGTGTTTTTTCATAGATTTTATTAGTTTGTGTGTTTTTGACTTTTGAATACTCAGTTTACTTGTTGATTTAATTGTTGTGTTGATTGTTCTTGTGTGTCCTAAATATGGCTCTTTGGAGACCTTGGGAACATGCTCCAAGCCTCGAGGAGATGGTTGATGAACCTGTGCAGGCAGAATTCTTTCATAAAGATTTAGAGGAACAGACCCAAAGAGTAATCCTAAATATGTATGATTGTCTGAAAAACGAAAATCCAGATTCCTCGCAAAATCAAATTTTAAACAGAATTTGTATCCTGACAAAAAGCAGTCGGTCTACCATTTATCGGGTTATAAAAAGGGGAGATGTAGTCAACCATTCCTTCCACAGAAAGCGCATAGGGCAAAAATTAAAAAGAATAGACGTGGGTTTTCAGGAAGATATTCGTCGTATAATATACGGATTTTATAAAGAAAATTTGGTGCCCTCGTTGGAAATGATACGGGATAAATTAAAAGATTATCCTAAAGATTTTTATAATTACAAATGCTTAGACTCACTGCACTGTATTGTAAAACTGTGTGGTTTTCAATACAAAAAATTAGATAAAAGAATGGTGATTATGGAGTCGTCTCGAATCGTTGAATTGCGCCAAGAATTTTTGCACAAAGTTAAAATCTATAGAGAGCAGAAAAGAAATCTGATTTACCTGGATGAAACGTGGTATGATACCCATGATGTTGTGCAGTACGGCTGGGTTGACGACAGCAACAAGTGCATTTTAAATGCACCATGCAACCGTGGAAAACGAATCATTATTCTCCATGCTGGCAGTGAAAATGGATTTATACCTAATGCCTTGCTGTTATCTGCCAAAAATATCAAAGAATCATGTGCCGACTATCATGAGGACATGACCTCCGACTTATTTGAAAAGTGGATAGAGCAGCAGTTAATACCAAACATTTCCCCAAATTCAGTGATTATTATGGACAATGCGCCATACCATTCCCGACAGAAAAACAAAATTCCGAATACAGGCACAAAAAAACAAGACAATATTGATTTTATGAAGGATAAGGGAATGGAAATACCACAAAAATCAACCAAAGCCATATTATTGGATCTTATTAAATGACAAAAATTTGAAAAAGAGTATGTTGTTGACAATCTGCTTCAGCAAAATGGCCATGAAGTATTACGTCTACCTCCCTATTACTGCATTTTTAACCCGATTGAGTTGGTCTGGGCTGCTTTAAAAAAAAGTAAGAAAACATAATCAGACCCCTCAATTAAGTGAATCGCTATTAGCCACAATAAGAGATGCAGTATCTCATATTGCTGCCACAGACCTATGGAAGCAGTGTTCTAGGCATATTATTGAAAAAGAAAATGAATATTGTGTTTTGCCTCCTGTAAATCCCTTTGTAATTCCTGTACAAGATGACTCTAGCGACAGCTCCGAAGGCGAGGATGATATATAAATACCTATAATGTAAGTGTTTGTATACCTTTTTATATACCTACCTGCTATGTAAATATTTGCCTATGTCAAACGTTGGAATTCTGTAATTTTTCCATTTCTTAACTTTCAGTCAACATAAATTAAACTCCCAATATAAGTATTTTTTATCCCAAATCAAAAAAAATAAGAAGATAGTAAAATCCATTTATTGTGATATAAAAACATTATTATTATCGTTCTAAATAAATGACCGCACGCCTATGATACGTCATGAAATTACAAAGGACGCGCCGACCAAAGGTTTTTATGCTATTTCAAGTGACTTCAGATAAAGTATACATTTGAGTATCAATTTTCGTATTTTAGAATATTCTTATTGTAAAACAAAAAAGAAATCAAATGAAACACCCAATTTTCAAGTTTTATGACCTATACAGGACGTTAATTTTATAAAATCTTAAAAATTTGTATAGTACAGTAGTTTCTATAGTAAAATCGACTCAGATTGAGTTGTACTATCTCCCCCCACCGGCCAAAACTTCACTCTCATTGAGATCGAATGATTATTTTAAAAAAACTACTACACTTCGTTGTATAAATTAGATGGCTTGTGCTTATAAGATCGGACATCTTCGAAATAACCCATCCCGACGAATTTTTGTTATCCTATTTTTCAAGGTTCGGCAAGCACTTCGAGTACCCGTTGCTGATCCAGAGCATCATCATGAACGTCATGATGTTCTTGATGATCCACCTGTGCGTCAGGGTTCGGCACCGGAATCAGGTGTTGCAAGCCAGGCAAAGGATTTTCACAGGTAACCAGATCGTAGGCCGACGATGTTTCCGCTTATTTTTATTTTTAGACGCCGCACCGAAATCAATAGGCATTAGAATTTCTTGAGTGTTTGTGTGTTTGTTCGGATCGTTTGTGTTGGATTCTATTAGCATGTGTAGCTGGTTGTAGATGTGTTACGTAGGCGGAGGAGATCCTATAAAAAATGGCGTTAAGTAGGTTGACTTTGTACTTACGTAACGTCGTTGTCGGTTCATAAAGGATTGTGCTTAGTACAAACTTGACCTTCTGTGAAAAAAGTCAAACAGGTTTATAGGGTATTTCAGTTTATTGTTGCATAACTTTAAGATTCGATAGAACTTTTAAAATGAATGCATAAAGTCTATATAAACATGGGTCGAAAAATGCGTGGTTTCCGAAATACAGGGTGATTAAATTTACTTTCAAAAATAGTTTTTTTTTTTAAATATTTCGAACAATATTTGATGTATAACAGTGAAAATTGGTATACAGGGGTTTTTTGGTACGACAAAACGAGCCATTAGTTTTACTGTAGCCGCTAGAGGGCGCTCTCTACTGTACCTGTTGTGTATTAAAATGACCGAAAATTTTTTCTTAGTGCAATTTTTTGCTTTTTGAATAAAAAAACTGATTCATCGCACTTTTCAACACAAAAAAGCTCTCTTGTGAGTTTTCGTTATAGTTAGCCGTTTTTGAGATGTTTCGATTTTTAAGGTTCGATGCATTTTTAATTATCTATGGGAAAATAATATTTTTTTTTACTTTTACGATTTGGGCATTAAAAGTAATTAAGATGATCGTTTAGATTGTGTTTTTAAACACAGCAATAATTCCTAACTCCAAATAAACACAAAAAAACAGAATATTAATTTGTTTAATTTTCCAATATTATTTTTAACAAATTAAATTAATTATTTACAACTAAAATGCTATTGGATAGTTAGGTCAAACATACAAAATCTAAAGTAGTTGCTCGAAATGTAAACCCAATTGTTCAATACACAATTCACATCTACGAATGATCGAACGTAGGCCTTATTTCATCACATGCATTCCTGATTCTGTCTATTAGCATATCTCTTGTGGTTAAGGGAGTCTGGTACACTTTTTCTCTTAGAAATCCTCACACAAAGAAATCTAATTGATTTAGGTCAGGGGATCGTGGAGGCCAGGCGACTGGTCTCTCCACGGCCGATCCATCTTTCTGGATAATTTTTGTCCAGCCAGTTTCTAACTATTCTTTAATAATGAGCTGGACAATCATCAAGCTGGAACCAGGCCAATCTTCTTAAATCTAACATAACATCATCCCTCATATTTGCATGTTCAGCCTTTAAAAATTCCAAGAAGGTCGCAGTATTTAACCTTGCAGGCAAAAGGTAGGGGCCAAATAGTCGATTACGGTAGATACCAATCCACACGTTCACACTAAATTCATGCTGAAAATTTCTTTACCGAACTGCATGCGGATTATCATGCGACCAAATGTTGATTATGAAAATTTACCACTCCACGTCTAGTGAAGCATGACTCATCGGTCCATAAAACGTTACTTAAAAACTCCCTATTATTATCAGTTCTATCAAGAATCCACTGACAAAATGTGATTCTTCGTTCTCCGTCCCCTGGCTGTAGTCCTTTCACATGTTGCAAATGGTAAGGACGTCTATGGTCATTTCTAAGAACACGGTGAACATGGCTTGCTGAAATTCCCAAGGCACCAGAAACTCTCCTAACACTTGTGGTGGGATCTCTATCAAACTCACGCAGAATCATACGGGTAAATCTGCGCTGATGAACATTTATGTTTTGATCCGTTTGGAGATTTCCAAAACCATTTTCAATTATTTGGCGATGCACTCTTACAAATACTGAGCGAGTTGGATGTCGTGTTTTTGGAAATCTTCGTGCGTATTCTCTGGCTGCTTCTGCTGCGTTTCCATTTACAAAGCCATACACAAAATGAATATCCGCTAACTCTTGATTGGAGAATAAAAATGGCATTTTTATGAAAAAAGGTAAAAGAAACTAAATTTCGTGCATTCACAATTGCAAAAAAACGTTTCAGGTTTCAACAGACAACAAAACTATCTGTCAACTAATTGACGTTTAACCTTATTCTGCTTTCAATTTCAAAAATATTTGCAGGCACAGCCTACTTCTAAAAATTATCGAGATACTGACTTTTTAACGTTATTTTATCATAAATAATTAAAAATGCATCGAACCATAAAAATCGAAATATCTCAAAAACGGCTAACTATAACGAAAACTCACAAGAGAGCTTTTTTATGTTGAAAAGTGCGAAGAATCAGTTTTTTTATTCAAAAAGCAAAAAATTGCACTAAGAAAAAATATTCGGTCATTTTAATACACTACAGGTACAATAGAGAGCGCCCTCTAGCGGCTACAGTAAAACTATGCCCATGGTTCGTTTTGTCGTACCAAAAAACCCTTGTATACCAATTTTCACTGTTATACATCAAATATTGTTCGAAATATTTAAAAAAAAACTATTTTAGAAAGTAAATTTAAACATCCTGTATTTCGGAAGCCACGCATTTTTCGACCCATGTTTATATAGACTTTATGCATTAATTTTAAAAGTTCTATCGAATCTTAAAGTTATGCAACAATAAACTGAAACAAACTGTATAATTAGCCTTAGATATTATTAGGTCCGTCACGCCGCTGGTAGCAGAAGTAGACGCCGCCGTTTGGTACCCGATCTTCGTGCTGAGAATAATTTTCATCCCCCTACAATGCCCACCCCCAAATTTTTTACAACTAATTTTTTTTTAATATGAACAGGATCCTGAAACGTCAAAAACAAGGTTTTTTTTTGTTTTTGGCTTTTTTCTCCGCTGCTCGACTTATTTTAGAAAATTAAGAAGCTTTTTCGTCCGCCCATGCACTGTTGGCCCACCCTGTATAATAAATTCGTTGATTCTCACCATTTTGGAGTGTCGTTTTTTTGTGGTTTCTTGGCATTCACTTTTTTTAGACCTTGCTCAAGGAATCATTTTTCTTATCGATGCAACAAGATTTTTGTTCAACATTAACGTTCTATTTCCTGTTTTTTCACTTTTTAATAACTTGTCTATCAATTTTAGTAGTACCTGTAAATATTTTACAAAAATATACTGTCATTGACTTCAACTTTTGGAAATCTGCATCACCATGTCAACAACGGTTTTAAAAAACTAATAAAGTAGTTACGAGCCCCTTCCCACTTCAGTTGGACCACTTCAAGATTTGTACCAAAATGAACTAAACATGACGAAACTATTTACAACAATTGAAAGATTACCATTGGGTAACATCACCTTTATTTTTTATTACGGCTGAAATTCTTTGGGGCATAGTGTTAACCAAGTTTTGGCAAAAATTTGGTGTAAAACAATCCCATATTTCTTGAAGCTTTTGTCTCAGTTCGGTGATTGTACGAGCAGGCTGTTGTCGTAGAACCTTTTTTATCTCGTGCCACAAGGTTTCAATAGGTGACAGATCTGGACTGCTAGAAACCCATTTCAAAAGTGGTACATTATTTTCTTCCATCCATTTTATAGCTTTTTTTGAGGTATGGCACGCTGCACCATCTTGCTGGTAAATCACTGGTAAAAGCGATTCTTCTAAAATTGCCAAATATTTGTTTGTATCCACATTTCCATCAATAAAATGAAGTTTTCCTACTCCTTTTGATGACATACTGACCCAGACCATAAAGGATAGAACGATTTAATTTAATGCGTCATAGGCGATTTTCAGACAAGTTGAAATGGATTTAAAGCGTGTCAACTGTAGTCAGTCGAGTTTCGCATTGAATAAAGTCGATTTTGTGGCTCGTGTGCTTGTTGTGCGTGGAAAAAAGACAAAAAATGAGCATGAAGTGGTCTGGAAGTATTGTGCTACATTTTTTGGATTCATATAAACAGCATGACTGTTTATGGAATACCCGGCTCGAGAGTTATCGAAACAAGGATGCTAGAGACAACGCTTTAACTATCATCATCAAAAGAAATGGACAAAGTGGATCTTCTCATAATGGTATCTTGTTTTTGTATTTTTAGAAGAAGTCCTTGAAATTGTTCTTCGGGCATTCTCAAATAATTTTTGTAGGCATCCTTGTCCTCTAAAGCAGGGTTCCTGAAACGCCCAATTTATTTCCTCGCAATATCCAAGTCCCTACCCAAAACCGACGTTTTCTAGATTTTCTGTCAAATTTTGACAAAATGTCTCTGATTTCTTCATTTAATAATCCGTAAATAGCTGCTATGCTTGCTAGGACAACTTCGTTGGCAGCCATTTCAGAAACAACTAGCGCATCAATTTTCATTATGTGCGTGAACAAATACTCGTTCCGATTTAAGTTGATCAACTTACGTTGATCAACTTGAATCGACTCGTGAGAACGCTGCTTAAGGCACATACCAGTTTTGCGATACGAGCTATTAAAATCTTATACCTAACACTTGCGCAAAGTATATTTTCCACCCTTGGCGGTCCGAACTCCACTTCGTCTGCGGAAAAGTATCGTTTTCCGCACTTGTTAGGTAAATAACTATTCTTCATCCTTTTAGCTCTGAGTTCTGGCAATAAGCTAAAAGCAGAGTTTAATAGACTTTTGTTGATTGTACGAGATTTTTATAACCGTTCATAAAAGAGGAATCTTCATTAAATCTGCACGTGAGGTTTTATGTTTTTCAATATATAGAAGCGAATTTGCGATGCAAAATTGATTACTACTGACCAATGCGATCTACTCAAGGGTATACTGAATAAACGTTCAACTAGTAATACAGGGTGTTTCAGTTTATTGTTGCATAACTTTAAGATTCGATAGAACTTTTAAAATTAATGCATAAAGTCTATATAAAAATGGGTCGAAAAATGCGTGGCTTCCGAAATACAGGGTGTTTAAATTTACTTTTTAAAATATTTTTTTTTTAAATATTTCGAACAATATTTGATGTATAACAGTGAAAATTGGTATACAAGGGTTATTTGGTACGACAAAACGAACCATGGGAATAGTTTTACTGTAGCCGCTAGATGGCGCTCTCTACTGTACCTGTAGTGTATTAAAATGACCAAAAATTTTTTCTTAGTGCAATTTTTTGCTCTTTGAATAAAAAAACTGATTCTTCCCACTTTTCTGCATAAAAAAGCTCTCTTGTGAGTTTTCGTTATAGTTAGCCGTTTTTGAGATATTTCGATTTTTAAGGTTCGATGCATTTTTAATTATTTATGGGAAAAATGCTATCGGAAAGTTAGGACAAACATACAAAATCTAAAGTAGTTGCTCGAAATGTAAACCCAATTGTTCAATACACAATTCACATCTACGAATGATCGAACGTGGTATAGCATTATTCAAATAAGGCCTTATTTCATCACATGCATTTCTGATTCTGTCTATTAGCATATCTCTTGTGGTTACGGGAGTCTGGTAATTTTTCGGTCATTTTATTCCACTACAGGTACAGTAGAGAGCGCCCTCTAGCGGCTACAGTAAAACTATGCCCATGGTTCGTTTTCTCGTACCAAAAAACCCTTGTATACCAATTTTCACTGTTATACATCAATATTGTCCGAAATATTAAAAAAAACTATTTTAGAAAGTAAATTTAAACACCCTGTATTTCGGAAGCCACGCATTTTTCGACCCATGTTTATATAGACTTTATGCATTAATTTTAAAAGTTCTATGGAACCTTAAAGTTATGCAACAATAAACTGAAACACTCTGTATATCTTTCGTTTGTCCGATCAGAGACCGCCAATCATGGACAGCTGTTCTGTGCTATTTGGCGACTCTTCAGCATGGTGTAGGCTTGGTTCCGGTGGACAATGGACGAAAGCTGAGCAAGTCTATACAGAGTATAGGGACTATCAAAATAAGACGGCAACCAGTGAGATCTATTACCAGAATCGACCACTGCAAAAGTGAAAACAGCAAGTTGTCTTTTGGACTTGTATCCCAGTTCGCATTGTCAGCCGGATCACCACTGTGGCCCGCTAGATACTTCCGATTCCGGCGCTTTAGTACATGACAAATATTGATTGCCGTTCGCCTTCGCGCACTTTCGTTCGTCGATCAGCGAGAATCATGTCGTGGACTTTTTGAATGATTTCCTCGGTAACCACGTCTGCACGATACTGCTCTTTTTCCATTTTAGCGAAAATCACGAAACACGTGTTACTCGAATGGTAGCCAAATCTAAACTAACCTGTGAATCAGTCTAAAATTTGTTATGCCGTCGTCTGATAGATGGCAGCACACGATGATAACATTAAATTCCCTCAGGATCGCCCTCCGTCGTCAAACACGGGTACTTGTTGAACCGCCCTCGTAGATAGTCCTCCTATTTTTATTCTTCTTCTGTACCCATATTCAGCGCCCCAAATTACCTTAGTGTACAAAGCTTCGCCTACATATAGCCTTCGATAATACAAATAAGAATGGATTTTAAGCACCTTAATTTTTATTTACCATGTATCGTTAAAAGAAAGGCAAAAAAGGGTCAGTCGGAAACGTCGGCCTTCATCCATTCTTATAATACGTTTTTTGGATCGCTGAAACCCAATACGAGGAGCCCGCTTCGTTTTCGAGATAGTGGCAATGATTAAGACCTCGGTGCAAGAATCAAGCAAGTCCAATTTTTATCAAAAATTGCTATTACGGATATTCTAAGTATTTCGATCATTGCGGATCGTTTGGTGCTAAAATAAGTCCAACGCTCCTAATGCGAAATGACATTGGATTTCACTTGCATGTTCAAGTATTGTAGCATTAATCAGGCAAGTCCAGAACATACCTGCTTTTGGCACCGAGGTCATTTTGTATAGGTGGGGACTTGTCTGGGTCTGATCGTATGGTCATGTGGTTCTCTGGATTCCACAAAAAGAAATGCCCTAATTTATTTATCTTGACTAGATAGAATATTTGTGCACATCACTATTTGTGTCGCGCCACTGTGTGAACTGTACGCCACTCTGCTCTAATCTACTCTATTCTGTTTTCCTCTCCCGGCGTCGAGTTATATAGTCCGCATCGAGAAGAATCCGGTGAGCCACATAGCGGCCCTCCAGAATCGTCGAGGTCACTTCGCGTCGATCTAGAAGGCGAGTTACTGGCACGGTCCTCAACAGATGTCGCCAAGCGGCATGTGCGGTCGTTATCCGCGTAAAAATACAGATCGGCCATGAAGCTCTGGCGAGTAGGAGAGCCTCACAACAGATGGCGCCAACAGAACTATTCATTATTATTATTAACGGTAACGGAGTATTATTCGCGCTGCAATGTCATATTTGGCGCGAACACGTCAAAAGAGGAGCCTTTTCAGGAAGCGAACATCCGCAAAGTTGGGGTTTTCCTTTACAGGACGTGTAGACCTTGAAAACATAAGCAATTTTTCTTAGTACCAATGTCTTAAGGGAACCGAGATAAAGGGCTCTGCAACATCAAAAATATCTGAATACCGTCCTGTAGCCGCGACCCGCGACATCACCTAGTGGTACAAGGTCACTGGCTCAACCCGACGACAGAACTGGGTCGGGGTCAGTGTGTCAGGTCAGTATGCAACCTTCAACCGACGGTTACGGTCACGCGTGTAGAGGTAAACGAACCCGTATAACCGATTGCGTTTCAAAAAACAACAAGCACTAGAGACGTGGCTAGAGAAGTGCAAGTATCAAAAACTAAAGTGTGGCAAACGCTGCGTGAAGAGGGGCTGTATCCGTTTCACGTCCAACGTGTACAACCCCTTCAACCTGACGATTTTCCAGCAAGAGTGCGGTTTTGTGAGTGGTTGTTGCATCAAGATGACAATAATCTGGACTTGTTGAAGTGCATATTGGTGACAGACGAATCTACATTCACGCTTAATGGGGTGAATAACTTTCGCAACACTCATGTTTGGTCAGTAGAAAATCCGCACGCTGTCCGTCGGGCACATTTTCAACAAACATTTTCGGTGAATGTTTGGGCTGGCATGGTGAACGGTATGCTCATTGGACCATTTATTCTCCCAAATCAATTGGACGGGATGCAATACCTAGGCTTTTTACGCAACATTTTGCCTTCCTTGTTAGAAGATGTGCCATTAAGTGTAAGACAATCAATGTGGTTTCTGCACGATGGTCATATTTGTTACCTCTGTTCGTGGTCTACTGGTCTGCACCACCGCCGGCGTCTACTCGGTAGCGCATCAGCTGATTTCATTTTCTGTTGGAGCGGTATGATTTTGGGCAGAGACGTACTTAGCCCTTCTCGTCAACTGGAGAGTGAGTACTTTTTTCTTTTTTTTGTTTTACTTGGTCGCCCTCGTTTCACTACACATTACCTTTGTTATGTCAAGGGTAGTTGTTTCTGAAAAGGAAAACCCCAACTTTGCGGACACCCTGTATACTGAGTGATCAAAACATCCCCGACTCTAGCCGTGTCAATATGCCTGGGTAACAAAACAAAAAGTAAAAAATTAATAAAAAAGATTCCAAATATTGACGTCCTCCCTGCAAGGCCGGAAACGACTTTTCCAGTATTAAAAAGTATTTAAATTTGTAGAATGCAGTATTGCAACATCCTTCCCAGTTTTTACAAGGTTTTATATCGAAAAAGAAAATGTGGTATTGTGCTTTCCAAGTTCACATACGATACAACCCTATCCTTTGCCGCTTAATGAAGAAAAAAAGGCTTCTGGTGTTAAACTTTTATCAGCAAAATACCTACCGGCCGCCGATCTATGGTACTATCGAAAGATCTTCGGAGATTCCGAACATATTGAAGTTCCACAACAAGTAGTTGGTACGGGTGATGATGCTTATGACTGCGATACATCATTTTTGTTACCACTTTTCAAGTTATGTTGGTTTTGTTCTCTTTGATTATATTTCTCAAAATTTTCTATAATGTGATTTACCTGTTATTTGCACCGAGGTCTTCAATTCCACTTTGTCAAAAAACGACTAATAAAAAATTTACAAAAATCATTGAGCCTCAATGATCTTCATGTTTCCTAGGTAAATCGAGTTCGTAGATTCCGAAATCGACGCGTCATATTGTTTTTATGTATGATTGTGTGACCGTAGTATTTATATCAGTATGGATGAGATGTGAATTTGCGATTGGAGTATTTGTATACAGGGTGTTTGGAAGGTCGATACAAAGTTTTGAGGAGGTGATAGGGCAGACCATTTAGAATACTTTACGCCAAAAATACCTTAGTTCAAAGTCAGGTTTTTGAGTTATTCGAGATTTTCAATTTTTATTGAAAAAAAAATATTCCTTTTGCTCCTGTTATCACTGAAAGAATATCATGCTATATGAAATAGTTGTACCAAGAGCGATTTCCTGGGAGAAGATTGCCTAATGCCAGAGTGTTTTACAATATTTACTGACGTCTTTACGTAATGAACCTGGTGTTAATACAGGTCGATATTTTTTTTTTTTATATCGAAACAGCCGCGCAGGCAGAAGCCTAAATGCCGGAACACCGCGGCTGCTATGATGATCCCAAAGAAATTTTGTTAATACGATTTTTGAACTGCCTAAGGTTAGTAGAACTGGGAAAAGCTTCCTCCCGTAGATTGTTCCACAATCTAGACACCCTCGGGACAAAGGAGCGGTCGTATCGGCCAGTTCTGGATGTACGAAGCTTGACACGGTTAGGATGGGACGCCAAAGTCAGGCGGGTATGTCTGGCAGGCACATCGCGCGGCGGCATCATAGAAGAGAGCTCTGAGGAGCAAAGTCCGTTGGTGTAGCGGTGCGAAAGAGTCCCGAGGCTGTCTGTTAGAGAAGAGTCATCGATCAGTCGGACCGCCCTCCTCTGGACAGCATCGAGCATGGACAATGTAGTCGGGGCGGCAGCACCCCAAATGTGTGAGCAATACTCGAGGCTAGGCCTTATCTGGGCCTTGTATAGAGTGAGAAGGTCATGCGGAGAAAAGTACTTCTTAGCCCTAAACAAATAGCCTAGCTTTTTCCCAGCAGCTGCTGCTATTGAAGAGATGTGTTCGTGCCAGATCAGGTCCTCGGTGATCTGGACTCCGACCAGCCGAAATGAATGGCTCTTTGGTAGAACTCGACCGTTAATCGAAACTGTATGAGCGCTAGGACGCTTTTTGTTCGTCAAAGTACAGTACTGTGTTTTGGAAGCATTGAACTGTACAAGATTGTTGCGTCCCCAAGCAGTGATAGCCTCCAGGTCTCTTGTCAGAGAAGAAGTCGTCGCTAGTCTTCTTTTTTCCAGCTCAGCGGCAGAGATCGGCTTGTCACTCTGAATTCCTGCATGTAGAGTGCTATCATCAGCGAAGCTGTGGATTGGGTTGATCGTGCAGGAAAGGAGGTCGTTGATATGTAAAAGAAACAGTGTTGGAGCCAAGACCGATCCCTGGGGAACACCCGCGTTGACGTTGTGGGATGAAGAGGAGAGTCCGTCAATTACGACGGATATCTTGCGGCCAGAGATAAAGTCAGCCACCCATCTGCAAAGCTTTTCTGGGAGGCCGTAGGATGGAAGTTTGCTTAAGAGGGCAGCGTGCCACAGCTGATCGAACGCTTTCGTGATGTCAAGAGCAACGACATGAGCCTCACCATGAGACTGGATGAGTTTACTCCACAGTTGCGTGACGTAAGCTAGGAGGTCCCCTGTGGATCGTTGGTGCCGGAAACCGTACTGCCTGTCGCTAATCAAGCTGTGACGTTCGAGGTAGTCCAGAAGCTCGCGATTTATGCACCTCTCCATCACTTTACTTATAACAGAAAGCAGAGCTATAGGCCTGTAGTTGTAAGGGTCGGTCTTGGATCCTTTTTTTGGGATGGGCTGTACATGAGCAAATTTCCAGTTTTCTGGGAAGGTGCCGGATTCATAAGGTATCTGGAAGAGACGCGAAAGAGCTGGAGCAAGCTCCGCTGCACATCTCTTCAGTACAATGGCAGGAATCAAGTCCGGACCAGAAGCTTTGTTGATGTCGAGCGACAAGAGCACTCGTCTTACGGTCTTATGCCTGAATGTTACCTCCCGCATAGTGTGGGGAACCCTTTGAATTGACGGCACTTGGGCGTTGGTGGGGACGTCCATGGTGGAGTTGGCAGCAAAGATCTTGGCTAGCACTTCCGCCTTGGCCTTTGAGTCGAATACAATAGTTCCATCCTGACACGTAAGTGGTGGAACTCCTCCTAAAGCCGAAGATCTAATCCTCCAAGCGTTTGAGGATGATTCCACTACAAGTACTAGGAAAGTTGCTGCTGATCTTGGTTTGTCGCCATGGAAGGTTTGGAGTATCATGGACCGTGAACGAAAATATCCTTTTCATGGTTTCGGCGTACAAGGACTTGAAGATCTTGATCCTATTCGCCGAAGCCAATTTTGCCGTTTTCTCTTAGATAGTGACATTGAGAATGAACGATTCCTGCTGATAAGCAGGAACATCCACACTGGAAAAAGCAGGTGTCTTTCCAGCACAAATTTTCCGTTAATGTATGGGCCGCCGTCATGGGACAAAGATTAATCGGTCCTCATTTTTTGCCTTTTGCCAAATTGTTTTCCAAAACGACAGTTGTTCAGCTCATTTCCTTTTAGACGTAAGACAATATTTGGCCGATACTTTTCCAAATAGCTAGGTAGATGTGAGCCAATTCCGTGGCCTGCTCGATCCCCGGACTTGTCACCATTGGATTTCTATGTCTGGGGGCGGGCTAAACAGTTAGTTTACACTGAAGAACAACTACTGAAGTAACACGTAGAGCTCGAGCATGTATTAGAAACAGTGGTTCTCACTTTGAACACCAATAAAGCATGTTTCATTAGTTTATTTTGTTTCGTTTACTAATTTATGATATATATGTGAAAATCCGAATATCTTCGAAAACCGTAAGACTTCGTACTGAGGTATGATGGGTCAAAAGACTCTGAATGGTCTGCCCCAAGACTTTGTATCGACCTTCCAAACACCATGTACAGCTAGAAATGCTTGATGTACTTGTACTAACAATGTTTTTCTAATTTTTTCCGTAGCAAAACCACATGAAGTAAAGCAGCTGCTAAATTCTAAGCCAACTCGTTGTTCCCGCAGTATTTGTGGTAATTGGCTTGCACGCTTCCGCTTCTTTCTTTTGGGATATCTTTTTATTAACCGCTGATAAGCTTGCACTAACATGATAACCGCAAATCGATATCACATACGGTGCTTTTCAAGAAGGCCCTCTCTCCACTTATTTTTTGAACAGGTCGATCTAGCGAGCTGAAATTCGGGATGATGAAAATGATGCATGAATACTATATTTTAACGTAAAAGTGATCGTTGATGATTTCAAAATGGTGGCTAAGCGCCTTCTTGGAACATTTTTTAAACGAAATGAGCTGCCGTTTCGAAGCTCCTTATCAGTGCTTTACGAGGGATGCCTTTTAAGTTTTGCATATGGAAATAAAACAACACGGTAGGTAAGTTTAAATGACTTTATTGTTTTTCGAAGTATTCTCCACGAAGACTAATACACATCTGCATGCGCTCGAACCAATTTTCGAAGCACTTATTCCATTCATTTGCTGGCAGATCCAAAACAGCATGTCGTGAGAACACTGCACGTATTGTTGTGAAACTTTGAATTTAAGTTTACTAAAGAGTGATGTTAAGATTCAGTACTGAAGTCCGATCCGCGCGGCCTACTATGTTTCTATATGCAAAACTTAATAGACATCCCTCGTATAATCGCGTATTTTACTGCCTTTCCTACTCGCGAACTGGCTTGCTGTCAGTGTTAGGCTGTTTTGTATATTAAATCACTTACGAGGGTAGTTTCAAAAATAAGGTTCCCACATTTTTTTCATGCACCACGAACTTTTTATTTGAAAAACGAATTCATCATTGGAAACGTTGATAGTATTTTCCCTTGTTACTTGATCAAAAATGAAGCGATTTACAGGTTCCATGGCATTCTAGATCAAAGAGTAAAAATTGAAATAGGAGTTACTTTATTTATCAAAACTGACAAGCGAGGCGTTGTTGAGTTCAGAATATCATTCTCGATCGAAACAAGTAAAAATATATAGGATGTCTCATTTAAAAACCGAAA
This sequence comes from Acanthoscelides obtectus, assembly GCA_963669975.1. Taxonomy (NCBI): domain Eukaryota; kingdom Metazoa; phylum Arthropoda; class Insecta; order Coleoptera; family Chrysomelidae; genus Acanthoscelides; species Acanthoscelides obtectus. The sequence goes on from CAVLJG010000006.1 coordinate 7,249,395, forward strand.
GTTCGGGTCGTTTCCGGTCAAAGCGGAAGTACGTCAAAACAAGTGAATATGTGAAAAAATGTAAACTCATCTACAGGGTGTTTCAGTTTATTGTTGCATAAATTTAAGATTCGATAGAACTTTTAAAATTAATGCATAAATTCTATATAAACATGGGTCGAAAAATGCATGGCTTCCGAAATACTTTCTAAAATAGTTTTTTTTAAATATTTCGAAAATATTTAATGTATAACAGTGAAAATTGGTATTCAAGGGTTTTTTGGTACGACAAAACGAACCATGGGCATAGTTTTACTGTAGCCGCTAGAGGGCGCTCTCTACTGTACCTGTAGTGTATTAAAATGACCGCAAATTTTTTCTTAGTGCAATTTCTTGCTTTATGAATAAAAAAACTGATTCTTCGCACTTTTCAACATAAAAAAGCTCTCCTGTGAGTTTTCGTTATAGTTAGCCGTTTTTGAGATATTTCGATTTTTAAGGTTCGATGCATTTTTAATTATTTATGGGAAAATAATATTTTTTTTTTTACATTTTCGATTTGGGTTTTACAAGTAATTAAGATGATCGTTTAGATTGTGTTTTTAAACACAGCAATAATTCCTAACTCCAAATAAACACAAAAAACAGAATATTAATTTGTTTAATTTTCCAATATTATTTTTAACAAATTAAATTAATTATTTACAACTAAAATGCTATCGGATAGTTAGGACAAACATACAAAATCTAAAGTAGTTGCTCGAAATGTAAACCCAATTGTTCAATACACAATTCACATCTACGAATGATCGAACGTGGTATAGCACTATTCAAATAGGGCCTTTACGGGAGTCTGGTACACTTTTTCTTTTAGAAATCCCCACACAAAGAAATCTAATGGATTTAGGTCAGGCGATCGTGGAGGCCAGGCGACTGGTCCTCCACGGCCGATCCATCTTTCTAGATAATTTTCGTCCAGCCAGTTTCTAACTATTCTCGAATAATGAGCTGGACAACCATCAAGCTGGAACCAGGCCAATCTTCTTAAATCTAACAGAACATCATCCCACATATTTGCATGTTCAGCCTTTAAAAATTCCAAGAAGGTCGCAGCATTTAACCTTGCAGGCAAAAGGTAGGGTCCAAATAGTCGATTACGGTAGATACGAATCCACACGTTCACACTAAATTCATGCTGAAAATTTCTTTCCCGAACTGCATGCGGATTTTCATGCGACCAAATATGTTGATTATGAAAATTTACCACTCCACGTCTAGTGAAGCATGACTCATCGGTTCATAAAACGTTACTTAAATACTCCCTATTATTATCAGTTATATCAAGAATCCACTGACAAAATGTGATTCTTCGTTCTCCGTCCCCTGGCTGTAGTCCTTGCACAGGTTGCAAATGGTAAGGACGTCTATGGTCATTTCTAAGAACACGGTAAATCTGCGCTGACGAACATTTATGTTTTGATCCCTTTGGAGATTTCCAAAACCATTTTCAATTATTTGGCGATGCACTCTTACAAATACTGAGCGAGTTGGATCTCGTCTGTTTGGAAATATTCGTGCGTATTCTCTGGCTGCTTCTGCTGCGTTCCCATTTACAAAGCCATACACAAAATGAATATCCGCTAACTCTTGATTGGAGAATAAAAATGGCATTTTCGGTCATTTTAATACACTACAGGTACAGTAGGGAGCGCCATCTAGCGGCTGTAGTAAAACTATGCCCATGGTTCGTTTTGTCGTACCAAAAAACAATTTTCACTGTTATACATCAAATATTGTTCGAAATATTTAAAAAAAACTATTTTAGAAATTAAATTTAAACACCCTGTATTTCGGAGGCCACGCATTTTTCGACCCATGTTTTTATAAACTTTATGCATTAATTTTAAAAGTTCTATCGAATCTTAAAGTTATGCAACAATAAACTGAAACACCTTGTATAATACGCAACCGCCAAATTTCGTTTTTCTATCTTCAATAATAAAAAAGTTATTGTGGTCAGTCACCTTGGAGAATATAGGCCGTATAGTTTATTGGGTTTTTCAATAGAATAGTTTGATTTCCGTCATCCGTCACCAAATGACCGGAACATTACCGTACTCATTGTCGCTAAAAAGGATAAAACACCGGTCACTTATGGTCGCAGATACGGCAAAGCAAGTAGATTCTGTTCAGCCCAACCCTCAAGCTGTTCGTGAAATCTTTCTCTCGAATGCATATGCTGCGGCCCCGTATTCTGCAGTAGCTTGTGCACCACCATGAAATTATCATAGCATTATTACGGCATACAGCTATTCGCATGACGCATGGTATCATATACGATTATTTACTAAACGTGTCGGCTGCGTACTTACATAATAGTAGGAGACAGTGATATCATAGCGCATTAAAAGGTTAATGTGAACAGAGACGGTGGTTCATGTCTCATTTCAAATAGGTATTAACTAACATTTGAGGACGTTGTAGATGACAGATTTAACTGTAGTGGGTTACTGTTAATTTATTGTGTTTTTCTCTGGGCCAAATAGGGAATCTAATATGCAACAAATTTCAGTCTGTATACATGCTGTTTTCAAAGTTGAGTCATTTATTTTAACGCTTGCAACTTTGTAGTAAACTCTCGAAATCATTATGCTCTTATTTACCCGACCCTTCCCAATATAATTCCCCACATAGATCTCTTCTATATGAATAGAAGATTCTCCACAATTATAACGATATTGAGATTGGGTCATGGTTGCTTTCCTGCTCATCTTCATCGAATAGGTGTAATAGAGTCCCCAAATTGTGCTTGTGATGAATCTTCTATAGCCGATCTAAATCACATATTTTTTGCTTGTAATCTTTACACCAACATCTCCAACCAATTAATCGCTCAGATGATTAAACTTGGCTTCCAACTACCTTAAGTCTGACTACCATTTTGTCCTTTCCGGATATAAAAATTTATTTAGCGCTAATTCAATTCCTTAAAAAGGCAAATATTACCTTATAAAATAAACCTTGTCTGGAATTCGTAACTATTCAGTCATATCCACTCCTTTTCTTTCTTTCTTACCGTCTCTCACAATGATCAGATAATATAAATCCATTGACAACATTTTGTGGCAAATGGACTCCCAATGCCAATATTTTGACACACACACACAACAGCTTGTAAAACTCGCCAAAAGACGCTGATATACCAAAAATCACTTTGTCACGTGCCAAAATCACGTAACTTTTTTTTTACTGTTTATCACTTATCCGTAATTTGAATTTATCTTCATTGATAATAGAGTGCTCATTCCTAGGCCAAACCATTTTCAATGATTTTATTTTGGCAAATTTAATAATTTATTGATTGTATAATTTCACTCGTATTATACAGGGTGTCCGCAAAGTTGGGGTTTTCCTTTTCAGAAACAACTACCCTTGAAATAACAAAGGTAATGTGTAGTGAAACGAGGACGACCAAGTAAAAAAAAAATAAAGGAAAAGTACTCACTCTCCAGATGACGAGAAGGGCCAAGTACGTCTCTGTCCGAAATCATACCGAACAGAAAATGAAATCAGCTGATGCGCTACCGAGCAGACGCAGGCAAACAAGGAAGGCAAAATGTTGCGTAAAAAGTCTAGGTCTAGGTTCACCATGCCAGCCCAAACATTCACCGAAAATGTTTGTTGCCCGACGGACAGCGTGCGGATTTTCTACTGACCAAACATGAGTGTTGCGAAAGTTATTCACCCCATTACGCGTGAACGTAGATTCGTCTGTCACCAATATGCACTTCAAAAAGTCCGGATTATTGTTATGTTGATGCAACAACCACTCACAAAACCGCACTCTTGCTGGAAAATCGTCAGGTTGAAGGGCTTGTACACTTTGGACGTGAAACGGATACAGCCCCTCTTCACGCAGCGTTTGTCACACTTTAGTTTTTGATACTTGCACTTCTCTAGCCACGTCTCTCGTGCTTGTTGTTTTTTGAAACGCAATCGATTATACGAGTTCGTTTACCTCTACACGCGTGACCGTAACCGTCGGTTGAAGGTTGCATACTGACCTGACACACTGCCCCCGACCCAGTTCTGCCGTCGGGTTCAGACCTTGTAACAGTCGGGGATATCGCGGCGGGTCGCGGCTACATGACGGTATTCAGATATTTTTGATGTTGCAGAGCCCTTTATCTTGGTTCCCTTAAGACATTGGTGTATATGGTACTAAGAAAAGTTGCTTATGTTTTCAAGATCTACACGTCGTGTAAAGGAAAACCCCAACTTTGCGGACACCCTGTATATTTCATTCTCAGCGGTAAGTTCTTTTTTAGATACCTTCTTCTAGAACGTTACATGTTCTGCGTGATTCGCTTTTCTGTTTCCGTTGAGGTCGTGGTGCAGAGGTCATTTTCCGGACATATGGATATTAGGCCCCAAGCGCCAATTCATGGACTAGCACTCTTTTTTTTTCGTAACTTAAGTTTAGTCATTTTGGTTTGGGTGCTACGTCTTCCATTTTTTTATGGGATTTTGACCCTCAGCGTCAATAGAAACAGAAGAGAATCATCATCCTTTCTCCTCCAGTTGGTTGCATCTTGCTGCAGTTTTGCAAATTGGTGGAAGCCATCCCCTCGGAAACACAGAGCCAGATAATTGTGAATGACCATGTATAAAGTGAAATGTGGCGCATTCTAGATCCCCTATTACCCTGGAAGAGATACGGTGAATTACTAGTAATCAATTCTCTCTTCATTATTTTGCTATATCGACTTTTTAAAATTATTTATTGATTGATATAACGAATATTAAAATTATGGTACACTTATTCAGTCTTCCCAACTTCAGGCATATTTTTACAAACAAATGTCAAGTTAATTTTATTTTATAAATATTTGGACATTTATAGATTAAAATGTAGTAATGACTAGGAAAATAGTTAGAATCAGTGTAATCTGTTAATATTTGAATAGCCTTTGTTATCGCTAAATAACTGTGTAGCTTATCAGCAATCTTTTTGACTATTCTATCTATATCTCTTTATATTTGTAAGCTTCGACGATAACATTACCATTATAATAAATTCGTTGTTAAACATCAGAAACACATTTAGTATTATCACGGGGACCATGATTGGACATAATCAGTCTTATAAATGTTTGTGAGTAGTACGTAGTATGTTTTAATTTCAACGAAATTTTATATACAGGCTGTCCCAACCAAGATGAAAAGTAGTTTTATCAGAAAAGTGGAAATTATATCAAAGATCTATTTTCGTGGCAACCATATGTTACTAGTGTATATGCTAAAATTATTTTGATATATACATCGCGACATAGCAAACATACTTTTTTTAATTGAACACCTTATATTTTATTGTATATTTGAATAGAGCTTCTGAAAACAATAAGTTTGATATTATATACTCGTAACATATGGTTTCGATTATCAATTGCCTAGATATTTGGTCAAATGTTTGAAAAAATGTGCAGCTTTGACGTCGCTCAGCTATTTTGGACGATATTTGAATAAAGATTAGTTGATAAAAATTCATCAAATCATCGTTTTTGAGCTTATTTGCTTTCTATTTATAGAGGGTATCTCAAAACGCAAAATGTACGAGGGATGTCTTTTAAGTTTTGCATATAGAAACATAGTAGGCCGCGCGGATCGAACGTCAGTACTGAATCTTTACCTCAAGTTTCACAACAATACGTGCAGTGTTCTCTCTACAGTGGCCGTACGCAAAGAGCAAGGGGCACTGGACGCCGCCGTAGAACAACAGACCGTGAAGATCGCCGCCTAAGATTATTGGCCTTAAGGGACCGTTTCTCCACTACCAGGTCCATTGCAAATGAATGGTTTGCAGAACACGGAAGACCTATTGGCATGCGAAGTGTTTACCGACGAATGAGAATTTTTGGCTTGTTTTCATACCGGCCACACTGGGTCCTCCCTTTAACTCGAGAACACCGACGTAATCGCGTTGAGTGGTGCAGACAACGGTCACTCTGGGTCTTTAGTGACGAGTCTCGATTTGGTTTAGGCATGCACGATGGTCGTGCCAGGGTTAGAAGGCGACGTGGTGAAAGGAGGAATCCACAGTTTTTTGTTGAAAGACATGTTCATCACACTGTTGGAGTTATGGTTTGGGGTGCTATAGCTTATGGTTCCAGGTCACCTTTAATCTTCATCAGAGGTAACATGAACGCGCAGCGTTATATCCACGAAGTTCTAGAACCCCATCTTTTACCCTATCTTGACACCCTGGCAGATCCAACTTTCCAACAAGATAATGCCCGACCACATGTTGCAAGAGTCACAATAGACTTCTTTCAACATAAAGATGTCACATTGTTACCATGGCCACCAAGATCTCCCGACTTATCCCCAATTGAGCACGTGTGGGATATGATGGGTAGGAGATTGCTCAATTTGCAACGTCCTCCTCAGACTCTAGAAGCACTTCGAGAGGAGTTGGTGGTTGCCTGGAATGAGATGCCACAGGAGGACATTAACCACCTGATCAGAAGCATGCCTAGGCGCGTTGGGGAATGCTTAGCACATCAGGGTGCATCCACACATTATTAAAGGTCAAAGGGCTTTAAAGCAGTGCAATCATTTTGAAATTTTTATCATTTACTTATTATGCTTCATTAAGTACTTATACAAAATTTTATTAAAATAAAACCATTTAAACTGGGTGTTCGGATTTATTATATATATTAGTATACTTTGAAAAACAATAAAGTCATTTAAAACTACCTACCGTGTTGTTTTATTTCCATATGCAAAACTTAAAAGACATCCCTCGTACCTTTTCTCAAAAATTACAAATGGAATATTTCTACAACGTTAAATTGTTTTTTTGGGGAACTTTTTTTGATATAAGAGTGATACAACTTATTTCCAAGCGTTTTTGAGTTATTGCTGTTAATTTCAAGAAAAACCGAATACATCTTGTATTGAATATGCAATCAAATCGCAGCCTAAGGCATCAATCATTGATAGATTGTTCGATTGGTGCAAAGCACATGAGGCCAGACCCCTGTTTTAATTATCTTTGACGTCAAAAAGGGTTTGTCATCTCTCCTTTTATATGGCTCGAGAGAAAAAAGTCGAGAGGCGTCAGATCGGGAGATTTCGCTGGCCAATTGATCGGTCAGTCTTCCCCTATGCAACTTGTAGGGCGCCAGCGGTCTAAATACGGTTCTGATATGCACCAGGTTTTATTAAACGTCAGTGATATATGGTTCTATAAACACAATAGGTGTGTAACCCAATTTGAAACAACGTAATTGTGAAAAAAATACCGGATCCTAGATCCAGCATCTGGGAATGAATTACAACAAATTCATAATGAATGTCTTGGGTTAAAAATGAGTCTTCTGAAGATCTGATTTTGATTACTAAACGTGGAATACATTTTTTTATTGGAGTTAATAACAGTGACTAGAAAACTGTTTGAAAAAAGAGGTATACACCTTATTTCAAAGAAGGTCCCAAAAAAGCTATTTAATGATGTAGAAATAAATATACAAAATTTATAAGACAAGATACATTTGGCGTTTTGAGATACCATGTATAAATAGAATTTAGCATTTCTTTCCGATCAGCTTAAAGTTTATTTTGATAAAATTTTTGTGAACTAAAATTTATCTAAATATTTTAAAAAATGGTGGAGCTGCGAGCCGTCAAATTTGGGTATTTTTTCAGGCATTCCAATAAACATCTAAACAATTCATAAACGAAACTGTATATGATTATATGATACCAAACTTCTTGTTTTTAGAAGACCTATCCAAGTATACAATAAAATATAGGGTAATCTATTTAAAAAAATACATATTTACATTTTAAAATAATATGCTAAGGTCTTAAAAGGTCTTAAATTTTCAAATTCCCTTCATGTTTTCAAACTTGGTTCGCGTACTCAGCTTCTGTTATGATATCGACTGTGATATGAATAGGAACTCAGAAATTCGGACTGGTTGGAATTTAACAAAACTGTTTTACCCTGTATATTTATATTTCTGAATTTCATTTACATATATGGAAAGAGTATAGAAATTTCATTCTAGCGATCCACTTTCGTTATTTGAGCAGACAGTTATGGTCAAATAATTTTAAGTTTTACAAGGTGGTCCCCGGGAGCGGGAAGTTTTGATAATTCCGTAACTATGCATAGTTGGCTATGGATTGTTTTTTGAAATTATCTGTCACTGTATGCCATTCAGTGATCATGGAGCAGTGGTCTGGTGAGCAACGTGCATTTGTGATTAAATCGTACTATAAAAAAATAACTGTGTGGTTGCCGCTCAGCGACATTTCCGACTTTATTTCCAAATTGGTTCGTAAATTTGAAGAAACAGGTTTAGCTGTCAACGTCAAACATAAAGGACCAAAGAAAAGTGTATGAACGCTTGAAAATATCGATCGTGTAAGAATATCTGTGGAACACGGTCCAACCCGAAGATGAGCCCAAGCGTTAAGAATTTGTAAGACATCTTTACTTTGAACTTTGCATAAAGATTTCAATCTTCATCATACATAATTAAAATTGTCCAAGCACTGAAACCAACAGACATCCTGGCTCGTTTACGTTTTGCTTGAGAACGAAATCGATATACACAATTTGTGGATGTCTGACGAGGCATACTTCCCTTTTTCGGGCTATACGAACGGTATGGCGTGCGATGTCTTCAGTGGGCATTATAGGGCCTTACTTTTTCGAAGATGGGAATGAGAATGCCGTTTCCATTAACTCTGTGCGTTATATCGATATGATAAACGAATTTTTGAGCTAATTTCCACATAATAAATAATCACTGATCAACAGCCAAAAAATATCCTAAATAAAATCAACAAAATATTACTATTTTTAATGTGCTAAAACCGGAATGAAACTTATTTTTTCAATATTAGTTCAAGTTTTAGAGATACGGTAATTATATGTGTTCCTGCTGTGACAGTGTTAATATACTGTAATTCACAAGAATGCACGTGCTACATTTTTATTTTCGGCAAGGAAAGATGATGTAATCGGCATGATTGTGTTACGTTATACATACGTGTACATTATATTGTTTTATATTAGGCATTTTTTCCTCAGTTGGCTGACAGTTCATGCAAGATGTCTCGAAAGTGTGTAAACAATCTAGATCAGTTTTGTTACGTGTGTGGTGATGTGACTTTTGCGTCTCAGAGACGGTCTATTACTTCACTAATAACAAAGGCATATCAGCTTTATTTCGGTTGTAAACTAGGTGATCAAGACAAACAGTGGGCACCCCACATCTGCTGTAATACATGTGCTTCAAGTCTGAGGAGCTGGTTAAATGGCAAAAAACGGTCTATGCGCTTTGCTGTCCCAATGGTTTGGAGAGAGCCTACAAATCATATTAATGATTGTTACTTTTGCATGGTACCTTGTGTTGGACAAGCCACAGGTATGTCCAAGGAAAATAAATCGGTTATTAACTACCCAAACATACCATCTGCGATGAGACCTGTGCCTCACAGTGACAAAAATCCTATTCCAAAACCCCAAGAATCCTACACTTGCGAATCAGAAAACGAATCAGATCATGGCGAGTGATTCGTCAGGAAGAAGACATGCCATCAACGTCAAGAGATCCTGATTTTATACCGAGCACGTCATGCCACCAACCGCACAAAATAACACAGTCAGAATTAAATGATCTTGTAAGAGATTTAGAACTTCCAAAATGTAAGGCAGAGTTACTTGGATCAAGACTGCAGCAGTGGAACATGTTAGACGATGTTTCGGTATGTGTTTTTCGTAAACGCCACAAAGACTTAGAACCATTTTTCAATATGGAGAATAACTTGGTTTTCTGCAGTAACATTAACGGTTTACTGGCGGCTTTAAATATAAAATATAACCCAGAAGAATGGAGACAGTTCAACATTGAGTTTAAAGGCAGTGTTATTGCATATTGGAAATATTTTGCCATCTCTTCCTGTAGGATATGCAGTTCACATGAAAGAATCATATGACAATATGAAGTACCTATTGACATGCATAAAATACGATGAGCACCAATGGCATATTTGTGGCGATATGAGAGTTGTTGCACTTTTACTTGGGCTTCAGCTAGGCTACACAAAGTTTTGCTGTTTTTTGTGTGAATGGGACAGTCGGGCAAAGGCACTTCATTACACCAGAGAAAACTGGCCTGTTCGTCAATTCCTAGAGCCAGGTCAAAAAAATGTACAGCATATGCCATTAGTAGATTCGAAAAAAATTTTATTACCACCACTGCACATCAAGTTGGGCCTAATGAAAAACTTTGTCAAGGCACTAGATAGAGATGGGTCAGCTTTTCAATACCTGCGTCAGAAATTCCCAAGACTAAGTGAGGCAAAGGCACTTCATTACACCAGGCAAAACTGGCCTGTTCGTCAATTCCTAGAGCCAGGTCAAAAAAATGTACAGCATATGCCATTAGTAGATTCGAAAAAAATTGTATTACCACCACTGCATATCAAGTTGGGCCTAATGAAAAACTTGGTCAAGGCATTAGATAGAGATGGGTCAGCTTTTCAATACCTGCGACAGAAATTTCCAAGACTAAGTGAGGCAAAGGTTAAAGAAGATATTTTTGTTGGGCCACAGATTCGAAATATTTTGAAAGATACACAGTTTGAAAACACTTTAACAGGTATTGAAAAAACTGCTTGGAATGATTTCCTTCTGGTGGTCACTAATTTCTTGGGAAATAGAAAAGCTGACAACTATAAAACCCTTGTCAAAAATATGCTGTCATCGTATCAAAACATGGGCTGTAATATGTCTCTTAAGATACATTTCCTACACTCACACGTGGACTTTTTTCCTGACAATTGCGGGGCTGTAAGTGATGAGCACGGCGAACGTTTTCATCAGGATATTTCAACAATTAAAAAAAGGTACCAGGGAAAGTGGAAATCTTCCATGCTTGCAGACTACTGTTGGACTCTTGGTAGAGATGCTCCAGAAACGATCCATAAAAGAACAGCAAAAAGACAGCGCATATAGTGATTCTTATAAGTATATGAATCTTGTTACTTTTTTTAATATATCCTTAAAAATAAAAAGTTTTTTTTCTAAACCGCAACTAATTTTTTTATTTCATTGTCATTTTTGGATTCAGCGCCCCAAAATTAACAAAGAAGTGCACTTTTCCCATAAGATACAATTAAAAAACTAAAATTTGTTGTCCAGTGTAATTATCTGTTTTTTGCTAACGCTAAAATGAAGCCTTTTAGCTCTTGTTTTAGGCGGAGTGCAACTGATAGCAACAACTTCATCAGGTGTATCCGTATCAGACATTTTGAGTTCTACGATATGAAACTGACAAATCTAATAATCACACTGTAATACCAGTATAAATCTGATGCCAACCCTGTACTGTACGGCCAACCACCGGGACAGCCTGCATGCGCGGTCGTATCGTCTCCCACTCCACCCTCTGGTTTGTCATTGGTTTTGTGTAAGGGCTCGAAATATTCTGCCCAATAACAGCTATGCTCCCTCTTTCTTGAACTATATCAGTGTACTGATCACGAAATAATCACACGATGATCACTGTTTTGTTTTAGTCTCTTTCTTCGATACATAGATAATAGTTTGTTAATGTTATACTGTATTTTATTTCATTTCAATGCCTTTACAATCATAAAGTATTTAAAACTTCCCGCTCCCGGGGACCACCTTATATAATTTTATAACACCACACTGACCTTTATCCATACTCCCAAATGAAGCACCCTGTACATGTCACATACACGTATACTATGTGATGCTTATTTTTTTTGTCTATAGACTTCGACGCGAAGTTCTTCTGGAACTGGTCAGACTTCCAATCGTACGTAGACTGCATGTTGGTGTTCACGATATGTGCTTCTCTCCTGATGTACATTTTCATCGAGTACATCTATTTCGTGGAGGTGGTCGGTTTTCTGGCCGTTTTCACAGAAGCCATGCTCGGAACGCCGCAGCTTTTCAAAAATTATCGGAACAAGAGCACGGAGGGAATGAGGTGAGTTATTATAAAAATATGTCTTTATTGTTAAACAGAGCGAAAGTTTAATTCTTATGGTGACCGCGAATACAGAGGAATATTTTTCATTTTTTGCACCTTCATAACTTCAATTCTTACCGTAACAAAAATTCATTATCTAAAGTAATGAACTTGTTTTAGAGCAATTAAATTTTTACAGAGCACGATCCCACAACTCGGAACTAACGTAGAGTGAAAATCTCTCCTCAGTAAATTAAAAGTAAAATCTGCAAATCCAACACTTGGAGTGTTTTAATTAGAAGCTCCGCGACACCGTCACCGCCTCGTAAAATTCTCTCTCCCGAGAAGGAAAAACAGTTTGTTCTCACACCCTTTTTACCATTAAATTACAGCTTTTTCGCCACTTTGTTGGTAGAGAGAACTGGAAGAAGCAGAGTCGGCTTCTGATTTTAGGGATCCATCTTTGTACGCTTGCACATGACGTCACGAAAAAAATCAATCCCTACTAATCCCTATTAACATTATAAATGAGAAAGTGTGTATGTTTGATACCCAATCACTTGGCTGAACGAATTTGGATGAAAGAACCACGCCATTTCCTTATGGAAATCGGACATTCGTCAAATTGGTCGAACTTCTGGTATGTTGCATGTTTCACCTGCCTGAACAAATGTCTGAATAGGCACAACCTCCTAAACCTTGAGAGTTATGAGATCAAAATGGTTGAATTATCTCAGATTATAAAGCACATCGCACTTTCATCATTTTTTGACGACGAGTATTACCCGAACGTGGAATATTTCTGCGATCATGATAAGTGACAATATGCACATTCACGAGACGAGAGTACCATCAACAACTTATATCAGTTTTCCGGTGTAGCGGATTTATGTTCCGATTCAATTTTGAGCAAAACATTCTTAGATTTTTGATTATCTCATGACCATATGCTGCTTGGCATGGCTGTTACGGTGGGAACTGTGTGTGAACGTTTAAATACAGCATATGGTATGAAATCTTCATATCTTATAATCAATGCTAGTATGATTTCGTTGCAAATATCTTGGCATTTTGTAAAATCTCACAATTTTTTTCGCGGAAATATTCCAATGTCAGATTTTGGATATTTTGTGTCGTAAAAATTGATATAAAGTTACTTATCCTCGTTTTTGTATCGTTTTCCCGTTCTCTGGTCGACGGTGTACTCGACCTCAAAAATGGTGAATGTGCCATGTACTGTATAATCTGAGATAATTCAACTTCAACCATTTTTATCTCACAACCCTTAGGGTTTAGGAGATTGTGCCCATTAAGACATTTGTTCCTTACGGTGATATATGAAACATATCAGAAATTCATCCAATTTAGCGGAAGTCCGATTTCTATAGGAATACGGCGTAGTTCTTTGGGTACAGAGATAGATTGTACAGTATATTCAGATAAGAGATAGACCGGATGTAAACAAAAGGTTCGGGTGATTTTCACGCTAACGCCGCCGTCTCGACGTAAAACAGGAGCCCTCATTGGTCAATTCGCAAATCTTAAAATATGTCGAATATTATAAACTTAAAAAAAGTTACTAAGTTTTATATTGTGTACCGTTCCTAATATTTCTAATCATTTTAATTCATACTTTAAGCTTTATAAAGTTATAATTTGTTAATATTAATATTTGCGCGTATTTCAGGTTCCTGATCATTCATTTTTTAAAGGTTTATAACTTTAAATTAAATTGTGAAGCGCTGAGTAATCATACGACGTTCAATATTCTTTCTTTCAATATGACTAAATAATCCCAATTATAGCAATCTGATACTCATGTCTCAATGTTTTTTCGCTGAATGTGATGAAAACATTTGAAAAAGGTTCGCTTATTGAAAAAAATCTACACCAGTTAGTACTTCGATTTCCAGGTAAAGGGAAAAGGCTCATTATCTGCCATATTGGCAGTGAGGATGGATTTGTTGTTGACGGTCTGTGGTGCTTTGAGTCTAAGAAAACTGGAGATTACCACGAGGAAATGAATGGCGAATCGTTTGAACAGTGGTTTGCAAAAAAATTACCGAACTTAGAGGAAAACGCAGTAATTGTGTTGGATAATGCGCCTTATCATTCTCGAAGAATGGAGAAGGTCCCAACAACGGCTTCAAGGAAAGTTGATGTTCAAAATTGGCTCCGCTCGAAAAATATCAACTTTGAAGAAGCAATGCTGAAAGTACAATTATTAAGAATTGTCAAGGATCACAAGGCGGAATATCAAAAATACGCCATTGACGAAATGGCAGCAAGTCAAAATAAAACTGTGCTCCGTTTACCTATATACCATTTCGAGCTCAATCCCATTGAGCTCATATGGGCAGAGGTTAAAAATTATATAGCTAAGCACAATACAACTTTTAAATTTTGTGACCTCAAAGGACTTTTCAAAGAAGCACTAGAATTAATAACAGCGCAAAAATGGGAAAACTGTATTAAGCACGTGAAAGACAAAGTTGAAAAGAGAATGTGGGAACTGGACAATATTTTAGAGGAACAAGTCGAGCCATTCATTATTGACGTTGGTGCTTCAGGCAGTAGCGATGATGAAAGCTCATCAAGCTCATCCTTCCAATAAAAGATGTCGTTCATCAAATTCGGTAAGTTATAAGTAATTATAAAGCTGCTGTGTTTTTTAATTAATTATTGACATTTTTGAACCCATTTTGGCAAAACCTATTCAAGAATCTACTTTCTGACAATGTTCAACCATGCACATTTTTTTACGTTTTGAACGTTTTAGTTTGGTTACATATTTACCTAGAAATCAAAAAATATACTAATCAATATTCTAAAAGCAATTTTAAGAGATATACGATTATTTTTAATTTAGGCTAATTTAAACGCCATTTTGAGATTATATTCGACTGTATTTCACCAAACATCAGGCGGCATCCGAAGCTGGAAATTGAAGCGAAAATTTTGAAACCCTTATGTATATTTACATCATTATATATTTCTTACCCCACCCCCACATGATCCTATATCCATCACCAATCGTATACACATCGAATTGTGCTAATTTACTACAAAGTTACGTAAAGCAGCATCTTCTATCTAAAATATGTACTGCGTGACTCTTAATACGTCCCTGCCGAATGTTACAGCGTTCGATGATCACGTGGTCTTGTTTATGTCCGGTCTATCTCTTATCTGAATATACTGTAGACTGCAATAGCACATAGGCTACTTTTTATATCAGGAAATAACTTTCGAATATCTATTTCACGGGCTACAGCCATAACGGCCTGATGGAATTTGACATGAGCTATACAGGGGGTGTTAATTAAGTAGGTATGTACCATAGATACAGATGATTTTTCGAGTAATTTTAACACAAAAAGCTTATATAAACGTCCGCAGATTCATTCTCAAGATACAGGCTCTTAAAATTGAAAAAAAAATATTTTCGTAAATTTCTTAAATATCTTTTGCCTAATCTTGTTGTAATTTTGTGGTATTTACATTCATGATTCACTTTATTAAGTCCAGTGAAAAATACACGCCACTGATGTTTGTGCAATTCTTGTTATGTTCTTTGGATTAACCAATTAAAAAAAAAACAAAACTTTTTGGTCTCTTGAACTTTTTGGTATCTTTCTTAGTTTTCGAGAAAAAAATATCCATTTGCACACAAAGAAAATGGTGAAAAGTTTATTATTTTTATAATTTTTTTATTACTAATTATGTAACAACAAATGAAGACTAAATTAAATTACATTACATCAACATCTAAACTAATGAATTATACTAATTTTCAAAAGAAAATTTTCTCCACATTCTTTGTGTGGTCCAGGGTTATACAATTAAGTTGTTTTTTCTCTCTAAAACTAAGCAAGATACAAAAAAAAATCAAGAGACTTTTTTCTATTTCTATTTGCTTATTCCAAAGAACATAATAAAAAATGCACAAAAATCAGTCGCGTATATTTTTATTTATAAATTAGCTCATTAATGTTATAAATAGAAGAATATTAGGTAAAAGGGAGTTACGATATTTACGAAGAACCATTTTTTTCTAATTTTAACAGCCTGTATCTTGAGAGCGAAGAAGTTGAGTTCATATGAACTTTTCATCTCATTTCTCAAAGAATCGTTTCTAAATTTATTTCACATACTTAATTAATACCTACCCTGTATAACTAGAGCACTTTGCATCGTGTATTAACTGCATTTCGACATTCGTTTTTTTATATATATACAGGGTGTCCGCAAATTTGGGGTTTTCCTTTTCAGAAACAACTACCCTTGAAATAACAAAGGTAATGTGTAGTGAAACGAGGACGACCAAGTAAAAAAAAAATAAAGGAAAAAGTACTCACTCTCCAGTTGACGAGAAGGGCTAAGTACGTCTCTGCCCGAAATCATACCGCTCCAACAGATAATGAAATCAGCTGATGCGCTACCGAGCAGACGCAGAAACCACATTGATTGTCTTACACTTAATGGCACATCTTCTAACAAGGAAGGCAAAATGTTGCGTAAAAAGTCTAGGTATTGCATCCCGTCCATTCGATTTGGGAGAATAAATGGTCCAATGAGCATACCGTTCACCATGCGAGCCCAAACATTCACCGAAAATGTTTGTTGAAAATGTGCCCGACGGACAGCGTGCGGATTTTATACTGACCAAACATGAGTGTTGCGAAAGTTATTCACCCCATTACGCGTGAACGTAGATTCGTCTGTCACCAATATGCACTTCAAAAAGTCCGGATTATTGTCATGTTGATGCAACAACCGCACTCTTGCTGGAAAATCGTCAGGTTGAAGGGCTTGTACACGTTGGACGTGAAACGGATACAGCCCCTCTTCACGCAGCGTTTGCCACACTTTAGTTTTTGATACTTGCACTTCTCTAGCCACGTCTCTAGTGCTTGTTGAGGGATTCTCGTCTACGCGATTACCTCTACACGCGTGACCGTAACCGTCGGTTGAAGGTTGCATACTGACCTGACACACTGACCCCGACTCAGTTCTGTCGTCGGGTTGAGCTAGTGCCCTAGTACCAGTCGGTGATGTCACGGCTACAGGACAGTATTCAGATATTTTTGATGTTGCAGAGCCCTTTCTCTCGGTTCCCTTAAGACATTGGTGTATATGGTACTAAGAAAAATTGCTTATGTTTTCAAGATCAACACGTCGTGTAAAGGAAGACCCCAACTTTGCGGACACCCTGTATATATATATATATATATATATAATCAATAGTTATTGGGTTTTGACTGGATATAAAATTTTAATGTACTCATTAACCCTGTCTTGCCAAGGGTGTCGGTAGATGGCGCCAGTGGAATTGTTGTGATAATCTAGGAAAATTAGCTACGGGTTGAGCATAAAATTAGCTAGAACGAAGCAGGGTTTTTTGCACGATAGTAAAGTAAATCGAATATTTACTCGATGTTTGTTAAATAATAAGCATTCAGTAATTTTATTTATGCTCATTTATTAGGCAGAGTTATGTACAAAAATCAATGATGAAATATATCCTTTTTTTTAATTATCTCAGGTAAAGATAAGTAGTGATACTGCTTTTCAATACAATGCTCAGTAATTGCTGTCATATCAGTCTAGATATTGTATCAGATCAAATCCTGCTTTGATTGGTGGAGGTTTTGCCGTAGTCGCAAAGTTCGTGTCCGCACACGAATACAAAAATAGGTTTTCTAGCTAAACCAGGTGATATATGAAGGCCCATCGTACGCAAATGTATTTTTCTCCAGCTCGAGAGATATTTCGAAAAATGCGACTATATTCACTAGATCCTTTACCTGAAAAACGCCTTCTCGTTGGTTGAGCTTGTGCCCTACACGAAATTGGCGTTAAAAATCGCAGTTACATAACGTTATTATTAACTCTCTGCCGCTGTATCTGATGTTTCACTATTACAATCCTCGAGCAAAGTTTCTGCTTCACAGTAGAAACAAAATAAAGCAAGAACATACCACCCTATACTTCCACATTTCACGTTGCAAGCGACTTACTTTTCTAGCGCGCTTTGACATTTCCATTCAACTGTTTGATCTTTACTAAAAGGCAGGTCAGCCCGGCCTTGAGCAGAGATTGCTCTAAAGAGGTCGAGGTATTGAGATTCAGTGGTGCAGTTGAAAAGAACTATTTTATGAATGTTGTATTGCCTTATTTTCACCTCTTATTCAGTGGGGCAATAATAATATACGGTATGTATCATTTTACGAGATATTTTGTAAGGATACACCGAGTAAAAAAAGACAAAGTACCGGGTACTGCACTGCTTTAAAGCCCTTTGACCTTTAATAATGTGTGGATGCACCCTGATGTGCTACGCATTCTCCAACGCGCCTAGGCATGCTTCTGATATTTTTTTTAAATAATTTTTAAAATTAGTTTTTATCTTTCGAAATTTCTCTAACAAAATTATTTTAGGCAGGTGGTCAATGTCCTCCTGTGGTATCTCATTCCAGGCAACCACCAACTCCTCTTGAAGTGCTTCTAGAGTCTGAGGAGGACGTTGCAAATTGAGCAATCTCCTACCCATCATATCCCACACGTGCTCAATTGGGGATAAGTCGGGAGATCTTGGTGGCCATGGTAACAATGTGACATCATTATGTTGAAAGAAGTCTATTGTGACTCTTGCAACATGTGGTCGGGCATTATCTTGTTGGAAAGTTGGATCTGCCAGGGTGTCAAGATAGGGTAAAAGATGGGGTTCTACAACTTCGTGGATATATCGCTGCGCGTTCATGTTACCTCTGATGAAGATTAAAGGTGACCTGGAACCATAAGCTATAGCACCCCAAACCATAACTCCAACAATGTGATGAACATGTCTTTCAACAAAAAACTGTGGATTCCTCCTTTCACCACGTCGCCTTCTAACCCTGGCACGACCATCGTGCATGCCTAAACAAAATCGAGACTCGTCACTAAAGACAATACTGTTCCATTCCTGATCGCAGAGTGACCGTTGTCTGCACCACTCAAGGCGATTACGTCGGTGTTCTCGAGTTAAATGGAGGACCCAGTGTGGCCGGTATGAAAACAAGCCAAAACTTCTCATTCGTCGGTAAACACTTCTCATGCCAATAGGTCTTTCGTGTTCTGCAAACCATTCATTTGCAATGGACCTGGTAGTGGAGAAACGGTCCCTTAAGGCCAATAATCTTAGGCGGCGATATTCACGGTCTGTTGTTCTACGGCGGCGTCCAGTGCCCCTTGCTCTTTGCGTACGGCCTTCTCGAAGCCATGCCTGACAACACCTAACCACAGTGTCTACACTTCTTTGCACTCTAACTGCAATTGCCCGAAAAGAAAGTCCCACTATACGGCCGCTATCAAACTCACTAAGTTGACGAAATCGTACAGGTCTCCGTACTCTATGCATCGTAACCGATCGTAAAGGATGTCAAGAACCAAAATCCGCCAACGTTGATTCTTTACTGCGGCTGAAATATCCATTTTTAGAGCGTTAGTGAATTAAAAAAAAGCAGTATAAAAACCGGAATGTCCAACTGATAAGGCTGAAAATTTTTTCACTTGTTATTTACAGTAAGATAAATACATTCACCAACTTTTATTAAAATAAAACCATTTAAACTGGGTGT
The DNA here is from genome assembly GCA_963669975.1 of Acanthoscelides obtectus. Lineage (NCBI taxonomy): Eukaryota > Metazoa > Arthropoda > Insecta > Coleoptera > Chrysomelidae > Acanthoscelides > Acanthoscelides obtectus. The sequence continues at coordinate 7,269,016 of CAVLJG010000006.1, forward strand.
TCGGATTTATATGTCAGTTAGTATACATACACAAGGTCAATAAACACCCTCACGATCACAAAAATTTGAAAAAGCACAAACACGAAATAAAAAGATCTACTGAAATTCTGAAAAGTCACTGTTGCAGAACTCATCAAAGTTGTAGTATGCTTTGTTGATCAAGAAGAATTTGGTTTTCGTTTTGAAAGGCTCGTCGGTAAGAAGCTTGACCTTATCTAGAATTACAGTATATAAGCGAATTCAGTAGTAATTAATATCGTTTCTATCGGTGTTGAGGTAAATAAATTTAACTTGTGGACGTTACGCCTGTTATACAAATGACGTTTTCTGTGGATGAATGATAAGCAATATACGAGGGCTGTTTCAAAAATAAGGATCCCAACGCAGTAACTTTGCTGCGCGTGTTGCTAGGCGAAATCTGGCAACACCGTTGTGTTTGTCGGCTCCTCGGCCGCCGATCCCAACAAGTCGCGCCTATTGGCGATGCTCAGTACCGACCTGACAGCCATGCTCAATTTGTTCGGTCATTCGCAAAAACGTTACCACCCATAGAAAATCATCGTCACTTGTGAAGGATACCATATGAGGGAGCATGTACAAGCATTCAACATGTTCTCAAATGGTGAAGAGAGGGAGGCCGTCGATCTCCGAGGAAGTTGTGGGGGAAATTGTGCTCAAAGATCGGCGAGTCACGATCTGGTGATAGGCGGTGGAAATTCCTGATCCTGATCAACGTTTACAATGGTGAATTCGTTTTTTCAAATAAAAAATTCCTTGTGCTTTAGAAAATGTGGGAACCCTATTTTTGAGATAAGCCTCGTAAACCTTATTTGACACATAAATCATTGACTTTAAACTGTGAAATAAGCTTAACGATTTTTGTGATTGCCAAACCACATTTTCGTGTCGTTAAACTCCCTATCAACAGTGTTTGAATTATTTATGGCACGCCACTGACATGATCGTAACCTTGCTCTATTCGTAACTGGTAGCAGTAGCAAGAAGATGCAACAAGCACCTTTTGTGTTTGGATTACTGGGGGCTTTGTAAGGACAAGTAGAATACCGACCCACTTCATTACGTTTCATCATAACTTATATTTATTTGAACCAATCCGGGCAGTGATAATTTAATTTTGGACGATAAAGTGGACACATTGAATTGGAACGTTATAATTTATTTAGACGGGCTTCATAGAATCGTGCAAATAGGCTCATGAATTAATCAACTGCCTTGCGCTTATACGAGGGGAGCTCGTTTGTAATTTATACTAAGTGACATATAAATCCGAACACCCAGTTTAAATGGTTTTATTTTAATAAAAGTTGGTGAATGTATTTATCTTTCTGTAAATAACAAGTTTTTTTAATTCACTAACGCTCTAAAAATGAATATTTCAGCCGCAGTAAAGAATCAACGTTGGCGGATTTTGGTTCTTGAAATCCTTTACGATCGGTTACGATGCCTAGAGTACGGATACCTGTACGATTTCCTCAGCTTAGTGAGTTTGATAGGGGCCGTATAGTGGGACTTCGGGAAGCTGGACTTTCTTTTCGGGCAATTGCAGTTAGAGTGCAAAGAAGTGTAGACACTGTGGTTAGGTGTTGTCAGGCATGGCTTCGAGAAGGCCGTACGCAAAGAGCAAGTGGCACTCTTTCTCCACTACCAGGTCCATTGCAAATGAATGGTTTGCAGAACACGGAACACCTATTGGCATGCGAAGTGTTTACCGACGAATGAGAAGTTTTGGCTTGTTTTCATACGGGCCACACTGGGTCCTCCCTTTAACTCGAGAACACCGACGTAATCGCCTTGAGTGGTGCAGACAACGGTCACTCTGGGATCAGGAATGGAACAGTATTGTCTTTAGTGACTAGTCTCGATTTTGTTTAGGCATGCACGATGGTCGTGCCAGGGTTAGAAGGCGACGTGGTGAAAGGAGGAATCCACAGTTTTTTGTTGAAATACATGTTCATCACACTGTTGGAGTTATGATTTGGGGTGCTATAGCTTATGGTTCCAGGTCACCTTTAATCTTCATCAGAGGTAACATGAACGCGCAGCGTTATATCCACGAAGTTCTAGAACCCCATCTTTTACCCTGTCTTGACACCCTGGCAGATCCAACTTTCCAACAAGATAATGCCCGACCACATGTTGCAAGAGTCACAATAGACTTCTTTCAACATAATGATGTCACATTGTTACCATGGCCACCAAGATCTCCCGACTTATCCCCAATTGAGCACGTGTGGGATATGATGGGTAGGAGATTGCTCAATTTGCAACGTCCTCCTCAGACTCTAGAAGCACTTCGAGAGGAGTTGGTGGTTGCCTGGAATGAGATACCACAGGAGGACATTGACCACCTGATCAGCAGCATGCCTAGGCGCGATGGAGAATGCGTCGCACATCAGGGTGCATCCACACATTATTAAAGGTCAAAGGGCTTTAAAGCAGTGTAATCATTTTGAAATTTTTATCATTTACTTATTATGCTTCATTAAGTACTTATACAAAATTTTATTAAAATAAAACCATTTAAACTGGGTGTTCGGATTTATATGTCACTTAGTATAGATTGTTTGGTGTAGTGGACGAAAATATTTTTCAGGTTTTTCTCTTGGCCGTTTTAGTAATAATTGTTTTGCCACAAGCCTCTGCGATGGATAGGTTCCCAGATACGAGAGTTGTCCCAGCGAAGAAAACACAAACATTTTGTAAAAAATGTATTTATTTTATTTGCATTCAAGTTTATTTATTTATATGTTCAATAAGTTCGATACCCTATTTATAGTAAGAACTGTCTTGCTCCTCAAACTAGCCATTAACTGCCGACATTACTTCTTCATCGTTGGAAAATCTTTGATCACTGAGCCATTTTTGGAAACAGAAAATAACCCGAGAGGGATAAATCTGGTGAATAGGGTGCATGAGGTAGCAACTCAAACTTTAATTCGTTAATTTTGGCCATTGCAATAACGGATTTGTGAGCTGGTGCTTTGTCTTGAAACAACACCTTCTTCTTAACCAAATGCGGTCGTTTTTGCTTGATTTCATCGCTCAAACGTTGCAATACTCGCCGTTGATAGTTTTACCTTTTTCAAGATAGTCAATGAAAATTATCCCACGCGCATCCCAAAAAAACCGACGCCATAACCTTGCCTGTACATGAAACGATCTTCGCCTTCTTTGGGGCCGGTTGTCTCTTTTGAGTCTATTGTTTTGATTGTTCTTTTGTCTCGGGTGTGAAGTAATGGACCCATGTTTCATCCATGGTTATGAAAAGACGCAAAAATTCTGCTTTGCTGCTGTGAAACTTCGCTTAACACTCCATTGAAACATCTTCAGACTCTGTTTTTGCTCGATTGTGAGCAATCGCGGCACCCATTTTGCACACAGCTTTTTCATGTCCACATTTTCAGATAATATGCGATGAACCGCACTTTCTGAAATGCCTACTATGTCTGCTAGCTCACGCACTTTCAGTCGACGATCATTCACTACCGCTTTGTGAATTTTCTTCATTTCTGGAGTCGTCACCTCATTTGGTAGACCACTGCGATGCTCGTCTTGGCATACGGCCTCGTTTAAACTCTGCTACCCAATATTTTACTGTTGTAAACGAAGGATCAGACTCACCCAGAGTAGAATCCAGTTCAGCTTTTATATTGGTTGGGCTGAAACCTTTGAAATAAAAGTATTGTACCACGCAACGATGACAAATTTTCTCCATTTTCACATATTCACTGAAAACGTTCAGTATTGGTGGCTGCCAAACAAATACTTAACAACGTGGCGTCTCCAAACCTGACACATATGCTTTATAGGTTGCATACTTTCTAATACAATGATATTTTTCAAACAACTATGGCCATCTCAAGGTCAGGCCGGGTACTTCTGGGACCACCCTCGTACAGTACCTCGCATTCTTAGCTGGCCACCCTGTACATAGCCTCTGAAAAATATTCTCTGGAGTCGGATCGCCTACCTATCAGCCGCGACTGCTGCTTGCATCGTGTTCTGATATGGAATCACTCTAATTTCTGTCGCGCAACAGCATAGTGTTTTCTATGCTATGACGGTGCTACTACGGAGCCACGTCTGCCCGTGTTTAAGTATCGGGAAGACGCGACATTTCCAGATGCTCTACTGGTAGGGAGTGGAAAGAATGTCTATGGACTAATCGTATAGACTATTCTCAGAGGGTGTAGTTTGTGCTGAACATATACCTTTATGCATTTATAAGGGCATTGCGTGGAAAGTACAGAGTCAACCTACTCGTTTGAAAACCCGCACAGCACTGAGCTACCATAGCTTAGAGCTGTTCTTCACTAGCTTAATAACAACAAGCTTCTTGAAAGCTACATTTTAGTAAATTTTCTCCATCTTTCACCAACACAATAGAATTATACTTTTTACTTACGTCCTGCATGTATGAACATGATTGTTTTTCAGATTAACTAAATCCAATTACCCGTGTATGCAACTAGGAGATTATTGTCATGTCGCAAAGTACGTAAATCGATTGTCCTTGTTTGTCTGTCACAATACGAGGTCTGTACATTAACACGTTAAACGCCAAGCATAATGATAGAAAAATGTCCATCAAGCCAAAGCGCCAAAGTCATGTTTCCAACAAATAATGTGTCTAATGAGTCTACGTCAAAAACTGACACAAGACGGGAACGAGATGTACTGAAAAAAAGAAGGAAAATCACATGAAGTTGGACGGTATTGTAAATGGTGTTATAATAAAAATAAGGGATGAAATAGCAAAAAATAAAATTCCAAAAGTTACTACATATTGTGACAATTGTGAAAGAAATTCCCACTTTTGCCTTGCCTGTTTCATAAAAAAATGAAATTATCTTATATTTTGTATTCTTATATCATAACTTGTTTATATACTCGTATATATTTATATATATAAAAGAAAATGATCGTTCGGTGAAAGGTATACAACAAAAAGTAGGAAAATAACGGGCAAAATCCGCAAAAAGGAGGAAAGTGGATTTGAGCAGAAAATAAGATATCCTATTTCTATTGAATACCTCTAAGGCTTTTGATAATATCAACGATCAGCTTTTTATGTTTTACTAAAGCAAATATTGCCCTCAGAAAATAGGATAGGTCGTTTCGCGCCTGATGAAGCCAACCAGCAGAAATACGTATCGCTCGGGTTACCTATCCTATTTTCTCCTCGAATCCACTTCCCTCCTTTTTGCGGATTTTGCCCATTATTTTCCTACTTTTTGTTATATACCTTTCTCCGAGCTATCATTTTCTTTTTGTAGATCGCTTGGGGTTGAAGTACCACGGCAAGTGGCTATAACCGGCCGCGTGGTTGTGGTTAGATGTCTCCTTGAAAATTCGAGGTCTTCTAGCCATTTTATACTACAATGTGTAGGTTGGCTCTTGTTGTGGACTTCGTGTGTTGTTTTTTCCTCTCCATCTTCGTTTCCTCAGGTTACACTCGTATCCGGATTTATGGGCATGTGTATCTACTTTTGTAGTTACATATGTGCGTTCATTTCGGGCCTGATGAAGCCAACCAGCAGAAATACGTATCGCTCGGGATACCTATCCTATTTTTTGCTCGAATCCACTTTTCTCCTTTTTTCGGACGTTGCCCATTATTTTTTGTCCATATATATATATATATATACAGGGAGACTTCGAAGTTGAGTCATTAATTTTCAAATAATGATTGTAGAAGGAAGATAAACCAAAATATGTGTGTAAAAATAAAAAAAAATTGAAAAAATTTTTTTACCTTGTTTTATAAAGTATCCTCCCGACAAGTATTTCAGTGCGGACCTGCATTTGATCGTGAGGTCTTGGAGCACCGGCATGCAGTCCCCTGTGTGGTCTTAAGTCACCTGATTCACGAGCCCGTTGTACAACATTAACAAAGGCACGAGGGGTAAGGTTGCACTCGATTGGGAAACCGATCCGCATAAACATGTGCCATTTTTTATTTCGTTTGAGCCACGCAACAGACACCACTATTCAAACGCGTTACCGACTGACACTGACTGTATACAACTGACTAAAATAATTGTAAAAACATCGTTCCAAATTCTTTCGCTTTTTTGTTTCCGATGCGATGAACCAAACACGAGCACATAATATTATTATTGAGACAGGGCGGAACTCAAACTTCCAAAGGGCTATAACTTTGTTACTTTAATTTTACCAGAAAAATGGTAAAGGAAAAAAACATTTCTTTTGATCAGATCTACTCACTGTTAAAATAAATGACTCAACTTCGAAGTCACCCTGTATATATATATATATATGTAGGTGAAAAATTAAAGCTTCCGCCTTGATGATTGCACAAAATGGTGGTCATGGAATAATGAGTGAGATGAACCTTTGACAGAAGTGGCTTCACGACGTAATGCTCTAATGTTTTCTAAATAATTTTTAATCTGTCTTTAACTTGTCTTGTCATATTTTATATAATTTTAACCATTGTACCATGTATCCAGCTCTCACCATGTTACTGGACGTTTCCCTCATCCTATACGAAAACAACAATTAGCAACATCCTCACATACTACTGTAAGTTGATTCAATTTAAATTCATTTTGCACTTTTGTTGCTACTGTTATCATTGTAATTGCAGCTCCTGATGATGATGGCAAAGTCCATTGAAAGCTAGAGAGAATTAAAAAAAGTATAAAGAGTCCTCTTTGCTTAAATGTTGTCGAAGTACCCAACAAAAGGCGGAAGCTTTAATTTTTCACCTAACTGGTCTAGACGACAACGACCACGTCTCAAGTTATATATATATATATGCATTTCCACTGGAATCTAAATTGAAATATGGACCTCTGGTTGGAGTCACCGTGGAAATAAATTGACAACAAAGCGGTCCGTCCGGACCGCCGAATCGTTTAACGTGTTACGTAATGGGACTGATCTTTTTTAATTTCTTTTATTCAAATGCAATTACAATTTTATATTGTCGCCCTCAACATAACTTCCTACTGAAGCCGCACACGCTGGACACGGTTTTTCCACTCCTCATAATAGTACTGATACTCCGATACTGGAATAACCTTCAGCTGGTCGCTTACAGCCGTTTTAATGTTTTCGCCTGTCCCGTCAGTGTTCACGCACTCAAAATCATGTTTTGAATGTGACATAGCATCTATTTCTTTACAGTTTGAGTATGGTGATACTTTGGACATGCGGCGACATATTCAAGACCACCTATTTCATCGTTCGAGAGGCTCCAATACAATTTTGGGTGTGCGGAAGCATCCAGGTTACTGTAGATATTCTTATATTACTTCAGGTAAGACATCAGAGTTGCAATAGTTCACAAAAAATACTCGCAAGACAGCTATGGATAACGGAAAAATTGGATAAAATTTCTGGCTCTAGTCATAATCGCACGAACATTAATTTCAGCAAAAAATTGCAATGTTTTGATATACTGGAAGTATGATTTATATACAGGATAAAAAGAAGTGGTCCTAGGATACTACCTTGGGGGACTCCAGTTTTGATGAAATAGCTTTATTTATCTTGGTCTGATAATCTGAAAACCATTTCACTGCTTTTCATATACTCAGTATGGTCCTGTCTGTTGTTTCAAATGCTCTCTTCAAATCAAGAAATACAGCTATTATCATCTCATCAGTAACTTTAGTCCTTGTCGCACTTTCTCTCACTAGCTCGAGGGCTGTACCTGTACAAAATATCTTCCGAAATCCCGCTTGTGTTTCAACTTAAATTTTGTTTTCGTCTACGCATTTCAATATTTGCTCATGAATTATCGACTCTAATAATTTCTCAATATCTGCTAGAAAATTTGCTGCTCTTAATTCATTATACAGGGTGCTTGGTGCATCGTTTGCCAAATTGAAATGGCGGACAGGGGTGGTCTTTTTCTATCACCCCAGGTCCCTCAAACAGTGTGCCCAACGGCATTAATTATGTAGATTTTTTAATTTTTTTAGTAGAAACTCCAAAATGTAATACACAAAGTGAAATAAAAAAAAGACGTTGTACGTGTAAATTATACACAACAGGGTTGTCCAATAGGGACGCAGGAAAGTAAACGTCAATTTGACATAGACGCCATCTTTGTTTTCTGTCACCGACATGTCATTTTGTTAGTTGAATGTTTACCATTGATCGCTATGGAGTCGTATTCGATTGAAGACCGCATTAAAGTTATTCAAGAGCACTACAAGAATGGTGCAAAAATAAAAAACACATTTCGCGCGCTTCGTGAACATTTCGGTCGCAACAACCGCCCAAACGAAACAACCATCGGTCGTCTGGTGCGTAAATTCGAGGCAACAGGTTCTGTGGCAAATCGGCCAAGGAGCGTTCGCACACCGGAAAATATTGCTGTCGTGAAGGAGAGTGTGAGAGACGATCCGAAACAATCAACAACGCGTCGATCCCAAGAATTGGGCATTTCGAGAACCAGTTTGCTCCGCATTCTCCACGAGGATTTGAATGTACACGCCTACAAGATCCAATTGACACAAGAGCTGCGTCGGGCCGGCCATTTTTCGCACCGAACAAAATTGACCCTGTACACAAAATTTGCAAATTCAAGAAATTGTTTCAACTTTTTTGTGGCTTGTGGCATACCGTTAGAATCGGAATAAACTAGAGTAGTTTTTAAAAGGATTCTAAGAACGTGAACGCTTTTAGCTTTTTTTACAGAAATTCAAAATTGAGACTTACATTTTTTTGTTCTTCTTTGTAACCCTTTGTGAGTTTATAAATAAAAAACTACATGCTGCTGGCAAGTAATGTTGATTTTGTAACATTGGTACAACATCACCCATTAAGACAAAATTAATCATTATTTGGGCATACTTTTTATTTTTTTTATTTCACTTTGTGCATTAAATTTTGGAGTTTTTACTAAAAAAAATTAAAAAATCTACATAATTAATTCCGTTGGGCTAAAAACTATTTGAGGGACCTGGGGTGATAGGAAGAGACCTCCTCTGTCCGTCATTTCAATTGGGCAAACGATGCACCGAACACCCTGTATTATTTGGAATTCACTTTGTGTCAAGTTAAATCTTTAAAATGCATATAGTTTTAGGATTTACTAATTCGAACTGTATTGTGTGTGCAGGTATTTATGTATAGGGGCAGTACAGAAGCCCGTAGGTCAACGACTGGTCCACACCGGGTCGATTGAGTGGTTATCGTCTGGACGCACGACGAGCAGCCGGCAACCAAGAAGGCCGACTTGCACTGCTGCCAACTGGTACGTTCACAAAATTACGGAAATATCGTGGATATTCAATGGAACCATTATGTGATCGAATAGTACAATTTGCTTACTCTACAAGTCGAGAAGTCGTAAGTTTGCTTTATTCGGAAAACTGGCATGGACACTGTTCATAACTCCTGTTTAAAGTTAAGAATTCCAAGTTGAATAATCTGTGAAAATAAAAAGTTCGCCAGTTTTGGTTTGAAAAATAATGTTAAAATCGCTTTAAAATAAACTAATCTCAAAATACTCTTCAAGGTCTTGTATAGCACTTTGATCTAGATACTTGGTCACCTCAGAAATTATAATGTTTATCCATGTTTGTAAACATTGAATATACCCCCACCGTAAACCAGATCAATCTTTTTTAAATAAATTACAACGTTTTTTGTTCCAATAAATCATTATTTAGCTTTCCATTAACTTTTCTCCAAAGCCGACCATTTTCGAGTTATAAGCCATTGAATTTATTTATTTATTTAAACTCTTACAAACAGATTTGAATGTAGTTACATGTAGGAGTGCTTACTGGCTAGTAGAGAAACAGATTATACACAAAAACTTATAACTAAAAGAAAAACTATAAAAATTAACAAACAAATAAAATGAGATAAGGATGTTTTACTTAAATTTAAAATCACTCTTAAATTGTCTCACAGTAGACGAAATGAGATCCACATCACAATTTTGTATATAACTATTACACTCATACATTATTCTATTGATAGAAGAACAAGTTACAGGTGAACCGTGAAAGAGTCTGTTGCCTCTTATTCTCAAGTTGATTCTAGGAACAGCAAAGAATATATTATTTACTAGGGAACACTTCTTATATTTTAAATTATTAATTATGTAGTAAATGAACAAGATATCATTCAAACCACGCCTAACGCTCAACCGCACAATTTTAAATTCTGTTAGCATACTATTATAAGAGATCATCATTGTTTTGGGTGACAAGACAACAGAGGCATACTCCAAAATAGGTCGGACCAATGAGTTGTACAAATTATTATAGACTTAGTTTACTTAAAGTGCTCTGGATTCCTTATCATATAACCCAGCATCCTATATGCTTTGTTTACAATAGTTTCATAATGCTGATTAAATTGTAGGTTAGTTTGAAAACAGACCCCAAGATCCTTACATTCATTTTTCTTACTTAGCAATAAATTATCAATTTTGTAATTAAAATCTATAAATTGTGATTTTCGTTTAAAAGTTAAACTATGACATTTTTTTATTCTCCTTGAACCACTGGGACACTGAACTTAAATCAGTTTGCACTTCAATACAATCTTGAAGGCAAGTTATATGCTTGTTTATTTTAAAATCATCAGCAAATATGAGACATTTGGCATATTTTACACAGTTTGGCAAATCATTCAGAAAAATTAATTCCTAAAAAGTCCCACAAATGCTTAAAAACTCGGTTAAAAACTATAATTTTTGATAAATCCATTTTTTATTCTCAAAAACTGCATGTTTTGTGCATTTTATTGAGCTTTCTTTCTTCAACCGGAACTTGTTAACAAATATATGTACATCTCTGAAATTGTTTGTGAATATTCCTCTTCTATGGAAGAATGAAACGAGTGATTACTTTTGTTCTTGTAACTTTTCCTTTTCGAAAATTCTTTGATTTTCTTGAAGCCTCGTCTCGCAGCAAGTTGAGTTTTCAAGGAAAGCAAAGATTTTTCGAAAAGGAAAAGTGATAATATAAAAAGTAATCACTCGTTTCATTCTTCCATAAAAGAGAAATATTCACACACAATTTCAAAGCTGTACTTATATTTGTTAACAAGTTCCGATTGCAGAAAAAATGCACAAAAAATGCATTTATTGACAAAAAAAATGAAAACATTGCACACGATGAAATTATCAGATGAAAAGGATTTAGAATTCTGCTGCAAACAGGAAGTTGAAAAAAATTGCCACCTTAAGGGAATTTGTTAAGAAATATACAATTATATTAAGCTGGAACCTTACTTGGTAGTGCTACACACCATATTTCCGCTTTTACTATGGGTATGTCGTAAAACTTTGCAGGTAACTACCGCTACCACCGACGAGACGTCCACCATTTTGTCAGAAAGTGCCGTCACAGCTGTCACCGCCTGCGCAGTGGCGCCCATCTCCAACAATATCGTTTCTACTGTTGATGATGTATCCGTTACACCGCCGCCCAGTGGTTGTCTAGATTCGTCGTCTACTCCCAACTGCCTTGAGGTTTGTGTCAATTGAGTAGATAGAAAGTAGATAAACGGATATACCTCAAGGCTCGATCTTGGTCCCAATCTTCTTTATGTTCTGCCTAAACGAATTCTGAAGCCGTATTTGAAGACATTTTCATTTTGATATCTGATAAAGTACATACAATTCTGGAATTAAATGCAATAATTTAATTTTTGTTTCTTTGTTGAAGATTTTTTCAGCATCAATGCCACAATGTCAATTTTGTATAATTATTTTCTGTAATTTTACATTAATTCTTGTCTATTAAAATGTCATCACTATCCATATTCATCCAATATTCATAAGGTGATTTTTTAATTTCACATTAAACATTTTTAAATTCGAATACTGTTTAATATCATTATTTAGTCTATACTCCCTTTTGAAATACATATTTACTAATTATGATACTGTTACAGTTTTGCAGATGACACTCTATACTGCCTTTAGTTTCGTAGTTATGATAATGACTATTAAATTTTGAGAAATTTTCTAAATGTGGTGGTAATACACGATTTTTTAATTTGAATATGAAAATGAGTACTAAATAACATATGAAATTTTTTACATTCAACGATTGTAGTTCTTCTAACATAGACTTAATCCTAGCATGTTTGTTTTTATTTAAAATCATTTTCATAGTTTTATTTTGTAGAATTTGTAATTTTGAAAGCCTATCCACATATTTTTGTATAAATACGATTCATAGTTATTGTCGAAATAACCAGTTAAATGGAAGCCTTTTCTTTGGGATATCGACAAATTATGCTAAGTGTACCCTCTTGTCTTACAATACTCAAGCTTTCAACACACTATGCTGCCATCATCAGGAGCTAAAAATAAATTAAAAATAGTAAAATAGCGACCATGCTCAATTGAAGAAATTTTACTTACTCCGTCAGTGAGAATAGTGCTAGTATTTGAAGTTAAAAAATGTAAAAGAATTAATTTTACATCAACAATATAATTTAAACATTTTTCACAATAAATTCTAAAAGTTTTCGATTACGTTTTGAACTAGAACTAGTGCTCCTCTTAATGTATCACACACATTTTGATTTTTGAACAAGAAACCAGTCGCCCTACTGCTGCCTCAATGAAAATGGTTCCAAGTTCACACAAAAATTCTAATCTCTCGACCACGTTATCATTTTTAGGTTATTCCAAAATGTAAACTAAAATTTATCTGATTAATTGCTATCCAAATCCTTCTGCAGTTTAGTAGTTTAAGCTTAGTCATGTTCTGCATAGTTTTTTGACGTAGATTCAGTTTTCGATCACCTTGCCATGTGTCTTCTTTTACATTTTTTAACAGCAAATACTAGCACCATTCTCAGTACATTAAGTAAAAAAATTTCTAATAAATTGATCATGGTTGCTATTTTACTATTTTTAATTTGTCTTTAGCTCCTGATGATGGCAGCATAGTATGTCGAAAGCTTGAGTATTGTAAATCAAAAGGGTACGTACACTTAGCATAATTTGTCGATATCCCAAATAAAAGTCTTCCATTGATTAATAAAACACAGTTGTATTGATTGTCTATGGAAATAAAGATATTGTATTGTATTTATACTGTAAAAACAGAACTTGCAACTTGTGGACTGAAAAGTCTTGAATATAGGTAAACCGAGTATAATGCTTTTTCCTTTTCGAATGAAGGTGGTGAGCGCCGAAGTCCATGCAGATGCCGATTCTGAAGACGCAGGTGAAAATCAACCGTTATCTTCCAAGGTGGCAGCCGCGAATGGCCTTGTACCTCACCACAGACGACACAGGGTCTCATGCAGACGAATGGTAAAATAAAACTTAACAACCTAATTTTGTTCAGTTTATTTACATGATGTCCTCAGAGTTTTGACCTTCCTTTACAGAGCCTATAGGTAGGACAATAATAAGCATGTTTTTTTGGTAATATACACCAAAGCTTTGAGATAACCTAAATATTAGGACCCACAAAGCAACCCCTCTACGTCAAAACGTATGATGTGAGTGTACTCAGAACGTCATGGATGTTTCTTTCTATCAGAGCTGCTTATGTTTGTTTATATAATGCAAAAGCCGTCTGGTTGAACACAGTTAAAGATCTAGACAGCCTCAAAAGTTTACAAACAAAAACAAGTGACAGGGCACTATTTGAAATTCCTTCGGTGGGACAAGCTATGTTTTTATTTTGTCCTTGTAAAATGGAAGAGAAGCCTAAAAGGCTGAGTGCTGATTGGGTGTTCATTATCCTTTGGATTTTGAACGACAAATGGCGCCCCCTGAGTGAGATGAAACATTTGCATCTCATCCTAGTCTGGAACAGTTGTCATCACAAGTTTTCATTTTCAAATTACCTGAAAATTTTAAAGTTTTTAAAATTCCGAATTTCCTAAAATTATTTTTAAAATAATCAGAGTCCAAAATAACTTAACATTTTTTTAATTGCCACTCAGCCCTCGTGACTCGACTAAAAATGTGGGCTTAAGAACTCCAACTGTTACGCTGTGAAGTATTTTTATGAAGTGATATATCGACGGCTGGTACAATTTAATAATTTTAGGTTGTGGGGGAGAATGGCGATTGCAGAGTCAGCATGCTTGTACATAGGCATACATTATGACGAACGCTTTCAAGGGGCTGGACCTAGGAGGATAAGGCGTGGACAGTATGATAGTAGTGATGGTGGTAAAGGTGGTTATAGTGGTGGTAGTTGGTGGATCGAGCGTGGGTTTTTGGTGTGTGAAGGTTATGATAATGTGAAGAGAAATACATCTATTCACCGATTTTGGTATCACTTTCATACCTCCATATCTCCTGTATTAGAGTATTTTTTAAGCCCACAGACATAGTTTTTCAGTTTAATCTTGTCGCCTAGAAAATATTGCCACTACGTATGAGCATTCTACAACTATACTTGTCTCTGTTAGCATAACAAAAAAATTAAAGAACATTGCTGGTTCAATGGAATGAGTGGCTGTTTTCTCATTACTTCATATCAATTACATGATCCAAAAATATGATACATCAACATATGTACTATGAACTGACGGGATATTTCCTGAATTTCATCAAAATCCAAGCAGGAAAATATGCATATTGTTACGCATTTTTTGAATTTCCGTTTCCCACCAAAAACCCAGCGCTCACTGCATGTAATCGAGCTTCCAAGGACGAATTTTTCGGAAATCGAGTGACCAAGTCGGCCCTTAGTTGACAGTGACGTGGTTCGAGGCATATTCAAAAGTTTCATTACCCCCGGTGAGTACCAAAATTATGGTAGAATCCATTGAGTAACGTTTACTCAGTTTAAATGTGTATATAGTTATATTTTTAAATAATTTTTAGGTTAGCTATGGGGTTATATTAATGAAACATTTGATCTTGTGTCGCTTTGTCACTACTGGGTAGTTTCTGTTGCGTTGTGAGACTTTGTGGACTCAGAGCTAGCAGGCTATTGGGTTATCTACCACCGCAAAATGTAACATTTCCCAAAAATGTGTCAATAATTTTGCCTTTACTTTTATAAACAATAAATGATTTATCTATGCCACCAAACAACTTTCATCTCCTGTTTATCGATTATAGTTAGGCATGTTTAAATAGTACAAACATTTAAGTGACTGTTCTTTCATATTCATAAATTTCATTTCTTATCTTCCCTTTACAAATTTTCCCAGCTTAATTGTTAGAATCATTTTGCTGAAAACATTCACTAAATTCATGATAACCCTCGTATAGATTTGCTGGCTCTGGATCTGCTGAAACTTTTAGTTAGTTCGTGAATGCGTTTAGACGATACGTCGGAAGATTTAACGATCAGGACTTCCATTTTGTAAAGTTGTTTTCGTTAATTTGTAAGCACAAAATTTGTTGATGTTATCGAGAAGATTTATAAAAGTAGGAGACAATCTCCAGAGGTAAACGTGTAAGGAGTTGTCTTTACGGCTATGTATCACATAGTTTACGTTGTTTCAATGGATGAACTACCAGACGCTTTGTGGAGCAAAGTAATTCGACTTATGACATTTTTACGTATTCGTTGATAGGACGGCTACAAGAACAATTCAGTAAAATTGTATAAGTAGATGTGTGAAGGAAAGGTTGAGACTAGCATCAAATTTGTCTAGTCTCCTTAGTAAAAAAGCCTCAAGTCGAAAAAATTGACTTATAATCTATTATACCATCATTTATCATTCATAAAAATCAAATTCCTAAAAAAAAAACAAATGGGCAAATCTTAGACTATTTGTCCATATGAGGTTTGTGTCAAAGCACAGCATTGCCAGATGGATCGGACAGAATTTATCCTACTTTAAGAAACCCTCAAATCACAATTAATTAATGGAAAGTGGTAGGTTTGGTTCAAAACACATCCTTAAGTAAAAATCCCCAAAATTTAGAGAAAATACCCCAACATGGCAACCCTGTCAAAGCACCACTGGTCATGCTTCTGGTTTTTGCAGCACGAACAGTGTTGCCGTAGTTTCTCCTGGTATATGGGCTTCATGATACTGCACCAGAGGTGACGCTCACAGACATATTATCAATTTTTACGGACTATAGCTCAAACCTTTCAATGGATTTCGACATTTGAGGCATCTGGAGCGGAGTGTTCAGTGTCCCGTCCGGCCTACTGCTGTCGGGTGTTTTGTCTTGTTACGCAATAAACATGCGTGTTAATCTTTTTAACACACTTCATTTGGCTGCTTGATTTACTTTTGCAAGGGAAATTGCTGCTAGATTAATCAATTCTAAGCTTCAATTTTTGAATTTCATAATTGCTATGATAATACTAAAAATCTGGGAACGTCTGCTATATTGGGCAAGGGTAATAATCACACGTCCTTCAGGATTTTTAACCACTCAAGGGCGATCGTGTTTGAAATATATTTTTTGTATTTCTATGGATAACAAATATACGTACTTCTACTTCCACTTCACAATTATGAAATGATTAAGTTCCATATTACTTTCTACATAGCATTTGGTAATTGATCTGAATGTTGTCTAATAAACCAATCTGTATCATTGAGGCAAAAAGGCTCGTGCATAATCTTAGATATGTATGCTTATTTATTCCAGAAAAATATTCCTTAATTATATTCCCCCAAAGAACGCCAGATGAACTATGTTTATATAGGTAGGTTGAAGGTATTATTTTGGCCTTCATGAGATTTCCAATTTCAAAAATACAGAATATAGCAACATTGATTGGTGTGTTGAATTAAATGTCTTTTATTGACCACATGAGGGTAAATAATTCAGAGCTCTAATGCAAGAATCCGTTGATGTATATGTAACCTAATTTTCAGCAATTTTAAGAAATCGGATTAATTCGGAAATTTGCACAGGAGTCAAAAAAACCAAATTTTAAAATAAAAAAAAAATTAATTTTGAGATTTAGAAAAAAATTAGATCAATGAATTTGAAAAATAACTGGAAAATTCGAAAATTTGAAAACTAATTCGAAGATTTGGAAACTTTGAAAAAATTAGCAGAACAATTTGGGAATTTTAAACAAAAAATTATACAAAATGGAAAAGTTACATAAACATGAATGAAAATATACCAGAAATCGAAGCTCTTGATTTTGAGTACCTTTGTTGTCGTTTTGAGACGGAACATTCAGAAAATAAATTGTTTTAAAAAAGTAACAAAAAACACGCTTTAATAGCAAATTGGAGTAAACAGAAGAAAATATATTGATCAAGTATAGGAGAGTTTGTGTTACTGCAATAGAAAGTCCAACGATCAAGTATGACTAACCAATTTTGAATGAGATCAATGTAAAAATTAAAATATTAACAAAAAATATCAATTATAATAAAAAAGCGTGGTGTCCAAATACCTATATTTTCATAGATAACTAAAGTTTTGTAAATAGTAATTAAAAAAAATTAATCTAACATATCAAGCATTCCACGCTTTTTACAATAATTGATTTTTTGTATCTTATATTTTGTATTGATCTTTTTCCAAATTGATATTAGTCATACTTGATTGTTGGACTTTCTATTGCTCACAAACTCTTCTATACGTATACTTGAAAAATCGTTTTCTACTTTTTACTTCGATTTGCTATTAAAGCATGTTATTTACGTAGAATTTTGGATCTAACGCGTTCTTGCATTGGAGGGTTCATTTATAGGTTTAAAGAAATACACATACATGAACATGTTTACAGTTAGCAGGGAAATTCCATGCAAGGGAAAATACTATCTCCGAAGAATTAGAAATAAGCTTCACTTTTAAATTGCACTCTAGACCAAAAATAAATGAATGCACCGATTTCGAAACAGCGTGAGACAAAATGGAATAGTTTATGGTGAGATATATTAGTTCATTATATCGTGTATGTAGAGTAATATTAAGTCAAAAATAGAACCGCTGAGCGAACTCACAGTGACATTTTTTGAATAAAATATCCTTGTATGCAAGTAGGCGAAAAATTTGACGATCGCCATCTGTCAATGATTTACAAAGCTCATTTCATCCTCAACCCTTTAAGGTTGAAAATGACAGAAAGGTTCCTTGTCCATGACTCAAGGTTAAGTCAAAATTTGTAAAGGAAACCCCTCATTGTTATACTGGAAAAGGAAAAAGTAAAAAAATTACGACAGAATGTGACCTCGACCTCAAATAATATTTAAGGTTTACTTGACTTGACTGAAGTCAAGGTCACATTCGGACGTAAAGTTTACTAATTTTTCCATATCCAGTATAAAGATGAGATGTTTTCTTTGGAAATTTTCATTTGAACTTCAAGGTCATGGTCAAGGCCACGGTCAAGGTCACCTTTGGGTGATCCGGCAAACCTCACAACTGGGCTGTCGAAAACATATTTGCTATAGCAAACTGTTTGCGATATATTGATTTGACCTTCAAATGACACTGGAGGCAGTCGTCGAGCCAAGGTGATGTACGAATGTGAAATTTGCTCCTCTTTTCAGTTCTGATATGAAAAAGAAGCGGTTCTGTTTGAAAATACCCGCTTATACTTGAAATGACCTGGACGGTCGTGGTCAACGTCATTGTCAAGGCTACCATCAATTTGCGATCGTGAAACCCTACAAGTTTTGTTCGAAACAATTTGCTCCGTCAAAAATGTTCGACAGAAACAAACCTCACAACCGCGCTGTCGAAAACATTTTTGCTATAGCAAATCGTTTTCGATGTCTCGATCTGACCTTGAAATAGCATTGGCAGCAGTAGTCAAGGTGATGTTCGGATGCAAAATTTGCTTCTCTCTTCTATTCAGATATGAAAAAGGGGCGGTTGTATTTGAAAATACCCACTTAACCTTGAAATGACATTGGCAATCCTAGTCACGGTCAGTGTTATGTTTTGAACTTTTTTATAGAATGTCTATTTTCTGCCATTTTTAACATTATGAGTTGAGGTTGAAATCAGCTTGGCGAATCATTGGTAGGTGGCGATCGTCATATTTCTCACCTATTTGCGCACAAAATTTTGAATTTTTCAGAAGACCACGCACCACACTGATGAGTTGCCTAAAGAGCACGAAGCAGTGCTGTATGCGGCTGGTCATGGTTACAGAAACATAAAGCAACTTCCAATTCAACCTAAGATATCCTACTGTAGTTTTCATCGGTAAACATATGAGTTCACAATTTATCAGTTTGTATATTTTTGGAACGTTTGTGGACTTTCTTTTTTCATTTTTTTTAAATACTTTGGTTTTTAATTTTCTTCTTCGATTCCTACCACATTCCGTAATTTTAGTGGACAGTAACTAACAGACAGAATATAGCCTGTAAATTCAATATTCCTTCATACAAAATTACCAGTTGCCTCAAAATGGTTTAACACAAATCATTTTATTTCAGTTGGATGTATAAACACCAACCGAAAACAATTAAAACGTGTTATTTAGAAATATGTTAGGATATGGGTTATGTTAACCAATGTTCACACATTGTTTTAGCTTTATATCAATTTAGGTCGTACGTGTAAACATAATAAATATGAAAATTGGTTTCAATGGATCTTCACATCACTTATAAATCAATATAGGTACTTCTGTATCTTCAGCGTAGGTACAATCCAGTTTCTAGAGATTTGTTCATTGTAAGTGAATATAATTTACGGCTTTGTCATTGTGGGACACCCAGCTGAGTATCAACAAAAAGAACAAATTTTCAGCGTGAGTAAAACTGGACCAAGTACTCAGTTGACTTTTGAGGTTATATCTATCAAAAAAAGTAATGCCTTATTAGGATGAATTCTAATTTAGAATATTGCAGTGAGATTAGTAGATTTGCAACAAACAATTTTGCTGAAAGCATCTTTGACAACTACTAGACTTTTGTAAAATTTCTTATTTTGAGTTCTATGCCAAATATGTTGGAAATACGTTCAAAGCTCCGCGTTCTCTTCCAGTTTTAAGCTCCCTTTCTACTATTGCAGCTAATCGTAGAAAATCTCAGTAGTTTTCAATACTTGGTGCTTTGTCTGATTACGTTAGATTGATATTTCGCAGAAATTAGTCGATCAAATAACGTTTCCTAGATTTGCCAAATAAATCTCCATACAAAAAATTGTATTATCTGCAAGGGAAAGGAATGCGGGCGGGAAATAGCGATGCTGTCGGTCATTGTTGTATGAAGTACAGTTCTTGAGCTATAATTTGGATTATGTGAGGTTTGTTAATGTCAGTGGTATCAAGAGGATACCCTACCTGTTTCCTTTCTGCATTTTTTCGCGGATAATATTTATCTAGATTATGTTTTTGCGTATGGTGCTATTTCGTTATCACAATGCTTCCTATGTTGATTAGTTTTAACATAAATGTTTATGTAGAATTCCTCACACACTGACCAGCGAATAGGAGCGTTGCCATTATACAGGGTGTAACAAATTTTGTACATAATGTGGATATATGTAGCTGTTGATATGTTTTAGTGTCACTTCTGAATAGATAAGCTTCGAACATACCTTGGAGTTGATGTTGTTATGCCCTGTACTTGTAATTATAGATGTAACGAGGTGTATAATATATTTTTTGTAACATCAGCAATAAATTTATCTGTTGTGTCATCATTACCGAATGTAACGAAGTGAAAGAAAGAACGAGTTGCAATAAAAACATGTTTTGTCGAAATTGACGTAACACATGCATTTTCGCTGAAGCATCTGCATGGGCGCCAAATAAAACCACGGATGTAAAATTGACGATTTACTATCACAGACGTAGAACTGAAGTCATTTCAGGCAATGTGGTTTTTTAATAAATTAATTTGTGTATAATAAAAAATACTTTTTAGCTGTACTAGGCCGTGAAGGTTAAAACTGCCCTGTTGCGACTCAAACAGGAAACAAGAAAAGTTAATTATTCCCATTTTAATACATATGTACTTTTACATAGATTGTTCTGTTCAAAGATGGTATCCAGCATTTCTTTTAATGTGTTATACAACTTTGATCAGGGAACATGTAAATAAAAAAGCAGTAAATATTTTCGACAAAAACCTAATTATTTTATTAATTATGTTAAATCCTTTGTAATAGGCAGCATGATATTATGTTTAACCACCAATAAGGAGCTTGGGATGAAAATCATAGTGTATATTTATACCAGCCATGTTTGTGGTGTTTTTCGTTCCCAAGCATCACTGTAGTCACAATTCAACACTGTTGGAGCTGCGTCATAAGAATATCCTTCAACTATGAATTTTAATATTATCCACAACAAAAATTAACATTCTAGCTTCAATTGCTCATAAAAAAAGTATAGGCAGAATTTAGGGGTAACTCATCATAATCTATTTGGCATTTTTTTTTGTGGGAATAATGAATTCTATAAATAAAATACCTTGTTGGGATGATTTATTAAAGTTTTGATTGATTGTTTTGAATGGTTCATTGTGTTTTAGTTTCTATGAGCCAACTCTAACAGTTTTGGAATCCTGTGCTTTTTCGCTGTGATTATTCTTTTAAATAATTACTATATGTGTTACTAGTCAGGTTGTATTGATTTTTATTTGTATCTGTCAATTATATACATCCGCTGTTGGAAGTTGGGTTAATGGACAGTAAGTAGTCGCAGAGGCAGCCTTTTAATATTCCTTTAACTCAACCGTTATGGAGAAATAATTCTGCATCAGTTGTTGAATATTACTGTCCAGAAATTCCCGCCATTCCTGTATAAATGTCATTCGGATCAATGAAACATTAAACTGTACCTAATAACTTTATGAGTTCGTTGTGTGATATGTTCTAATGATGTGGATATTTATTTTTTAGACGGTTGACGCAGGTGCTTTAATAAATTTAGTTGTTTATATCGATGTCTTTTTATTGAGAAACCTGAATAATGAAAATTCAACCCTATGCAGCCAGGCTTATCTTTTCATTATGAAACCATCCGTTTTATATTATAGATATATTGGATCAGTGTCGTATTAAGGTCAAGGTACCGTATCTCTTGGAAACTTCTTTACACGAATGCCTGCTAGATACCCGACCATGCACCTTGATATCTTCTTTAGTACCACAAAGACATCTAATCCCTTCCCTAACCTCCTCCAAAGGCTACCGTAGTCTACTCATCACCCGGCCATGATAAAACGACAATAAAAAGGCCCAGAAACATCACTATATAGTCAGAATCACGAAAGATGACTATTACGTCATACCATAAATTGTACTGAAGTAATCAATGGACGTACGTCGATGACAAAATCACGATGTCACGAATCATGACAACAAATTTATATTATGATATTGCGAAGTTGGGTTATTTCACTGATTACTTTTATTTTCATTTTATTTCATGGTTTTGAGTAATAGTAATCTTAGTGGGGAGTTTTTGTTTTGAAAAAAAAAACAGTTATTATTACCGTAAGACAGAAACAAAAAAGACCAAAGTATTATTCGAAAACAACCTAACCTGCTTTAACAGAACCTAACTATTCATCTTTCAAATGTGATCGATCATGCAACACGAAAACATCGTCTATCTTTGTCGGATACATGCATGTTAGCAATACAGTTTGTTTAGACAAAATTCTGTTTGTCTCTGTCTAGCATATCTGAAACTTCATTAAAAATATTGAGAAATCGCTGTCGTTTGTCTTTAGAACAGGCTAAAACGATGACGTAATCGTCATCTTTCGTGATTTCGACTATAGGCTACTTGACTCATATCTAATTTCATAGAATAAATGAGTATTCCTTACAATATTTGGCTTAAATACAGAGTGTTAGTTTTCTGTATATATGTATAAAACTAACATCCTGTACTTTGTGACCAATTGACGGAATCAATCATAAGAAATGAATCTATAATATAATGAATATTACCTCTATACTTTGAGATAGGCCATAATATTTTCTAATCAGTAAAGAGAAACTTTTTGGCGATTTCTAATATTTCTAGTACTCATAGGTACCTAAAATGATTTCGTCACTCACCTTAGAAAAAAAATTTAGTAGATTGGATTTGTTCTTAGTCGCCGCTTGCAATTCTCCTTCGATTCTCTTAGATACAATAATATCTAGTTCCTTCTCGGATTTTGCTTGTAATTTGTAATTTCGCCACACTTCGTTAACTAACTTTTGTACATTCTGTACTTTCGTACTTGTATGAGATTTTTAAAACTTTCAAACAATTTTTGGTATAACTTGGATTTGTCTATGTGAAACGACATCTTATTTAAACATTAAACTTTGGCTAACGGAATCAATGGTAACACAAATGTTAACTTGCTTTACTATGCTTATAATACGTCTACTCGATATAGTATCCAAACGAAACAATACACTGATAGAGGAAATTTAGACAAGTGAACACTGCGCGGTAATTCCCCTATTCGGTTCTAAAGCGAGTAGGGGAATTACCGCGCGCTGTTCACTAAACGTTTGCATTATTTGCGGGAATCCCCGAAAATGCGTTTCGTTTTCAAGCAAAGACAATGTGAGGGATGCCATTCGTGTAAAAAAGTAAATAAGTACCGATGACGTAATCATCATCTAGACTCCCCTACACCCCATGTCATCCAAAATAAGCAAAGCACCTACGTATGTTTACCTCATTTTAATAATTTTTGGCATATACCCTAGATCTAGAGTAGTAATACAGTACTGCTCTAACAATTGCAAACAGAATAATATTCACGCCATCAATCGAAGGTGTCGGGATGGCTAGCGATACTTCTCTAACGCCTCCGATGTTGACCGAATCTCCTCGTTGAGGCCGCAATCGTTCACGCAAAACCTTGTAACTCTGGTTGTCTAAGCGTCGACGTTTCTGTACGCCTGTCGAACATTTTGGTCCATGTACGAGGATGTCTCTTCGGTACTTAGAGATCCAGGTATACTAGAGCGTTGCGGTATTTTCGACTATAGGGGACTTCCTAATTATTTTGCTCCCGATCATTAGTGAGATCTAGAAGTACTACTCGTTGCAGTACTGTTTTTCGCTGACAACTGACAATTGCAAAGAGAATATTCACGCGATCAATCGAAAGTGGCGAATTTTGGTCAGTATACGAGGATGTCTCGCTGGTACTTAGAGTTCCAGTTATACGAGGGCGTTACAGTATTTACTAATAATTGCTAACACAAGAGTAAAGAGGTCAAAAGGGATAGACTTCTGCGTATACCGATAAATTGCCTCCATATACGTTTTGTTTCTCTACAGGAAAGGTGGATGCGTGTCTGTTCAAGAGAGAAGGAGAACGACGCGTGGGCCGAAGCTCGTGAAACAGGAAAAGTGCGGAAGTCTCCTATAAAGCACCCGATAATGGCAACAGGGATAGAGAGCAGTGGTTAAATCTGTTATGAGGCCGTTTACTTCCCGGAAAGAGTGGGTGTTACTATGAAATTTATGCCGTGAAAGAGGGGAAAGATCTCAAGCGTATTTTTCATGCTTTCGGTCAATGAGGGTTATTTCCCGAGCATAAGCTAGGGGTGAATTGTGTTAGCAAACACTTTCAAATTTGTTGTCTGGAACACTCCCAGGACTTTAGTCTAGGAATTCAACATTGGTCTCGGGGTGGAGGGGGCCTGAAGTGCTACTGAAAAAATCGCATCAAGTGGCCAAAAAAAAAACTCCTCAACATGTCTCTATAGCATTCCCCGTTTACCGTCACGCTGTTACCATCGCGAGCTTCATTCCGAACAAATAGTCTTCTCAATTTTCGCAAAGTTTCTGCAACACTTTGAAAATTGTTTTTGAATATTTCTCACCTTGGTTCAAGATTAAAACGATCCATTGCTCACAGCGGAAGTTTGACACAATATACCTGACGATATGTTGAGCATGGAAGTGACACCAACGGTCAAAATAATACCAACTTATGACCCACCCTTTATAATATAATGAATATGATTGGAGAAAGATATGGTGAGTTTTCTTTTTTAAAAAAGGACAACTTTTGTACGCTCTGGTATTATTTGCCCGAGGAAAATGTACTAATAATATACGAAATATCCATTCCACAAAATATGTGACCGAGATACCGTTTTTAAAAATCGATCCAGTGGCAGCGGTGAAAAAAGCCAAAAACGAAATAAAAAAACGTCTAAACGTTGTTTTTTGACGTGTCAGAGGGTCATGATCATTTAAAAAAATGTATTGATAATATATTAGGAGGTGGGGTTGTGGAGGGAATGTCTGAATTTTTCCGACATCATAGGCATTTCCGTACGTCTGTCTTTAAAATGTCAAATTATAGAGAAATCTGACGATATAGAAAGGGACAACGTTGCCAGATAGGCAGTAACTATCGGTAGGACAGGGAAATAATTTCTATGGACTAATTTAGGTCTGGGCCTGTTTGGCCAACTTAATCAGTTCAATTTCTTTGGAAAGTGCAGATTCAACCTATCTGATGCCAATTTTTACAAGCTATCCATCGATGCAGCTGTTGCAGTCAATTTAGAGGTCTATTCATGCCATAAAAACTGAAAAGATACCTAGCATAATATTTGCACCTCCACACAGAAGACCTTCTCACTTCATTTGACCTTGAGAATACAACTCCGTTATAAGATCCATCTATACATTTTTTCAAATTCAATATTTCTTGGTCTCCATAATAGTTACCATTAATAAACTATTCCAAAAACGACATCGCATATTTGCTGGAATGACATGTGAAAATCGATTTGGCGTTATTTCGTTCTGGGCGTTACGTGAGGCCAATTATAGAGCTACATTGATAGTAGCACGTGCAGTTATATTCGCAGTTCGTCGTCTATCGACATGTTCACCTCATCCGTAACGCAATCATCTTCAAATCAAATATTGACATTCCCATCTACTCATTTCTAGGCGGTGCTGCAGGGTAGCGGGGAGGGGGCCGAGAAGCGCCAATCGACGACCCTCTTACGATTCTTCCAGTAGCGTAGTGGGAGTATTACGCTTTTTCCAGCCATTGTTAAAAGCATATGCAACATAAAATCTGAGAGAATCTGAATTGTGTAGAGTTCAGTGGGGGAATATGGCAACATACAATTCAAAAGCTCACATTCTAACAAGCAACCAACCCAACCACAAGGAGAAGGCGGCATTTTAGAGCATGTGTATTTGTGAAATGCTCGTTGACATAATCCCCGACTGAAGAATGGTAAGAAGCAAAAATATCAAATGCTACGCTATGGTCATATTACCGGTACCCGTGGGGAAAAAATATACAGGGTGTCCGCAAAGTTGGGGTTTTCCTTTTCAGAAACAACTACCCTTGAAATAACAAAGGTAATGTGTAGTGAAACGAGGGCGACCAAGTAAAAAAAATAAAGAAAAAAGTACTCACTCTCCAGTTGACGAGAAGGGCTAAGTACGTCTCTGCCCGAAATCATACCGCTCCAACAGAAAATGAAATCATCTGATGCGCTACCGAGCAGACGCAGGCAAACAAGGAAGGCAAAATGTTGCGTAAAAAGGCTAGGTCTAGGTTCACCATGCCAGCCCAAACATTCACCGAAAATGTTTGTTGAAAATGTGCCCGACGGACACCGTGCGGATTTTCTACTGACCAAACATGAGTGTTGCGAAAGTTATTCACCCCATTACGCGTGAACGTAGATTCGTCTGTCACCAATATGCACTTCAAAGAGTACGGATTATTGTCATGTTGATGCAACAACCACTCACAAAACCGCACTCTTGCTGGAAAATCGTCAGGTTGAAGGGCCTGTACACGTTTTACGTGAAACGGATACAGCCCCTCTTCACGCAGCGTTTGCCACACTTTAGTTTTTGATACTTGCACTTCTCTAGCCACGTCTCTAGTGCTTGTTGAGGGATTCACGTCTACGCGATTATCTGTACACGCGTGACCGTCGGTTGAAGGTTGCATACTGACCTGACACACTGACCCCGACCCAGTTCTGTCGTCGGGTTCAGCTAGTGTCCTAGTACCACTGGGGGATGTCGCGGCTACAGGACGGTATTCAGATATTTTTGATGTTGCAGAGCCCTTTATCTCGGTTCCCTTAAGACATTGGTGTATATGGTACTAAAAAAAATTGCTTATGTTTTCAAGATCTACACGTCGTGTAAAGGAAAACCCCAACTTTGCGGACACCCTGTATAATCCTTACAACATAACAAGTAGTATTGAGTAATACAACGAGGCTAATAATTATCATATCTCCAGAGTTCTGGAGGTACTTGCTAGCCGATTTAGTGGGACACAATCGCTACAATATATTATGTCTGATGGAGTCCAATCATAGCATTTTAGACATGCCAACCAATCACATTTGTGACTTTTTTTTATCAAAATAGTATCCACCGCATTGAGCACAAAATTCTGATTCATCATGTTTCAATTCTCCACACTCTCTACTGTAGGTATACTTCCCCACATTGTACTTTATTATGGCAAAATATGGCAACACCTATTTTAGATGCATTTAACGGATCGTTCCGTCAAAAAAAGTTAGGTTAGGAATCGTATGTCGGCATACTCTTATTAAAATTGGATTAAAAGCACTTACAACTTATTTTATCACTGAGTATAACTTGACTTAAGGATATTTTTTAAACGGTCCTTACCTTTATTACTGACAATATTCACTAAAAAACTAATTAATTTGATTTCTGAGATTTTCACAGAAGATTGCTACATTAGAATAACGTGTTAAAATTAACACTGTCGTCAAATATAGGCTTAAAAGGAAGTTAACAAGCTGTGGCGTATTACCCACCGCGCCATATTCCCCCACTTTAATCTAAGGCCATCATCTGAAGCCCCAAATGTTTTTGATCTTATGGCCTTTATCTGTTATGTTAAACGCTTCACGTTTTGTCAATACGGGAGATTAGCATCTTCAGAAGCACTTCAAAAGTTCTGCGATCTCGAAGTTTAGGATGATGGATATTGCTAAATTCGTTATTTACTTATAATAATATACGCAAGATAATGAATTCGTAGGAAATATAGTTTCGTGTAATTGTATGTCTGATTTAAGGATAGTTAAACTGATTTTTGCTGGCTAGAAAAAATATGTTTATCCAAGTCAGTGAAAAGTTTACTTCGGTCTATCTCTTCTTCTACGCCAATGACGTGTCGTGGCGCGCCTGAAATTATCAAGTAGCTAGTTGTCGTGGTCGTCGTTTCAATCCTGTCAATAAGATGCTGCCGCCCCAATTCCCCCGCGAAACAGAAGCCGATACAGATCTTGCGCTGATAGAGGAAGGTGTCTTAAGCCGATTGAAACTCCATCATTATAAAATGTAAATAGTGCCTTAGGTATCTACTATTTCGCGCGCTTCGGATCACTAGCACGCTGCTGTTATTTTTATCAGCTTATGTGGCACAGAACACAACATTCTAAGCGCGAACAACTCGATTTCACCAATATTTTACAAAGTTATGCTTGAAATTGAAATGAAGGTGTTTTAGGAATTCAAAATTCCAGGGACGGGTTCACTTTTTACTTTTTTGATTTTATTGATTACAACGCCCTGTAGGTTCCACTTAGAGTCTGTTATTATTTCTTAGAAAAAGAGCAATAAATTATGCACCCTATTTATTTTTTTCCGTAATTTTTTTAATGATTTAATTCTATCAACAGATATTGCGAAAAGCATGAGTTCTGCTTGAAGCCGCATTTAATATGGAATTCCACTAAATTCGGAATTAAGTTAAAAATCCGTAAAAAAGTAGTACAAGACCGGACTTGAGTTGTTTCAACTCTTAAACATTACTATGCTGCAGTTGGCAGAATTAAATCACAAAAAAATACTGAAAAAGATAGATAGGGTACAAAACATTAACTTTATATTTGGAATACAAGGGAATAAAAAAACTGAATCCGAACCTGGGATTTTGAGCTTCGAAAACAGTGGTCGCCAAACTTTTCAGTGTGTTGAGCTACTTTGATAATTTGGAAAGCCAACTTAAATGAAATTGTACACAGTTGTATGCGACATACATGTGGTTATTTTACTAATGCTAATGTATACTAATAAACTTAAACTAATAATTTATTAATTCCTACACATCGTAGGTGTTTGAAAAAATAAACAAAATTTTTCGTCAGCTAAAATGGCATGTCACATACGATTTCGAACAGATCGCTCACCGTAGTGTTGCCGCTGCTTGTGTATATTATGAGAATTCACAAAATTTGCGGAAGCTTCTATGATTTTTACACCTTTTCAAAATATGTTGTGAGCCACCAGAATTACCTTTGCGAACTACCGGTAGCCTGCGATCGACGGGTTGGTGACCATCGCCCTAAAACATCTTTGGTTCAATTTTTAGCATTTTGTAAATGTTTGATGAAACCACTTTGATAACTTTAGAAATTCTTTGTGCATAACAAACATGTGGGAACCTTATTTTTGAAACAACCCTCGTATTATTGAGAAGTCACACATATACTAAGTGACATATAAATCCGAACACCCAGTTTAAATGGTTTTATTTCAATAAAAGTTGGTGAATGTATTTATCTTACTGTAAATAACAAGTGAAAAAATTTTCAGCCTTATCAGTTGGACATTCCGGTTTTTATACTGCTTTTTTTTAATTCACTAACGCTCTAAAAATGAATATTTCAGCCGCAGTAAAGAATCAACGTTGGCGGATTTTGGTTCTTAACATCCTTTACGATCGGTTACGATGCCTAGAGTACGGAGACCTGTACGATTTCATCAACTTAGTGAGTTTGATAGGGGCCGTATAGTGGGACTTCGTGAAGCTGGACCTTCTTTTCGGGCAATTGCAGTTAGAGCGCAAAGAAGTGTAGACACTGTGGTTAGGTGTTGTCAGGCATGGCTTCGAGAAGGCCGTACTCAAAGAGCAAGGAGCACTGGACGCCGCCGTAGAACAACAGACCGTGAAGATCGCCGCCTAAGATTATTGGCCTTAAGGGACCGTTTCTCCACTACCAGGTCCATTGCAAATGAATGGTTTGCAGAACACGGAAGACCTATTGGCATGCGAAGTGTTTACCGACGAATGAGAAGTTTTGGCTTGTTTTCATACCGGCCACACTGGGTCCTCCCTGTAACTTGAGAACACCGACGTAATCGCCTTGAGTGGTGCAGACAACGGTCACTCTGGGATCAGGAATGGAACAGTATTGTCTTTAGTGACGAGTCTCGATTTTGTTTTTTTGTTTAGCCATGCACGATGGTTTTTTGTTGAAAGACATGTTCATCACACTGTTGGAGTTATGGTTTGGGGTGCTATAACTTATGGTTCCAGGTCACCTTTAATCTTCATCAGAGTTAACATGAATGCGCAGCGTTATATCCACGAAGTTCTAGAACCCCATCTTTTACCCTATATTGACACCCTGGCAGATCCAACTTTCCAACAAGATAATGCCCGACCACATGTTGCAAGAGTCACAATAGACTTCTTTCAACATAATGATGTCACATTGTTACCATGGCCACCAAGATCTCCCGACTTATCCCCAATTGAGCACGTGTGGGATATAATGGGTAGGAGATTGCTCAATTTGCAACGTCCTCCTCAGACTCTAGAAGCACTTCGAGAGGAGTTGGTGCTTGCCTGGAATGAGATACCACAGGAGGACATTGACCACCTGATCAGAAGCATGCCTAGGCGCGTTGGAGAATGCGTAGCACATCAGGGTGCATCCACACATTATTAATGGTCAAGGGGCTTTAAAGCAGTGCAATCATTTTGAAATTTTTATCATTTACTTATTATGCTCCATTAAGTACTTATACAAAATTTTATTAAAATAAAACCATTTATACTGGGTGTTCGGATTTATATGTCACTTAGTATATTTATATTCTCTGCCATTGAAATAGAAATTAAATTGATTTGCTTCGTATAATTTGGTATGTAGAGGTCGAAGATTCATCGTTCCCAAGTGCACCCAACGAATCACGATTCGATTTGGCCTTTTGAAACCGTGTGACTCATCCCATTTCTTTGAAACCGTGAAAGCAGGCGTAGGAAGTATAGAGTCAATCTACTTGACTGACTTTTGGCGGGAAGTAAAACAGACCGCACATCTCTAGACTAGCATCGTGACGCCGGCCACCGACGTCGACGCTGTCAGGCGCCAGCATCGATCTGTAACGGCGACGCCGTCCGAAGCGTCGCGCCGCTTCGGATTCGTTCGCATCCAGTTGGCCCAGTAGCGAAACAAACGCCGATCACAGAAGCGTCGGCGTCGAAGGCGACGTGATTTTCGCAAGCTTTCGGCTCGCGGCGCACTCTGATGTGCTGGCGTGGGAGGCAGCTGTCAAAAGGGGGTGAGTCCTTGTTTTTTGTTTTCGGACGCCGTGTAGACTTATTGCAAAAGCGTCACTAGAATAACGTAACGTTGAGTTGGAACGCTGAAAAGCCCATTTTTAAGACAATCCCTTGAATTAATTCCATGTGACTATGAGATAAATATCGAAGCATTGCTAGATATCCCAGTCACCTCTTCAAGGTTTAATATCTGAATGTAGAATTATCTCCACTTGCTTTATCGGAGTTCCTTCTCTGTCACTCCTTCAAGAATTTAGTCTTAAAGGTTTAATACTTAATACCTTTGATCTTGAAACTCTCTGAAACAACACGATTTCCTGGTAGTGGTCTCCTGAATGCCTACGTCGTTTGTTTAGGATCAAACCCAACTGCGGAGAAATGGTTGAATTTATTCAGCAAAAATATACAAGCCTGCCTCTACGATCAGGTCTGAACAAATGGACATCGCTTCAAATAATCTTAACTTGCATTTAATTGTCTTTTTTCCCCTTGGCACTGCAGCCTCTAGGGCTTATTGTGCCTTGCGCCTCGTGTTTACCGTACCCAATGCAGCCTAGTGTTCTAAGCCAGATGGTACAATTTTCCTGCAGGTACTGTTCTAAGCCTCGCCTAATAAAGACGTCTTATTATTATGTTAACTAGTCTTGAACAATAAACAATAATCTCGACTCAGTTTGACTAGAATCACATGAATGTCGAAATTTGAATTAATAATTTGTATGAACGTTAGAGGAGCTGCAACTCATCCCGATTGGAAGTTGCATGTTTAAACTTTGTTGTTATCTATTAGAGACCGAAACAGGGACTGATTTGCCCTTTCTGGTTTAGCACGAAAGCTGTTTAGCACCCCTTTTTACGATAGTACCCATAACGAACGGCGTGTAGTCACAAAATTCATTGTTCTTGTTTAAAATGATTGTACTTATGTCGGCAATACTGCACAGTATTGTCGACGCCTCATTATTATAACTTTTGAGAAAATCATTTCGAATAATTTCATAGCTGATATTTGTAACCTTACATTGACTGCTGATACTAAACTTAGTCAAATGGACGTGTCTGTTGTTATTGACCAAATTTAATGTAATCATCTGAATGTTTCTGATTCCAT
Source organism: Acanthoscelides obtectus (assembly GCA_963669975.1). Classification (NCBI taxonomy): domain Eukaryota; kingdom Metazoa; phylum Arthropoda; class Insecta; order Coleoptera; family Chrysomelidae; genus Acanthoscelides; species Acanthoscelides obtectus. The sequence goes on from CAVLJG010000006.1 coordinate 7,301,324, forward strand.
AGTCTATTAATCATTCATTTGTAAAATGGAAACAGCAGAGACAAAGAAAACCATAAAGAACCTTCAACTGTTGGCAATGATTTGCTCCACTCTCCGAAATCGTAAATGAAACCTTATTATTCCGATACTGAACTCGGCCTGTCCATGTACTGATGGGTTCCCCAAAAATTATAGGCAGATGTATACTAAGTGACATATAAATCCGAACACCCAGTTTAAATGGTTTTATTTTAATAAAAGTTGGTGAATGTATTTATCTTACTGTAAATAACAAGTGAAAAAATTTTCAGCCTTATCAGTTGGACATTCCGGTTTTTATATTGCTTTTTTTTAATTCACTAACGCTCTAAAAATGAATATTTCAGCCGCAGTAAAGAATCAACGTTGGCGGATTTTGGTTCTTGACATCCTTTACGATCGGTTACGATGCCTAGAGTACGGAGACCTGTACGATTTCGTCAACTTAGTGAGTTTGATAGGGGCCGTATAGTGGGACTTCGGGAAGCTGGACTTTCTTTTCGGGCAATTGCAGTTAGAGTGCAAAGAAGTGTAGACACTGTGGTTAGGTGTTGTCAGGCATGGCTTCGAGAAAGCCGTACGCAAAGAGCAAGGGGCACTGGACGCCGCCGTAGAACAACAGACCGTGAAGCTCGCCGCCTAAGATTATTGGCCTCAAGGGACCGTTTCTCCACTACCAGGTCCATTGCAAATGAATGGTTTGCAGAACATGGAAGACCTATTGGCATGCGAAGTGTTTACCGACGAATGAGAAGTTTTTGCTTGTTTTCAAACCGGCCACACTGGGTCCTCTCTTTAACCCGAGAACACCGACGTAATCGCCTTGAGTGGTGCAGACAACGGTCACTCTGGGATCAGGAATGGAACAGTATTGTCTTTAGTGACGAGTCTCGATTTTGTTTAGGCATGCACGATGGTCGTGCCAGGGTTAGAAGGCGACGTGGTGAAAGGAGGAATCCGCAGTTTTTTGTTGAAAGACATGTTCATCACACTGTTGGAGTTATGGTTTGGGGTGCTATAGCTTATGGTTCCAGGTCACCTTTAATCTTCATCAGAGGTAACATGAACGCGCAGCGTTATATCCACGAAGTTCTAGAACCCTATCTTGACACCCTGGCAGATCCAACTTTCCAACAAGATAATGCCCGACCACATGTTGCAAGAGTCACAATAGACTTCTTTCAACATAATGATGTCACATTGTTACCATGGCCACCAAGATCTCCCGACTTATCCCCAATTGAGCACGTGTGGGATATGATGGGTAGGAGATTGCTCAATTTGCAACGCCCTCCTCAGACTCTAGAAGCACTTCGAGAGGACTTGGTGGTTGCCTGGAATGAGATACCACAGGAGGACATTGACCACCTGATCAGAAGCATGCCTAGGCGCGTTGGAGAATGCGTAGCACATCAGGGTGCATCCACACATTATTAAAGGTCAAAGGGCTTTAAAGCAGTGCAATCATTTTGAAATTTTTATCATTTACTTATTATGCTTCATTAAGTACTTATACAAAATTTTATTAAAATAAAACCATTTAAACTGGGTGTTCGGATTTATATGTCACTTAGTATATGTACGTCTGTTCCGTGTTCACGCAAAAACGGCTGAATCGAACCAGTATTGTGGATGGAAGCTGTTGAAAAATATGTTTATTAAAAAAACTCAGAGAAATCGTGTATAACTAGTATAGTTGACGAGCATCAAAAATATTTGATTCTTGGGGCAATAATTCTGCTGGATATAGTTTTGGCTTCTTAAACGTCATTTTTGCATTTTTTCTAAGTTCCGAACATATGTGATATTTGCAGCTCCCCAGGCAATAATACCGTAGCTTAGATGACTTTGAGCTAGGCCATAATATCAAAAAATATTTACTGGTACAGTTGGCTTAACGTATATTTTATTTTGAAGTCGTTTTCACTCCTCAACTCTTCCTTGACTCCACTGTGGAACACCGATACTATTATTTCGTAGTTCTTTAAATATATCTACACAAAAATCCAAATTTTAGATTAACGTTTTGTGAAAGTTACTCATCAAACATTTTTGTATCTTTACGTGAAAAGGATTTTATACCCTGGTACATAAGAAATACAAATAGCTATAAAACGAAAATATTTCAAAGTTGTAGTACGTGTATAAAGTATACCTGCAAAAATCAAGTAAACATTCGTGGTACACTCATTGAAAGTTCATTGGAATTTGTTTTCATTTGCATTACAATAGTATTGATAAGTTTATCAATGCAATGCTTTGATTTTTACAGTACGGTAGACATGTATAAATAAAGATAGATGACATCAGAAACAGGCATTTTTATGGAGTTATGTATAGAACTGCTTGTTTACAAATACATACCGACATGCGTCTGTATACAGATTGAATATAGATTTGAACATACCATCTACAGTATTCACCATCGCTATTGAACACACAGGATATCTCGATTCTTACACAAAAAAAATGTGACAATTTCTATTAAAAATGCCTCCTTGGAGTTCCCTGACAGAAATACGTAATTTTGATATTGGTTCTGTCATGAAATTTAAAATTCTGATAATAGATCTAACAGAATAATCATTTCGAAGCTTTGACTAACGATTCTGACTTTTTGGTACACATTGTGTCGGGCAGTGGGTTCATAAAGGGTCTTTACTCCCCAAAAAGGCAACCGTCGATGACCTTTTTGAAAGTCAAGAGGAGACACTTTTATATTCAAAAATACAGTTATCGAAAAAAACGTACGTCTCTTGTTTCATAGCTAGGTAGATTGCTAGTACCCCTCGTATACAGACAAACACAGCAACCATGGCTCGAAGTGTAACTTCCGAGACCGGGGTTCGAACCCGCGTGCCTTCAAGCCGACAAGTCTGACTACTCAGCCTCCGACCACGTATTGTAAAGAACCTTGTTTAGGGAAGGATATTATTGTATTCTATGAAGTGATTCAGTATGGGATTCATTGTGTTGATTGTTGCATTGTTAATTAAAGCCATGTATGTTATGATTGCTTTTACTGAATTATTCTGAACCACATACTATACAGTAGGTGTTATAAATAGGGTCGATTTATGGCGTGGTCGATTATTTTCCGTTCTTCAAGCTTTAAATCGATTTACGAACATGCTATACTGAACACAAATTGGCGGAAATAAGTTTACTGGAACAAAGTTAATTGGGTCTAGCTCCGATTATGAGAAAACCGTCAACGTGCCCAGTGCAATTTGTCAGGATTTTCTGTTATTTGGTGCTGTGAAGGATTAACCACAGGGATAAAGATTAACTGACATTTTTTGTGCTGTCCATTCGCGTCTGTTTATTGCTTCCACTTTGCAGTGCCGGAGTATAGCCAGAGTTGCCAAAAATATATTTAAGAGTTTAGAAAGACTAATGAAAGCCTTCGTTCGTACAGATATTTTTAGTGTAAACCAATTTATCTAAAAATTCACCTTTTCCCATGACATTTCGGAAGAGAAAATATAGGATTTAATATAAGGTTTTTCGTGCAACGTATTTTCTATATATAGGGTTTCTCAGAAAGGTGGTATCGAAAAAGTTGTATTTTTCGCATGGAACAGTCAAGGTATTTTAAGTGAAAATTATAGTCGCTTTGTTTTGATTATAAGTATGCTATCTTAAACATTACAAAAAATATCATTACGGAACACCAGCATGGATTTTTCCCTAAAAGATCTGTAGAGACGAATTTGATGAGTTTTATAGATTATGCCTCTCACGCAATAGATGAGAAACTGCAGGTGGATGTTATTTATACCGACATCAGTAAGGCTTTCGACAAGATTGATCATTCTATCTTGATGGAGAGACTTGCTGAGGTGGGTGTAGATGGTCCATTATGGCAGTGGCTAGCATATATAAGTAATATATATATATATAAATTTGTACAATTCTTTACTGACATAGGCAAAAATTTAGCAAGTAATATACAAGCAAATGTACAAAATACTCAGCCTCCAAAAAGAACTTTGAACTCATTTATTTTGGATAATGTCGAGCAATATACACCACTGTTATGTCCTTAAAAAATCGGAAAAGTCCTGGGTTCGATGGTATTAAAAGCGAGCATTTGAAAATTATAGCCGAGGACATAACAGAACCACTCACTTACCTAATCAACAAATGCTTTGAATCTGGCATATATCCCTCAATTTTAAAAAAAGGTAATATAATACCGATACATAAATCAGGAACAAAAACAGATGTTAACAACTATAGACCAATATCAATAATATCCAGTGTAGCAAAGGTTTTTGAAAAAGTTTTATCTACTAGAATGATTCGATACCTCACAAAATTCAAAATTTTAAGTGAAAATCAATATGGATTTACAGAAGGGAAGGCTACATCGGACGCAATAACTAAAATTGTAAATCAAATATATCAAAATATTGATAACAGAATCCCTTCAATCTGCATTTTTGTTGATTTAAAGAAAGCTTTCGACACAGTTAATCACAAATTATTATTAGAAGCATTGGAGAGAATTGGTTTCAGAGGAAACGCGTACTCACTGATCGAAAGTTATTTGTCAAATCGCCCACAATCTGTGCAGATATCAGGATCATTTAGTAAAGAAATGTATATTAAGTGTGGTGTCCCACAAGGAACTGTCTTAGGTCCGCTGTTATTCAATATATATTTAAATGATATTTTCCAAATTAATTGTGTTGGCAAAATAACTAGTTTTGCAGATGATACTGCAATATTATATGAAGGCACTGACTGGTCTGATCTGAAAAATGTAATTGAAAATAATTTTATCAAAATTATTCAGTGGTTTAACAGTAGAAAATTAAGCATTAACTACTCTAAAACACATTTTTTACCATTTGGATCTTATGCTAGACATCTGCCAAATTACACAAATTTCTCCTTCAATATTAAGGATCAAAAAATGCAAATTAATAGAGTGCCCAACATAAAATACCTTGGAGTGGTCTTGGATCCTCACTTACGATGGGACATCCATGTCAATTATATTTTAAAGAAAGTTAGATTTGTATCCTACAAAATTAAATACCTTGGGAATATATTGACAGAAAAATATCTTCGAACATTATACCATGCACTGATTGAGCCTCATCTCACATATGGTATATTAGCATGGGGAGCTGCATGTTCCTCACATATCTATAATTTAGATGTTTTTCAAAGTATTCTAAAAATGATATTTAAAAAACCGAAACTTTATCCCACTGAAAAATTATACGTTATATGTTCGAATGTATGATATAAGACAGCTTTAATTCTTACACAGTATCACTCACTACCATAAATTTGTAAACACCGACCAAAAAATTAAACATAATCATTATACCAGGTACAAAATTCATGGCACAGTAGTTCCTCAACCGCATAAATCTATAATGCAGCGATCATATCTCTATTTAGCGCCTAAATTTTATGAAATTATACCTAAAGACTTAAAAGATTTACGTTTCGGAAATTGTTTCAAAAGAAATTTAAAAAAGTGGCTACATTCTATATCTAGGACTGAAATTCATAAACTCATAAATACGAACATTAACTAAATACATAATCTACTGTAGCTAATTTTTGTCCTTTTTTGTCATTTGCATTCTACAGTTTCAACTTAAATTATTGGTCCATGTGCAGGCGATGCCTTCTATTGGGCCTGTTTTGATTTTATATTTATTTACTCATATTGTTTGTTATCTTTGTACATTGAGTGAATAAATATTATTATTATTATTATTATAATAATATAAGTAATCGTAAACAAGTGGTGACTATCAATGGGTATCGTTCGGAGACGTTCTTAGTAACTTCAGGCGTACAACACCACACTTAGAACCATTGGTATTTAACATATACATGAACAACCTTACTTCTGTTTTTCATTTCAGTAAATATTTGTTATATGCTGATGATCTAAAGATATTTACTATTGTTAGAAATGTAAATGACGGTGTAAAACTTCAAAGCGATTTGGAATCTCTGCAAAAGTATTGCACTGAAAACAGTATCTTCCTGAATTTAACAAAATGTCATTACATGAGGCTTACTAGAAACATAGCGAACACTATAGATTTCAGATATAAGATACGGACGGCAGAGCTGGAAAAGCTTCATGTAGTAAAAGACCTAGGGGTATACATTGATGAGAAACTCTCAATCATCACATCGTAAATGATGCAAATAGAACACTAGGGTTCATAAACAGGACATGCAGAGAATTTACGAACCCTTTCATTGTACTACGCTTATATACACAACAAATTGATGTTTGCATCAGTAATATGGAGTCCGTCTTACAATGTACGTATAGCCAGGATAGAAAGAATTCAACACAAATTTTTGAAGGTGTTAGCACATAAAACTCACCAACCTGTTACAGATCATCATTATATGCAAATTAGGAAACAGTTCAATATGATTTCCTTAAAAGATAGAAGAACGATTTCTGACATTTGCTGTGTCCATAAATTGTTGAATGGCCTCACTGACTGTCCGGATCTTTTGGCAAACTTGAACTTTAACACTCCTGATAGAACGTTTAGAACCTATGATCTGTTTAGAATACCGTTCCGTAGAACTAATCTTGGGCTTAATTCCCCTTTGGTCAGGGCTCAAAAAAATCATAATAATTTCTGTAATATAGATTTATTTAACATTAGCTTGACCTTCCTGAAAAAGGCTTTAAAGTATGAGTATTACAGCTCTAAAATAGAAATGTTTTATTTTGTTTACATAACTCAAGTTATCACCTCCAATATCATTTCTGGTATAATTTCAATTTAATTTTGATTTCAGTTTTAATTAAACGTAAGCAAATGTTAAATTATGTATACTCCTTTTATTAAAAAGGGTTAAATTAATAGTTTATTGCTCATAATTAGAACTACTCACTCAGTTTATGTTATTACAACAATATCGAAAGATAAAAAAAATATTAATATTAAAGTATTCAACGATGAAATATATGTATACGATATTTTATGTAAGTTTAGTTTTAGTTCACTGAGGGTGTGTGTTGGGTTTACCTGTTAACACCCCAAACTGTATATAAATAAATAAATAAGTATAAATGGTTTATTACCATTGCTTTTCTCCAAAACCTGTATTTTATGTCAAATGCCTCTGGCTCTATGCCAGATAGCATAGCCGGCTTGATGCGAACTGGTTTGAAGCCCGCGAAGAAATAAGAAATAAAAGTTCACTTTTTGATTTAAGAAAAAATACAAACTTAACGAAAAGAAAATATTTATTACTATCAACATATTCGTGAATTCTTAAATTTATATCATCCCGTCTCCAAACTTTCACCATGGATTCTCTGGAAGTATGGGCAGTGGCCCCATCCTGTTGAAACCATGTGTTTCTGTTAAATCGACATTTTAACCCGCACGCCTGGATTACCCTGTATTTGGATCAGAAAAAAAAGCGATTCTATTTTCACTAGAATTGTAGAGAATTTTTCACTTGAAAAATACTTTGGTACCACTTATCTGAGATATAAAAATATATTTCAAGTGAAACTTTATATTAGACCATACATGAAAGTTGTAGGGATGGTGACTTTGAATCACAAGTACAAGCCGATTTTTATGGATATGTTGAAAGTGTGTTATCTTTATCGATAGTATAATCATCGTGAATCTGCGTTAAATATATGTGAAACCATATTTTTAAAACGAAGTCAAACCGTAACGTTTTTGCTTCTAGATTTGACGAGGCGAAAATCTCGCATTCGTGGGAGATAATTATCGGCCTTATGTTTTATAATGTTTGTTGAATAACCCTTAACATAAATCAAGACGTTGCCGGACGGAATCCTTGTTTAAAAGTTTTTTTGAATACAAATCACAAAAGTCTGCCTCTTCTGCTCCGCGCAAAGTTTTTACAAGTTTTTTGTAGGTAGGTTTTATGTGGGAGCCCATTTTCACTATGTTCTTTCTATAGGAGCTGTATTTGCAATTATAGCCGGGATTGTTCAATGATTTCCGTTATTTACTGGACTTACCTTGAATATTTTTTTTTAAAAACCCAATTTATTACTATATTTCTAGGTGTAAATTTAACATTTTTTCCCCAACACTTTTTAGGGCTAAGAGGAATGCCTCGGCGATATTCAGATTACCCAGATGCTTTCACTATTTGAAATGCCATTTCATCTATTGGATCTATTATTTCTCTTACAAGAATCATCTTTTTTTTATTTATCCTATGAGAAAGACTTTCTTCCCAACGTAAATCTTTATTAGACAAGAAAGGGGGAAGAAAGAAGCTTTTGGAACCTTAGGGATAATTTATGCCATAATGGCTATTGGATTATTAGGATTTGTAGTTTGAGCTCACCATATATTTTTTCACCTTTTCTAAAGTTGGCCTTCTTCGCGTTATAGGCGATATAATGAACATCCTCAATGCTTAAAACCACGGCTAAAAGTTGCTACTACAGAACAAATATTTGACAGTATATTCAGATAAGAGATAGACCGGACATAAACAAGACCACGTGATCATCGAACGCTGTAACATTCGGCAGGGACGTATTAAGAGTCACGACGCAGTACATATTTTAGATAGTAGATGCTGCTTTGCGTAACTTTGTAGTAAATTAGCACAATTCGATGTGTATACGATTGGTGATGGATATAGGATCATGTGGGGGTGGGGTAAGAAATATATAATGATGTAAATATACATAAGGGTTTCAAAATTTTCGCTTCGATTTCCAGCTTCGGATGCCGCCTGATGTTTGGTGAAATACAGTCGAATATAACCTCAAAACGGCGTTTAAATTAGCCTAAATTAAAAATAATCGTATATCTCTTAAAATTGCTTTTAGAATATTGATTAGTATATTTTTTGATTTCTAGGTAAATATGTAACCAAATTAAAACGTTCAAAACGTAAAAAAATGTGCATGGTTGAACATTGTCAGAAAGTAGATTCTTGAATAGGTTTTGCCAAAATGGGTTCAAAAATGTCAATAATTAATTAAAAAATACAGTAGCTTTATAATTACTTATAACTTACCGAATTTGATGAACGACATCTTTTATTGGAGCTTTCATCATCGCTACTGCCTGAAGCACCAACGTCAATAATGAATGGCTCGACTTGTTCCTCTAAAATATTGTTCAGTTCCCACATTCTCTTTTCAACTTTGTCTTTCACGTGCTTAATACAGTTTTCCCATTTTTGCGCTGTTATTAATTCTAGTGCTTCTTTGAAAAGTCCTTTGAGGTCACAAAATTTAAAAGTTGTATTGTGCTTAGCTATATAATTTTTAACCTCTGCCCATATGAGCTCAATGGGATTGAGCTCGCAATGGTATGGAGGTAAACGGAGCACAGTTTTATTTTGACTTGCTGCCATTTCGTCAATGGCGTATTTTTGATATTCCGCCTTGTGATCCTTGACAATTCTTAATAATTGTACTTTCAGCATTGCTTCTTCAAAGTTGATATTTTTCGAGCAGAGCCAATTTTGAACATCAACTTTCCTTGAAGCCGTTGTTGGGACCTTCTCCATTCTTCGAGAATGATAAGGCGCATTATCCAACACAATTACTGCGTTTTCCTCCAAGTTCGGTAAAATTTTTGAAAACCACTGTTCAAACGATTCGCCATTCATTTCCTCGTGGTAATCTCCAGTTTTCTTAGACTCAAAGCACCACAGACCGTCAACAACAGATCCATCCTCACTGCCAATATGGCAGATAATGAGCCTTTTCCCTTTACCTGGAAATCGAAGTACTAACTGGTGTAGATTTATTTCAATAAGCGAACCTTTTTCGAATGTTTTCATCACATTCAGCGAAAAAACATTGAGACATGAGTATCAGATTGCTATAATTGGGATTATTTAGTCATATTGAAAGAAAGAATATTGAACGTCGTATGATTACTCAGCGCTTCACAATTTAATTTAAAGTTATAAACCTAGTTAAAAAATGAATGATCAGGAACCTGAAATACGCGCAAATATTAATATTAACAAATTATAACTTTATAAAGCTTAAAGTATGAATTAAAATGATTAGAAATATTAGGAACGGTACACAATATAAAACTTAGTAACTTTTTTTTAGTTTATAATATTCGACATATTTTAAGATTATATTAAAAAATTATTGAAATATCGAAAACACATAAAAACATGGCTTAAAAAAGTTCTAACTAATGAAAATGACAATAAAACATCCACGCATTTTATCGAAAGTTATAAAAGTTTTGTTACTTGTAATATGTTTTATCTGCCCCCTGGAATTAATGTTTAGAACCTTGTTCCCAAGGTTTGAAAAACATCCGATTGTTGTCTATTACTCGTATTTACCTGCTGGATTTTTTAATCCGGTGGACAGTCCATCTAGAAAAGCCCTCCTGGATGTTACAGAATCATCAACCCATACTTTACTTGTAGTGTGTCCTGCGTTTACCCACGTTTCATCAAGGTAATAAATCTTCCTGTTTTGATTTCTATATTTCCCAATTTTTGTTAAATAATCCCTCCTCCATAGCACAATTTCTTCTCTATCCAGTAGTAAACTATTACGGCCCCGTTTTTTCCATTTGAAATTTAAATGCTTCAGTAACGCATGGAAAGTTGATCGTTTGAAATTTGGCAACGTTGTATCTCCATTTACCTCCTGCAGTACTTTATCTATAGTAGGTATTTCATTCCTAAAGAAGAATTCATGCACTTTCCTCCTAATCGCATGCTTATCAGCTTCATCCAATGATTTAACAATACTTTTGCGATGTTAACTGGTCATTGGCTCAGAAAAGGTGTGATTTTTTTTGTATTGTCTTAACACATTAAACACTGATGCGCGACACACCCCAACTTTGTGAGAAACCTTCACAACAATTTCTTTGATGGTTGATGCCTCGTTCTCCTCGCGCTCGATCTTATATATATTCAAAATGACCTCTTTCATTTCTGCACTCAGGTGTCTTTTTTTAGAGCGTTTCCTAGGTGGACTACAGGAGTTTACAACTTCATCGGCAGTATCTGTACTACTGGGCATTTTGCGCAAGCAGTTGATAACAATAACAATCAATAACAAGGTATAACAATAACAACGACAAACTCAACAACTTAATAAGATAACAAACGAAAACGTCCAAAGAAATATCAAATTGCAATGATGCACACGACATACGTAACACGTCTGAACCTGAATGTGACTCTGCCTTGATACGACTGCTCTGCCGCTCGGCATAGGCATTTAATTGCGAATTGACCAATGAGGGCTCCTGTTTTACGTCGAGACGGCGGCGTTAGCGTGAAAATCACCCGAACCTTTTGTTTACATCCGGTCTATATCTTATCTGAATATACTGTAGTGTTCAGCATCAATGCCGCTTCACTGTACTGTGTACTCCTATACAACATTTTTAGAGCAGTTCGGGACAGTGGCGGCTCGTGGCAAAATAAAACAGGTGGTCCGCAAATCCGAACTTAACTATTTTTTATATGTCAGTTCGATCCTGCGCTCCTTCTTGGCAGCAAATTTGTAGATCATCTTCCCGTTGAAATTTTCCATGGCCGAAATAAATTCCTTTTCAATGGACAGCATCGACAACGCTGAAAGGCGATCCTGGGTCATAGTATTTCGAAGAAAGGTCTTGATTTTTTTCAATGTTGAGAAATTTCGCTCAGCCTCTGATGTTGACATAGGAGTTGTAACAATAATTACCAATAGCTTTCTTGTTTCTTTTAATGTTTCCTCCAAACTATTTTGTATCAAAAATTTCAAAAGAGACAGAGTTCCATGTAAATCTCGGTAATCATTCCGTGCATAAATAACCGACAACTCTGACGTTAAACGACTTTTTTCTAATTCGGGATAAGCTAAGCAGGTAGTTTCCAACTTGTCATCAGGAAACTTACCACAGTATTCTCCAAAGTGTTCGGGGAAAAGAAGGGATGCTGCTACCAAAAGATCTTTATATATTATATATATATATATATATATATATATGTTTTATATATATTGTCGCATACTTCTAATGCGGCAACTCGGTGATCGTGACTGCTGTTATTACGTCGTCTCCTTTTGTTGCCTTGGGGCTCAGTGCAAATACTTTTGGCTTCATTTATTATGTCATCAATTTTATTTCTCACATCGACAATACGTTTTTCAAAATTATCGATAGCCGTCTTAACTTGCGCTGGCTCGGTTTTTCTCTTCTGCAACTGGTTGAACAAGATGTCGACGTGAGGCATGACATGATGACAAAAAGTCAACCAAAACTACGAAAACAGAATCTTTTAATATACGGCGAATACCGCAAGCTGCCTTGCCGCCGAGGACCGAGCACCGACCGACCAATCAGATATCGTACTTCGCATTAGATCTGTACGGACCTGTATAACTTGCAGCACATGCTTATGCTTAAATCGCGCATTCGATTTTGTAAAGAGAGACAAAAGCAAGCGCGTGCCGCTTGTCTCGAAGTAGTGCACAGACCCTTTTCAAGTGGCCCATGAATAATGTTACGCTGCGGTCGCGACGAAAATGACAAGTACGCAATTGGTCGATTATAATGCTTTCTCAGTACAAAACAGACTCGACGCCGTGTCTTGCGGGGGCAGCGATGCCGATATCGTTTCTATTTTAGTGATAATATGGAAAATAATTAATGATCAAATTACTACTGCTTTTTTCTGTTAAGGTAAAAAGTTTGGCAGTTCTGCAGCTCTGCAGAACTTAAGGACCAGCCGCCCCTGGTTCGGGGGCATATCACTCTCAAACCAACAACCACTGGAAATAGCTACACGGTCAATAAATGTCACAATCCAAAAAGAATATAGTTCTTTTCACGATTTCACTGATAAACACAGGATTTGTGACATGACAATTTTTGGGTGTATCTTATGTATTTTGACACCCTTAAATCAAATCTAAAGACAGAATTTTTCTATAACCCACAGATATTTGGTAACATCTACTTTTATGAATTACAATACGTGGCATCTCATATTGCTAGATTTCTCGGCAATTAACTGATGACGCACATATATAATGTTAAGACCTGTCTATTCCTGTTTATTATATGCGAGCTGTATGTTTAGAGATCTTATTGCGTTTATTAGTAAACGGATAGCAGTCGAGTTAGTTACGTTTTCTGTGTTGAAGAGTACTGATATGTTCTGAATACTATTAATTTTTGTGAAAATGGTATGTTGTTTTTAGTTTGTTGTTAGTGAATTAAAAAAAAGCAGTATAAAAACCGGAATGTCCAATTGATAAGGCTGAAAATTTTTTCACTTATTATTTACAGTAAGATAAATACATTCACCAACTTTTATTAAAATAAAAACCATTTAAACTGGGTGTTCGGATTTATATGTCACTTAGTATATTTTACGAGTATAAGCAAGAAATAAAATGCCTCATTGCAAGAAAACCGTGGGTGATAGAAAAAATCGAATGCTATTTTCGGCTTTTTGGGTACGTTTTACATAATAATCACCTTGTTTTGTCCATGTCACGAAAATTTATTTTAATTTTGTTCACCAGTGTTTTTGGCGGTTAGGCCATCAGTGCTAAACGCACGAAGACTAGAGATAGAAGATTTAGTTCGTATGAAGTCAATCCTGTCGCCAAGGAGAGCGTGGCTCTCGGAAATGTAGTGGTTGTAGAGTACCTGCGCATTAGATAATGTCAACAAGAGCTGCCGCAATCCTTATGTGCATTCCACTCACGTTTTGCACGCTTTGCAGCTTTATTAGTTCATGGTTTATTTATGTTATCCAAAATTTTTGCTTCCAACTCATCCAAACTGTCAAAACAGTCATGATGACAGGAACAGAGAAGGAGATGCCACATGCGCAGCGACACACTAGAGAGCTGTCCTGAAATTCATTTCCTGTGCAATGTACTAATTTACTTGAAATCGGTTTTATTTCTTTCCGATTGCGTGATGTGGTATACAGGCTTAAAACTTTCTTGAATCTGCAGTAAGTTGCAAGACGGAAAAGTTGGAGGAGTCCTATTCACTTTCAAACGGCAGGAGTTAAACGTATCGTTATGAATATATTTGCCAAATCAGATGCTTAATCTATAACACTGGTCAACACTGGTTTTGCCACACGAACTTTGACAGCTAATTTTGTTTTATCAGTCTACCCTCATTATTACATGACAGCTGTCATAAGTCTATTAGCCTCATATTTGTTGTGATACGGTAATACTCATAACTAGTACTACGGCAGTAAATTAACAGAAACGCTTACAAGTAAATCCTTATAAAATATTTGTTGTTGAATTTGAACACTTTTTTGTGATTTATTAACCCTGTGAATATGTCGAGGAAGTGTAATAATGATCCTAACTCTTTTTGTTATGTCTGCGGAGAACTAACATTCAAAAAACAACGACGAAATTTTACGAATCTTGTGTTGGAGTGTTATCACCAATGTTTTGGTTTTTCTGTCGCCCATCAAGACAAATCCTGGGCCCCTCATGTCTGTTGCATAACGTGTGTGAAAAATTTAACTGACTGGAAGAAAGGTGCACGACCTATGCCGTTTGCTGTACCCATGATATGGACTGAACAGCGAGATCACGTTTCAGATTGCTATTTTTGTCTCACAGACATAAAAGGTATAAATTACAAGAAAAAAAACACAGTTATTTACCCTAACTTATCTTCGGCTATAAGACCAGTCTCTCATTGTAAAAAATTGCTAGAACTAATACCAGTTGCAACTACGTCTGTTGACAACAATTCACAACCGTCCACTTCAGGTGAATGTGTTGACGAGGACGATGACTTTGAGTTAAAAGGAATTGTAAACGAGCCACATTTGATAACTCAAGGAGACCTAAATGATTTGGTTCGGGATTTAAATTTGTCAAAAAAGCAGTCAGAACTATTAGGATCAGGTCTAAAGGAAAGGAATTTGCTACATCATAATACAAAAGTTAGCTATTTTCGAAACCGTGATCAACACTTCAGAACGTATTTTTCTCAGGATGGAGATTTGGTGTTTTGCAATATCATAAATGAGATTATGAAAATGTTGGACATAGATTTTGATCTCTCTCAGTGGCGTTTATTCATTGATTCTTCGAAAGCAAGTCTAAAAGCAGTGTTATTGCATAATGGAAATAAGCTTCCGTCTGTACCTCTGGCCCATGCTGCAAATATGAAAGAAACCTATGAAAATATGAAACTTTTACTTGAAAAAATAAATTACAGTACATATTCCTTCAAAATCTGCGGTGATCGTAATGTTGTTGCACTATTACTTGGACTTCAGCTGGGTTATACAAACTTTTGCTGCTTTTTATGTGGATGGGATAGCCGAGACAGAACTGATCACTATACAAAAAAAAACATGGCCTACGCGTGCATCGTTAGTTCCTGGGCAAAAAAACGTAAAGTATTTACCCCTTGTACAGCCAAATAATGTGCTTCTACCACCATTGCATATCAAATTAGGATTAATAAAAAATTTTGTGAAGGCAATGGATCGCAATGGGAGTGGATTTTTGTATCTAAAAGAAAAATTCCCTAAAATAAGTGATGCAAAGATAAAAGAGGGTATTTTTGTTGGCCCTCAAATTAGGGAGTTAATAAAAGATTCAAGATTTGAAGAAAAATTAAGCGATTTAGAAACATCTGCATGGAAGGTTTTTAAAAATGTTGTTTCAAATTTTTTGGGTAACCACAAGAGTAACAGCTACAGAGAGTTGGTTAGCGAGCTATTATTGTAATATCAAGCATTGGGTTGCAACATGTCACTTAAGATCCATTTTTTAGACTCGCACCTGGATTTTTTTCCTGACAATTTAGGGCCTGTCAGCGACGAGCACGGTGAGAGGTTCCATCAGGACATTTCTAATATGGAAAAGCGGTACCAGGGCAAATGGAGCCCAAATATGATAGCAGATTACTGCTGGACGATTAAAAGGGACCAACCAGAAGCTAAATATTCAAGAAAATCTTAGATTATTAAGTCATTTATAAAAAAAAGTAACTTTTGATTTACGAGATCTGTGTTTTTTCTTAATATTTTAAATTACTCAATAGAATAAAATCCTTGCCTAGTTATAGCAATTTTTTTTAACTGTTTATTTTTTCTTACAATCACCAATTAAAGTAAAAAATATCAAAAAAGTCCGTGTGGCACGGCACAGTTAAAACAGTATCAATGAAGATAAATTACACAATATTCAGATGCTAATGTGTTCATGTAGCTCTGTTTCTTGTAAAAATCCTTGTATGAGTAGAGAAGGTTGCAGATACTATTTTCGATATAAGAAAATTAGGACTGTGTGTGGCAAAGTTTAAGGATTTTTTTTTAGTAGCCGCGCAGGCAGAAGCCTAAATTCCGGACACCGCGGCTTGTATGAGAGTTCGACATGGTTAGGATGGAAGGCCCAAGTTAGGCGCTTCTGTCTGGCAGGCACATCGCTCAACGGCGTCATAGACGAGAGATCTGAGGACCAAAGTCAGTTAACATATCGGTAGGAGAAACTGCCCGTTAGAAAACAGTCATCGATCAGTCGGAAAAACCCTCATCTGAACAGCAGAGAGCTTGTAATGGTCTTATCTGGATCTAAGTAAAGTACTTCTTACTAATAAACAAATAGCCTAGCTTTTTCACAACATCTGCCGTTATTGACGAGATGTGTTCGTGCCGGATCAAGTCCTCGGAGGAGAACCCGTCAATCACGATGGATATCTTCAATCCCCAGTTGCGTGACGTAAGCTAGGAGGTCTCCGTGAATCGTTGGTGCTGCAAACCATATTGCCTGTCGCTAATCAAGCCATGACCGTCAAGGTAGTATAGAAGCTGCCGATTTATGCACCTCTCCATCCTCTTACTTATAACAGAAAGCAGAGCTATATGTGTAGTTGAGAGACCCTCTCAATATTTTTTGGGATCAGTTGGACACGAGCAATTATCCAGTTTTATGGGAAAGTACCGAATTCGTAAGAGATCTAGAGCACGTCATTGTCGTATTCCAATAGACCTTATACCTCAGATTCAGGATACTTTGGTCTATCTTCGTTAGTTGTCTATCCATACATAAATGTTTTCTCTCCACTATTCAAACAACATCTAACCTTGATATGACCTTAGTTTTGACGTCAAGGTCACATACGGACGTCAATTCCTGCTGTTTCCATGTGTAGTGTAAAAATGGGGTCATTTCTTTGAAGTGCTTGAATTGACATTGAGGCCCATGTTCAAGGTCATGGTCAAGGTCACAATGAGGTGATTCCCACATACCTCACGACTAGGCTGTCGAGCATTTTTGCTAGAGCAAATTGCTTTTAGCGTCTTGATTAGACGCTGAAATGGCCCTGAAGGAAACGATCAAGGTCATGGTTATGGCTATATCTGGTCGTGGAAATTTCTCCTATACTCAATTCAGGAGTAAAAAAGGGGGGTTCCACTTGAGAATGTCCATTTGACCTTGTAATGACCCTACAGTTCATGGTCAAGGTTATTATCAAGGTTACCTTAGTTTTTTCTCTCAAAACACTACAAGTTTTGCGCGAAACTTTTTCTTAAAATGCGCAGTTTTCGAAATATTCAGGTCTGGAAATTGAAATGCGACACCCTGTATATGGTTGTTTTTATTTGCCATGCTCATTCTCTTAACTCCTCCTGGTTTGTAACAACGACTCGTATTAATACCAAACTGTTATGCAGTAAAGTGCTCTTGTCTACTCATGGAGGCATTACTTTCATAGGGAATATCATAATATTATTTAATTGCAATTAAAAACTTTTAGCTCGTGTGCGGTGGATTCTAATTTCCAGAACATCCCTATTAAAAGTTCGGTAGTGCCCTAATTAGACAGCAGTCTCTCGTAAAATCATTCCACCGCTGATCCTCCAGCCCTTGAAAAAAGTAGTTCGTCCGCAAAAAGTTCCTGTATTACGATAACGATTCAGTCGAGGGCTTAGGTACTTCAACCCTCGATGCGTTAAGCGAAAGGAGATCGTAAAGGGTTGATCAAAATGGCGTCAAGTAGGTTGACTATGCAGTCCTAACGCAACGCCGTCATCTGCTTTTCGTAGTAGTAACCTTGAGCAAAAATGTCTTCCAAATCCGAGCAGTACTTTAAAAGTTTTAACGAGCAGACCTACACACAAACAGACCGACAGACCTACAGACCGACGGAAATGAGTGACATGATTTTTCGTGATGTATACAGGGTGGCGCATCGAAAACGAAACAGACGCATTTACCGGCAGCTCAGTTTTTTTTTGAAAAACGCTCAGACCGGTCGATTTTGTTTTTTAGGGGGACACAAGTTTGGCAAAAAATCACGTTAACACGTGCAGCCCCCTGGGCGGGGGTGGCACCAACCCTAAAATCTTAAATGGAAAGGGGGGTCGAGTGATACCTTGTTTTAAAGGTCTTTCAATTCCCTTTATAATGATATAAAATTAATGTACTTCAGTTCAGTAGTTTTGAAGATTTATTATTTTAAAGCTTAAATAGAACTACATTAGTGGAGATCAATACTTACATTTGGCAGCAAGGTAATTTAAAAATGAAGAATGAACTGACCCGTTAGGCAAGTAAATGTTGAAAATGGCCACCATGACTCTCCATGCAATAATCAAGATTTTGCTCAAAACGTTGCCGCACATTTTGCAATATTTGAGGAGTAATTTGAAGGCACTCATTCACAATTCTTTGTCGCAGGTCTTCTAACGATGTGGCATAGATTTTGCTTTTTAAATGACCCCACATAAAGAAATCCCAAGGTGATAAATCTGGCGATCTTGGGGGGCATTCAATGGCACCTCTTCTACCAAACCATCGATCTGGAAACGTCTGATCTAAATATTGTCGAACACGTAATGCGTAATGTGGTGGGGACCATTCTGGTCTCGTGAAGGGTTCACATTTGTCGCAACAATATGCAAAGAGATATTTTTTGGACGTAAGTCCTCGTGCCCTGGAAAAACCTGAGATTCGCAATTCTATCCATTCAGCCCCTTCAGCACTAATCTAATCTAATTCCAGGCACTGTCAACTATAGTAAACCATTATTTCCGTATTAGATGAAAGAGAGAGATGTACGTGTCCCAAACGCCCTCATCTAGTGCGTCATGATACTTTGAAGTTGAGTCATTCATTTTCAGATAATGATTGTAGAAGGAAGATAAACCAAAATATGTGTGTAAAAATAAAAAAAAAAGGTTACCTTGTTTTATAAAGTATCCTCCCGACAAGTATTTCAGTGCGGACCTGTATTTGATCGTGAGGTCTTGGAGCACCGGCCTGTGAGGTCTTAAGTCACCTGATTCACGAGCCCTTTGTACTACATTAACAAAGGCACGAGGGGTTGGTTGAACTCGATTGGGAAACCTATTCGCACAAATCTGTGATGCCGCGGCAGCATTTTGTAAAGATTCCCCCCCGTAAATAAGAATCATGTCCACAAGTTCAGCATTTTCGTAAACATGTGCCATTTTTCAGTTCGTTTGAGTCACGCAACAAACACCACTATTCACTCACGCGTTACCGACTGACGAAAAACATCGTGATAAACGTTTCAAATTCTTTCGCTTTTTTGTTTCCGATGCGATGAACCGATAAGGCGGATTATATCTGTTGTTGCCAAACACGAGCACATAATATTATTATTGAGACAGGGCGGAACTCAAACTTCTAAAGGGCTATAACTTTGTTACTTTAATTTTACCAGAAAAATGTTAAAGGAAAAAAACATTTCTTTTGATCAGATCTACGCACTGTTAAAATAAATGACTCAACTTCGAAGTCACCCTGTATAGATCTGATATTCGGATTTGTGCTGCGTCTATGTACGCCGCGAACTGCTCGTATCTATTTGATCTCCGTTGAATGAGGCTAGGATATAAAGCTGGATGTTTCGCGAAGATCTGCTAAAAGTGTGTTTCCTCGACACCAAACTTGTACAGTCTGCAAAATGTTAAGGAGCAAGCGGCTGCGAGAAAAATGCGCCATGTGGCTGTGGAGGGAGAGGTGGCAGACATGTCGACATATACATGGTGTCTCGAAACTGGAGATTCTACAGACCAAAATATGTGAATTGACCTAAACATACCTCAGTCCAAAAGTTGATAGTTTGCGAGATGCAGGGTGTCAAAGTTACAATTTTATTTTCTATTTTTCCTTATCGCTTGGAAAGTATTTCAGATTTTGGCATAAAACATGGTATGGGGAGGTTTTCTAGTATGTGAAACAAGAATCCGTTATTTTTTATGGCCAAACTTCTAGAGGACGCCACTTGCAGCACTATTCCGGTAAATAACTTATTATAACTTTTCTATGCTACCCTGTATACAACAACTAACCAAAAAATCTTATTTTATCGTATCTTCACAACAAAAAAGGTTTACTTGTTAGAAGTGTCTGAAGCTAATAGTTTTCGAGATATTTGTTTTTTAAGAGCTCCAATGCATTATTTGTACCATGATGATAAGACATTTTTATAACATAATAATCAAGTTGCTTTGGATAATATCTGAGTTGCGTTACTATGGTTTGTAATGTTTGTCATAATATTGCTTCAAACTTCATGAATAATTTTAAGTTAACAATATCATGGAGTATACGTTTGATGAATATTCTGATATGCTTTTAATGTACGGATTGGCAAGATGTAATGCTTCAAAAACAAATATCTCGAAAACAATTAGCTTTAAACTCTTCTAATAAATAAACCTCTATGTTGTGGAAATGCAGGAAAGTAAGATTTTTCGGTCAGTTGTTGTATACAGGGTAGCACAAAAAAGTTATGATAAGTTATTTACCGAAATAAGGCTGTAAGTGGCGCCCTTTAGAAGTTTGGCCATAAAAATAACGGATTCTTGTTTCTCATTCTAGAAAACCTCCCCATACCGAGTTTTATGCCAAAATCTAAAATACTTTTCAAGCAATGAGGATTATTGAAAATAAAATTGTAACTTTGACACCCTGTATCTCGCAAACTATCAACTTTTGGACTGAGGTATGTTTAGATCAATTCACATATTTTGGTCTCTAGTATCTTCAGTTTCGAGATTTCCTAACCTTGTATACATAATAAATTATACTTAATGTTAGGGATATTTGGTTGACTTTATTTTAAGGCCAGTATGAGTTGTCGCTTGCTTACCCCGCGCGCGTGCGCAGCTAGGACAATAAAGGATGAGAGATACTAGCTCACAGTCAGACCACGCAGATACGCCGCAACCCGCATACCGTGAGAATATACAGGGTGGCGCATCGAAAACGAAACAGACGCATTTACTGGCAGCTTAGTTTTTTTTGAAAAACGCTCAGACCCATCGATTTTGTTTTCAAGAGGGACACAAGTTTGGCAAAAAATCACGTTAACACGTGCAGCCCCCTGGGCGGGGTGACACCACCCCCAAAATCTTAAATGGAAAGGGGGTCGAGTGATACCTTATTTTAAAGGACTTTCAATTCCCTTTATAATGATATGAAATTAATGTACTTCAGTTTAGTAGTTTTGAAGATTTATTGATTTAAAGCTTAAATAAAACTAATACATCATCATTAGTGGAGATCAATACATTTGGCAGCAAAGTAATTTAAAAATGAAGAATGAACTGACCCGTTGGGCAAGTAAATGTTGAAAATGACCACCATGACTCTCCATGCATTAATAATTATTTACAATTAAGTGCTCTGTGGAGTGACGCTGTTGGAAGGGGAATTTCGAGGCCCACAACTCATAGAGAGGCCCACAAACTGGGATTTAGCAGTTGCAAGGTAAGTTTTCTTATAAAAAAAGTGAAGTAAAAACCCTAAAGTTGCACAACGTGTTTATAGCCCAAAGAAAAGCCACTATTCACTCCACTGCAAAAGAAAAATCGGCTTAGATGGGCTAAAGAACATAGAAAATGGACACCTCAACAATGGTGTGCAATACAATGGAGTGATGAGGCCCGACTCAAAGTTTTTGTTGGTGACAGTCGCAGTAGAGTTATTTGCAAAAAAATGAAGCATTTCATGTTGACTGTCTGAAGAGAAAAGTGAAATTTCCAGCATCCATTATGGTCTGGGGCAGTATGTCATCAAAAGGAGTAGGAAAACTTCATTTTATTGATGGAAATGTGGATACAAACAAATATTTGGCAATTTTAGAAGAATCGCTTTTACTAGTGATGGAAGAATGTTTGACATCCGGCCAAGATTTTGTGTTTCAGCAAGATGGTGCAGCGTGCCATACCTCAAAAAAGGCTATCAAATGGATGGAAGAAAATAATGTACCACCTCTGAAATGGGTTTCTAGCAGTCCAGATCTGTCACCTATTGAAACTTTGTGGCACGAGATGAAAAAGGTTCTACGACAACATCTTGCTCGTACAATCACCATACTGAGACAAAAGCTTCAAGAAATACGGGATTGTTTTACACCAAATTTTTGCCAAAACTTGGTTAGCACTATGCCCCAAAGAATTTCAGCCGTAATAAAAAATAAAGGTGATGTTACCCAATGGTAATCTTTCAATGTATGCTTTGTTAACTTCGCGCATTTATTCGCACAGTGATTTCAAATATGTATTTTTTACGACTAAAATGTTTTTGAGAAAACAAATTGTTTTAGAAGTAAATAGTTTCGTCATGTTTAGTTTATAAAGGCATATTTTGGTACAAATCTTGAAGTGGGCCAACTGAAGTGGGAAGGGGCTCGTGGAATCAACCAACTGGTACAGAACATGCAATCTCAAGTGTCTCATTAGTAACTACTCTTATTTTGCGATAAAAAAACATTTATTAGTTTATTTAAACTTTTATGATTTCTTCATTTGAATTAAAAAGTCTTTGTACGTATATAATGTGCGTTTTTTTGTATTTATTGAAAAAGTAAAGGAGGCCTGAAAATATAATTTATAGTCCGGGGAGCTTCAAAAAAAAAAAAAAAAAAAGGTTGAGAAACCCTGGATCCGATCAAAGCTGCAGTCCTGCACAATTAATCTAATTTTGGCAGCCGCATTCACGGTCGCATTGTTACGCAGCCGAAACACTTTTCGATTGGGAAAATCGGGTCCTTCCTGGTTGATTGCTTTAGGTAAGGTTTCCAGTCAGTTAAAGACCAACACCGACTTATTAGTGCTACTGTAATGGATAATAATTATCGAAATTCCCTGCAAGCTATATTATTCTAAAGATAAAGCTCATTTTAAAATCATTTATTTTTCATTCGAATTCATATCCGCGCGATACAATGGGTATCTATCTACCCGCTTGACTGCGTAATTCTTTTTGAAGCT
Organism: Acanthoscelides obtectus; assembly: GCA_963669975.1. Taxonomy (NCBI): domain Eukaryota; kingdom Metazoa; phylum Arthropoda; class Insecta; order Coleoptera; family Chrysomelidae; genus Acanthoscelides; species Acanthoscelides obtectus. The sequence continues at coordinate 7,324,592 of CAVLJG010000006.1, forward strand.
GGCGGGACGCTGTTAGCCTTCAGACTTTATTGAAACAGATCCATCCCTATTCACGCTCCGAACCCCTTTTGTTTTATCCCTTTTCTGTCGGTTGTCCGTTAATGAGTTTCGAAAGTACGAATCGTTGATTTGACATCGCTTTCCGTGCAAAGCGTAGTAACGGGAGATGGATGTACAGGTGCCTTTGTGGAAACTTTCTGATGACTGTCCTACAGGATTTGTTTACACGACTGGGGAATGTTGAAGTCGAATACGGGGTATCTGGAAAGTTCCGGAACCCCACGATAATTTGCGAAAGGTAGTTAAAAGCGAGGGCCTGCGATCGATAGGAATTTTTCCTAGATATCCAATGGTGACCTTGGATGTAACATCGGCCATGCCTTTCGAGGTCATTTGAAGGACAATTACAATAGCTGCGGAAAACTTTACTCCTAAATCTGGTCTTGACAATACTTAAGTTTCGACCTCAGGAGGTCATGCTCAAGGTCAAACCCAGGTACCGTGATATAAGTTGAAAGCCAGTAGTTGTATTGGAGCACTACCGAGACATTATTTTCATGACTTGTCCCAAAATGTCTCTTGATGACCTTGAATCTGACCTTGGCCATGTCTTTCAAGGTCATTTGAATGCCAACTCCTTTAATGGGACCACATACTTTTACCGCGGAGAAAAGGGAAAGTTTTATATTAGATACGCACTTGGAGCTTGACCTTGGACTTGACCATGAAGATCAAACACAAGCTTACCTTAATTTCTTAACAATTCAGACAATCTTCAGATAAACTGACTTCACTGTTCCTTCAGGATTGTCCTCTTGCTACAAAAATCGACTTGACCTTCAGATGACCTTGAAGATCACCAGGGTTAAGGTTAGTTCCCAGGTCACTTTTGGATATATAAAATAATGTCTCGGTAGTTTTCCTATATGACCACTGGTTTTGATGTTTCATTTTTGGTCACCACAAGGACTTAATTAAAATAATTATTAACAATGAATATTTTGATAATATATAGCAGAAACACCAACTTTACCACTCCCTAATCAAATTTGCAGCATAAAAATAACACATGTTTATAAAGGCATATTTTGGTACAAATCTTGAAGTGGGCCAACTGAAGTGGGAAGGGGCTCGTAGTGCTAATATGCTCTAGCTTGAAAACAATTTCGTTGCGGACCCATGTTCATATGGAAATTTCGTGTTCAAATTGACCAAGTATTCGATGGTTAGAGTTTGTCTACATACTTTATTAACAACCTGTATGTACTCTAATGTTTGACGTAAGATAACCAGCCTTTTATTTGTATCCGTACCATAAATCAATGTTTAATATTTGCAAACTCTAACCCTCGTCCGCTATATTCGCAGCTAATGAAAAGTAATAGCAGAGTGCGAATAACGATAATACCGTTTTGAATTTCCAACCCACCTTTTGGACTAATTCGCGCGGTGATTATACTTGATTGTTCCATACTACGGGGTTTCAAAGCCAGGCATGTGAATTGGCTTTTATCAAAATATTGTTATTCAACAACTAATACAAATGAAATGCTGAAAATCCATAAAAACGTCGAGACCATCAGTATACAAGATTTTGCAATAAAGTAGGTCAATTATTTATTTATTTATTTATTTCCAACAGGTGAAACCCAATTACAGGAAATGCTGAAAAAAATAACAATTAAAGAGACATGGTTCTTGGACTTAAATCTATAGTATCACACATTCTAAATAAGATTGGATGATCTATAGCAGTTAATAATCGATGCACAACTGTCACTGTAAATATCACACGATTCAGTAACACTGTTCATGACGCAGCACACGAGATTAATTGGCGATTTTGTCATAACATTTGTACGGCTAGCCGTTTATTGTCGACTCCCTAGCCTTGGAACGCGGAAACATATTCTTCCAAGTAAATTTTGACAGTCAATTTTATTGTGAATGAGGCCATACAAAAACGACAAAGCAAATATGTTTCGTCTTGTTGACAGTGAATCCAAATTGAAAAACTCCAATAGGGCACTATGGTCACAACCTCTTTCTAGAAAGAACCTGTGCATTTAAGGTGAAAATACTTTAAAGCTTTACGTTGAGTCGCATACTCCAACTTGCTCCTGACAAAAGTAAAAAATAAAGTCATTAATGTATCAACATTGGAGAAACCCTTCCAGTTTCTGATACAGAAACCACGTAGTCGAGTGGCAGCCGACGAGATATTGAGTATATGCTCAGTAAACGTTAGCTTGGTATCAAAAGTGACTCCAAGGTCTCTATAAGAAGTGCATCTGTCTATAACCTGACCATTGATGTTATAATTATCATAAATTGAATAGTTAACCTTTCTTGTATGTCATAACTTTACATTTCGAAACATTCAGACTGAGACAGTTTCGTGAACACCATGACGAAATTAGAGCTAAGTCATCTTGCAACATGACGCAATCCTCGACTGTCTTGACTGACGTGCAGATTTTAAGGTCATCAGCGAAAAACAAATGGAAACACTTCAGTTCAAAAGACAAGTCATTAATAAATATCAAAAACAATAATGGACCTAGATTTGACCCTTGAGGTACCCCGGACGTGGCCCGACAGTAACTCGACCTATGACCACTATATTCGACAAATAACCTTCTATCCCTCAAATATGAATTCATGAGCGACAGCATTGCTTCAGACATACCCACTGTTTTAAGCTTATCCAGAAATGCATAATGATCAACTTGATCAAACGCCTTCTAAATATCTGTGTAGATGACATCAACTTGTCCCTGACCGTCCAGTACTTCAGAAATGTACTGAGTAATTAGAGCCAAGTTGGTGACCGTAGATCTGCCTCTCATAAACCCATGCTGATTAATAGAGACTGCATCCCTGACCGAGCAGTAAACCGTTTCATAAGCGATGATCTCAAACAACTTGCTGAAATTGCACAGGATTTGGCGATAGTTGGTAAATATCAGAGATATCTCCACTTTTGTGAATAGGACATATTTTCTTCCAGATATTTGGATATGTCTCTGATTTTAGAATTAGGTTGAATATAGAAGCCAACGGTTTCGCTAGTATATGAATGCAATCTTTAACGAAAAAACTTGGAATATCATCACATCCAGACGTCATTTTGTTCTTTAATATTTTCGAAGCCCTAATTACGTTTACTTCATTTATATTTTTTAAAGAAATGATATCGGTAGAATTATTTGTTGGAGGAGATGACCCTAGTAGACCAAACGGGATAAAAACTGTTGAAAAGAAGGTAGCAAAACTGTCCACTATATCCTGAGGCGTATCGCAGACATTGCCGTTAAGCGTCATCCTTGGGGGATTATAGATTGCTGTTTTTTGATCTGGGCAAATGACCAGAATTTGCTAGGATCATTGATAATGGCATCCTCAACCGATTGGACGTAAGCGGAGTAGGCAACACTGATATGGTTCTTAATGAGCTTCCTAAAATTACTGAACTGATCATAAGAAAACTTAGTACCGTCAAAATCCAGTTCCTTCTTGCTATGTCCCTCTTTTTGATATTAAGTATGAAGCCTGCCTGGTAACTCTTGTTACTTTCCACACCTATGCTATGCTAAGGGCAAAAAAGCTATATAATTCCTGAAAGCCAGTTTTGTTGTTATACATCTTCGTAAATAACTTTTTTCTCAGAAGATCTAGCTTGTCCTGAACATAATCCTTTCGGTAGTGCCGAGTCAACCTACTTGATGCCATTTTAAAAACAAATCATCTCCAGCAGTGTAAGGATGATATTGATCTTTTTGTGTCCGTCTGGACGTCTCGTTGGCTCTGTAAAGATTTGTCGTAAAAATACTCTGGCACAAACAATAAGTTTTATGCCTTTATTCAGATCTTGCTGCTGTGACAAATGGCTGGTACGCGTTTGTTATTCAAAAACATTGTAAACATATGCTGATTTTGGATTCGTTAACATTCGTATATACGAGTATTCGTTACAGATTACATAAACTGATTGAGCTCGTTGCATTGTAAATTCATATTTGGGAAACGGTAGATACGGCCTCATTACTGTTTTCAATTTTACTGTATAAATATATTATCGTAAAAAGCTTTTCAAAGATACACCGGCAGCTTGTCTGAATGGTGACGCACCTGACTGAGAACATGTACAGCTTATTGCAAACTTCACATAAATGTTGCGCAACATGTTCCTGCCACATATGCTTCAGTAAGGCCCAATTTCACCAACATTAATATTATGGACCGATGGGAAAATACCGTATCGAAATGCAATTTGACAGAAGCTGTCAAAGGTCTCTGAATATTAGTGATTTCTATGGAAATATTGAATAAAATCGTGAAAATTCGACTGTATTATAAACAAGACCACTTTTTGATTCCAACATGATGCTTTTGTACAGAAAAAACAGTACAACTTTCATGTATTTTGATATATGTTATAGGTTTACATTTAACAATCCGTTATCCCCTCAGCGAATGGGAATGCGGCAAATAATAGGTCGATTTTCTAGCAGATTTTGACGTTTGTTAATTCCTGGCACTCTCGAATTTACCAACTTCAATATACTGAAAGTTATCATTACATACCTGTTGAATAGTGTGGATTTGTCTGTATTTTGCAAGAAAATAGAATATAAAATACATTCCATCCAATTCCTCATCTTCCTTTACGTCATAATAGTAATTTATGGGTTAATGAATTTCTCCAAAGCAATAAAAACATTATGTCCTCTCCATCCGAAAACACAGATAATATGTGTAAGACGTGTCAATCCCTACATCTCTCTGATGCAAAATGCAATTACTATGGACATAGACAAAAAATTATGGAAAACGTTTCACAAATAATGTCTTTTAAGTTCAAAAATCTCTAAAAACTAGTAATGTTTATTGTTTGTCTTTTTGACTGGCGGGGATATCTATCTGTCACTTGCAGGGTTGCCAAGTCTAACGACGATCACGTCCCGTGGTGGAGGGTGCGAAATGAATCTTTCCATTTGCTGGTTTTGAATTTTTTCGTGAAAATTTACTAGGTATCATGATTATAAGCATCTTTGGTAGATTGTTCGATTCCGAATGGGAAAGATCTCCTATTTATGAAAATATTTTTGGTGCCATCTAACCGTTGCAATCAGTGCACAAACACTGTGACATACGATTTATAGCATAACCCGCTGCCCTATCAATACAAATTTAACATACAGGTCGCCTAGCCGTGGGAAGATATGTCTGACTTGGCAGGGTAATGTCGCAGCCAAATGGCAGACACTCTTTCTGACACAGTCCGGATCGAAAGATGACGATACTCGTGAAATGTATTGATACTGCTAAATATAGGATCGTATCGAACATCCGTACTGTCAAGATGTATAACCCAAGGTACTGACGGAGCTATGTTGCGGCATCATGGAAATAATTTTAAATTTTCATTTGCATTTTTTTGGGAAAGATGTCACGAATAGTCTTATAAAGTATATTAGAGTATATTTCAACAGTTGGCGGAACTTACTCCACTGGGACCAGGAGGGTGAAACGGGATATTAATGCACAATCTGGCAACCCTGTCGCACCCTCACAAAATGGCCGCTGACAACCACACAAGTCACCGTGTTGTCATTGAATAGCATGGAATTAAACCTACAGAGTATATGTTTTGTGACTGGTACCAAGAGTTGATAGATCCCATACATGTGTCACTCCTTGAAATGGAATAATCAGCTGTACTCAAATAATGTCTAATATAAATATAACCTAGAATGCGTACTCGTGAAAAAAAATATGGCAAATTTGTAGTTTTTTAGGTTTGCTGGTAGCTTTAAGGCATATATTTGGGAATTTCTTAATCGCTGTGAATATAGTGTGGATGTTTGTTCAGTTCCTGAACAACGAAAAATATTCATTCAACTGTATGGATGTATGGATATCAAAAAACCTGAATAGTTTTGTGGGAATATCAATCCGAGGTGCCATAATGGTTCTGATGAACGGCAAGTAAATGAATGAATGTTTGAAAACGAGCAATATCTTTTGGTAGAGCCTGTCATCACGTAGGTGCTTGAAGGTTATCTGCAAGAGGAAAACGGAAAAAAACACCCAGTATCGCATATCAATTGAAGAAAGTAATATAAACATGAATAAAAAATCAACAATTGGCCCTAAATGCAGCATTTTGTCTGTAGAAGGCACTAGGCACATGTTGCAAGCCGAAATGTCTGCAACGCAATTCGCGCTGGCACTATGTTGCCACATACTGCGGCTCACGTTGCGGCTCAATTTTTTTTATGTTTATGACGCTATGAAGAAACGGCTAAAGGTTGTAAGTATCTTCGTTACGAAAGGCCTAAGACACATCAACTATATTTCCCTCTCCCAACGAAACACCCAGTATCAATGCATCACAGGTTCTCCGTCAACATAAGGTTTGTTCCTGTTGGAACACTAGCAGTTCCGAACTAGTTCAGAACTAATTCCGAATTATTTGTCTACGCATATCTGAGAATAAGTACAGTTCAGGACTAGTTCCGAATTATTCAGACTAGGCAGGAGGTGCCAGTCAAGAATTTGTTCCAAATTAGTTCAGAACTAATTCCGAATCATTTTCTGCGCATATCTGAGAATAAGTACGGTTTAGGACTAGTTCCGAATTATCTGTTGGGATTCAGACTAGGCAGGAGGTGACAGTCAAGGGTTTTCTTGTCTCCCTAATCTCATAGTCTATAGTGAGGATCAATGTGCACTTGACATAAGTCAATCTTTTGGCGGTTCTGCCATTAAATTTTTTAGTGTTATTTTAAAATAAAGCGAGTGTTTGCAGATAATTGTGGCGTTAAACGATTTTAAGACGTACTACTTCTTATATAATTTGCAAAGAGCAGTACAAGCCTAATGAAGCTAGCTTCGTAAGTTGGAATAGAGAATTAGATGGCTTGTCGTCGTAAACATAACTATAATTGTAATGAAATTTAAAACTAGTGTAATTTGAGATAATCTATTTTTTTACGTACCCACTGTAAATCTTAAAAAAATTGGAAAAACTAGATTGCAGATTCAACAGTTCATGAGTAAGCTTTTTTTAAAGCTGGAACAACTCATCAGGTTGTCTTTATAGGAAGTTGGCTCTGCTACAGTAGAAGATGAGTAAGTTAAGTGAAATGCTAACTACACTAACTTATTAATTGATTTGAAATGAAAGGAATCAATATTACTATTAATATGACTGGAACAAGGTAATCAAGACAATCAACACTTGACTATGTAATTTTTATTTTCGTCTCTTGGAACTCCTACAATTAGCTTAAATTAGTTCTAAAGTAATTTTCATCTCCACCCATGTTCTAAACACGTATAATGAATGGACAGTTAGCGATTAAGATTTAGATTTGATATATGAGAAGATAGAAAAGTTAGAAAAGGCATAAAATGGCAGCCACAAAATCCAGCTATGAACAGCTTATCGATGAACCAGTTCTGAACCGGTAGAGTTATTACGTAAAAAACCTGTATAATGCCAAAAAAAAAATCAACTTGCTGACTAAGGGCTATCACATCAAGATTCTAAGTTTTTACGGTCAGCTGCTGTGATTTTTGTATTATTCTGAGGACGCCTCCTTCTAAAGCTTGACAGTTGGGAGTGACAGGGGATTCAAAACAGAAAGTGGAGTTCTGTTTTTAACTTCTTTAATTAAAAAATGAATTACGTTATTACGTAAAACAACCTATATAATGAAAAAAAAGAACAATATGTCGACTTGCTGTCTAGATAGTTCCTAGTGTGCAAATATGTAGTTCATTCCGCGATTGCTCGCTAAAAGCGTCATCTATGGACGAATGACTCAAGGACCATGCTGCAAGTCAGTTGTCAGTTCCCCAGTATGCTTTGTTGGTTGCAGAATATCGAGATAGTCTGTAGCGTATATCTTTGAGAATGTGGCAGAAAGAAAATCGGTTGAGTAGTAAGATCACATCTGAATGATTGTATGGTGATTCTGTGTAAAATCAGTGATACTTGTATGGCAGAAAATTATTACGTACAATGCTGCCGATTAAGTTTATTTATTATCTGTCCTTTATGAAGAGAGGTTATGTTCAAAGTTATAAATTACGATTGTTCTCGTTTTTTTTTGCGTTTTAACCACAAATTATGTCTGTGTTTACACTGCGCTTGTGGAGTGTTGTGTCCTCATGTCCCATCCTGTAGAAGACCGAGAGAGAAATATACATGCAAAACTAAAACACTATCTATTTAATCAATGCTACCCCTATACGAATACAACACCCACGGGTATTATATTCCTCTAGCAACATCCATTTGAGTACCGTTTATGAAAAAATAAAACGCGAAACAAATCCTATCCCTCTTTTTCACACTTCTGTTGTTGAAATGCTCCCCTGAGAGCTTAGGTGAAAAACTGTGATTTACCATCTTTCCTCTCCACTTCCTTGTTTTCCTGTTCTGAATGTTTACCCGGAAAAGCATTCATATTTTTCCGGCCGCGATCGTATAAACACAAGAAAAGTACAGGAAGGCTACGCTATTGCAAAGCAAAGAAAGAATATTCAGCTTTTCTGAAGGAGCAAACTGTGGAATGTTCAAATTGAAACGTTTCACTTTGAAGATACGCAAGGATCTTTGAAAGAGTTTTTCAATAATATGTAGTATACTGATATGCAAAATTTCTGCATACTGTGGCAATTTGGAGCTCCATTAACAAACGTCCCACATGACGGGGCAGCGCTGACAAGGCATGTCAAATATTTTGAATTGACAGCATCATACGCTGTATTGACGTTGTCATGATCTGTGGCACGGTTTCAAATATTTGTATCACAACATTCCATATAACAATGTCTTTAGGGTACTTGTGAGTCAATTGTATAACCTAGAGAAATAATTACCTAATATTGTTGTTTGCTGTTTCAGATATGGCTTTCGACTTTCTGTGATCAACCCTCAAACCCCCAAGCTCCCTGCACCGGCTCACCATGAGTAGAAACAAAGAAAAGGTTAGCGGTATTTTTCGACGTCTTTTTCGGTCTGCAACTAGAGAAGGAGAAGGCCCAAGCAAAGCCGGAGCTAACGGTGGGGCGGGTTCACCTGCACGTCACAGGTTTGTAAATATAACAAAAATCTTCTGGACCTGTCCTTTTGGACTATGCGTTCCTGTATTTGAATTCGTAGTCAGGGGCCTCGAGATAAATTAAAAAAAAGTATTGAAACATCCTTTATGGTGTAAAAAAACGATTGACGTTCGGATCATTACGAAACTCGTAAATTTGGATTTTTTAATAGTTATGTTCATGATTTGATGAAAGCAGTCAGTTACCTAGTAGACATCATTTTAAAGCTGAAATGTAAAATAAACGCTAAGGACTTATTATGTGGTAAATACAAATGTTTTCAATGAAATAAAGTATTATTGATGTATACAGGATGTTTCAGTTTATTGTTGCATAACTTTAAGATTCGATAGAACTTTTAAAATTAATGCATAAAGTCTATATAAACATGGGTCGAAAAATGCGTGGCTTCCGAAATACAGGGTGTTTAAATTTACTTTCTAAAATAGTTTTTTTTAAATATTTCGAACAATATTTGATGTATAACAGTGAAAATTGGTGTACAAGGGTTTTTTGGTACGACAAAACGAACCATGGGCATAGTTTTACTGTAGCCGCTAGAGGGCGCTCTCTATTCTACCTGTAGTGTATTATAATGACTTAGTGCAATTTTTTGCTTTTTGAATAAAAAAACTGATTCTTCGCACTTTTCAACATAAAAAAGCTGTCTTGTGAATTTTCGTTATAGTTAGCCGTTTTTGAGATATTTCAATTTTTAAGGTTCGATGCATTTTTAATTATTTATGATAAAATAACGTTAAAAAGTCAGTATTTCGATAATTTTTAGAAGTAGGCTGTGCCTGCAAATATTTTTGAAATTGAAAGCAGAATAAGGTTATTGTCTATCAGTTGACAGTTAGTTTTGTTGTCTGTTGAAACCTGAAACGTTTTTTTGCAATTGTGAATGCACGAAATTTAGTTTCTTTTACCTGTTTTTTATTGTAAGTTTTATAAAAATGACATTTTTATTCTCCAATCAAGAGTTAGCGGATATTCATTTTGTGTATTGCTTTGTAAATGGAAACGCAGAAGAAGCAGCCAGAGAATACGCACGAAGATTTCCAAACACACGACATCCAACTCGCTCAGTATTTGTAAGAGTGCATCGCCAAATAATTGAAAATGGTTTTGGAAATCTCCAAAGGGATCAAAACATAAATGTTCGTCAGCGCAGATTTACCCGTATGATTCTGCGTGAGTTTGATAGAGATCCGACCCCAAGTGTTAGGAGAGTTTCTGGTGCATTGGGAATTTCAGCAAGCCATGTTCACCGTGTTCTTAGAAATGACCATAGACGTCCTTACTATTTGCAAGGACTACAGCCGGGGGACGGAGAACGAAGAATCACATTTTGTCAGTGGATTCTTGATAGAACTGATAATAATAGGGAGTTTTTAAGTAACGTTTTATGGACCGATGAGTCATGCTTCACTAGACGTGGAGTGGTAAATTTTCGTAATTAACATATTTGGTCGCATGAAAATCCGCATGCAGTTCCGGAAAGAAATTTTCAGCATGAATTTAGTGTGAACGTGTGGATTGGTATCTACCGTAATCGACTATTTGGACCCTACCTTTTGCCTGCAAGGTTAAATGCTGCGACCTTCTTGGAATTTTTAAAGGCTAAACATGCAAATATGTGGGATCATGTTATGTTAGATTTAAGAAGATTGGCCTGGTTCCAGCTTGATGGTTGACCAGCTCATTATTCGAGAATAGTTAGAAACTGGCTGAACGAAAATTATCCAGAAAGATGGATCGGCCGTGGAGGACCAGTCGCCTGGCCTCCACGATCCCCTGACCTAAATCCATTAGATTTCTTTGTGTGGGGATTTCTAAAAGAAAAAGTGTACCAGACTCCCGTAACCACAAGAGATATGCTAATAGACAGAATCAGGAATGCATGTGATGAAATAAGGCCTTATTTGAATAATGCTATACCACGTTCGATCATTCGTAGATGTGAATTGTGTATTGAACAATTGGGTTTACATTTCGAGCAACTACTTTAGATTTTGTATGTTTGTCCTAACTATCCAATAGCATGTTAGTTGTAGATAATTAATTTAATTTGTTAAAAATAATATTGGAAAATTAAACAAATTAAAATTCTGTTTTTTTGTGTTTATTTGGAGTTAGGAATTATTGATGTGTTTAAAAACACAATATAAACGATTATCTTAATTACAGTGAAAGCTCTCCTTGCGGACAGCTCCTATAAGCGGACATCTCTTTTAACCGGACAAAGTTCCTGGAACCGAATTTCAGCCATCAATTTTCAATGTTAAATGCATTCCGATAAACGGACGCTCTTATAAACGGACGCGGACACTAGATTTTCCTGTATGTGATCAAAAAATCTCCCATAAGCGGACGCGAAACTCTAATACCCGGACGATTTTTTAGTTCCGCTTATTGCAATGCACATATCTACGTACATACATAAAATTCGGTAATTCCCCGATTTATATTAGGTGATTCCCCATTTACGCATTTCGTTGGGTAGCCTGTATGTAATCTTGTGGCTTGTCTTCAGTTCAGGCAAATTCGTAGTTGATTGAGTTACGTATTTTATCATTGTAACTGTAAAATGGCACCAAAAAAAAGGATGCTCTCGTTAAAGGAAAAGATGGAAGTTGTTAACGTATTAGACAGAGAAAGTGTTTCAGTTCGTCATTTGGCAAAGAGGTTTAATATTGGGAAAACGCAAGCAGCTGAAATTGCCAAAAATAAGTAAGATATCAGGAGTAAATGGCAATCAGGAACTAATATAAATCAAAAGAAGAATTTTTTTAAAAAGGAAGGTTTTGCTATAGACAAAACATGTTTTGAGTGGTTTGTGAAAGCTAGAAGTCAGAACATTCCAATCTCAGGGCCGTTAGTGAAAATAAAAGCTAAAGAAATCGCCACTACTTTGGGCTATAATAATTTCAGTGCGTCCGACGGGTGGCTGCAAAAGTGGCGCAAGAGACATAGTGTGAGTTTCAAATGCATATCTGGCGAAGCTGCTGCAGTAGATCAAGTTGATGTGTCACAATTTTTGGAGAAACTTCCGTCCATGTTGCTTGGCTACAAACCAGAAGATGTGTACAACGCAGATGAGAGTGGACTTTTTTTTCGCGCATTGCCCGACAAAACACTGTCCTTTAAAGGAGAAACATGTGTGGGTGGAAAGTTGTCTAAAGATAGACTAACCATTGTATTCTGTGCAAATATGGCCGGTGAAAAATGCGATTTGATTGTGATCGGGAAAGCGGCTCGTCCCCGTGCTTTAAAAAACGTTGCTATTAAGGATCTACCAGCGACTTGGAAATCCAACAAAAAGGCATGGATGACCCGAGAAATCATGTCTGAGTGGTTAGTCGAATTCGACCGGAAAATGAGAATCCAAAAAAGGCAAGTTCTTTTATTTTTAGACAATGCATGCTCTCATCCTCGTGATATGAAAATGAAAAATGTGAAAATTATATTTTTACCGCCAAACACAACTTCTGTTTGTCAGCCCATGGATCAAGGTGTCATACAGAACTTTAAATTTTATTATCGGCACTTGATTTTAAAACATAGTTTAACAAAAATTGACGATGGTCAAAGCTTATCTGAGCTTACAAAGTCTATCAATGTGTTAGAAGCTTTGTATTTTATAAAAACAGCATGGAATAAAGTAAATTCCTCTACAATTAAAAACTGTTTTGGCAAACCTGGATTCAGAAAAAGTGAATGTAGCTCAGAATTTGCTGAGCAAAATTATTGCGATGCTGAAGACGATCTGCCCTTAGCGACACTTGATCAGTTACTGCGACATGCCAAACATTTAGGAGTAGCAGATCCCCAGAAAGTATGATTTCCTGGCCATAGACAATAACATAACAACAGAAGAAAATGCCATTGGCAACTTTTCGAATTTGGATGTAGAAAGCCCAGGCCAACTTGAATATGGTAGTCCAAACGACTCAGAAGAAGAAGTGGAACTGGTGGACTCACTAAGCGGTTCAAAAACGATAAATTCATATGGGGAAGCTCTAAATCATATTTCTATATTGAAAAAATTTGCTAAAGATGATTTCACTGCATTTCAACATTTGAAAAATTTAGAAAGTTATTACGAAAATTGTCTCCTTCAGCAAAAGATGGTGAAATTTCGTCAGACAAACATTTTAAACTTTTTTCAACAAGCTAAAGAGTAATGTTTTTTTTTTAAATTCTCGTACCATGTATTGAAGCATTTATGTTTTTGTATGCGTATATGTACATATATAGATATATAGCATAAATACATACTTTAAAAATGTGGCGAGTTTCTGTTTCATTTTTCTCATGATTATAATACCTCATTTCCTCATGATTATATACCCCGTTATTTATACTCTATACTTACATACTCTCTTTTAAACGGACACCTCCCATAAGCGGACAAAAGTTACGGAACCGTGAGTGTCCGCTTATGGGAGCTTTCACTGTACTTGTAATGCCCAAATCGAAAATGTAAAAAAAAATATTATTTTCCCATAGATAATTAAAAATGCATCGAACCTTAAAAATCGAAATATCTCAAAAACGGCTAACTATAACGAAAACTCACAGGAGAGCTTTTTTATGTTGAAAAGTGCGAATAATCAGTTTTTTTATACAAAAAGCAAATAATTGCACTAAGAAAAAATTTTCGGTCATTTTAATACACTACAGGTACAGCAGAGAGCACCCTCTAGCGGCTATAGTAAAACTATGTGCATGGTTCGTTTTCTCGTACGAAAAAACCCTTGTATACCAATTTTCACTGTTATACATGAAATATTGTTCGAAATATTTAAAAAAACTATTTTAGAAAGTAAATTTAAACACCCTGTATTTCGGAAGCCACGCATTTTTCGACTCATGTTTATATAGACTTTATGCATTAATTTTAAAAGTTCTATCGAATGTTAAAGTTATGCAACAATAAACTGAAACATCCTCTATAATGAAAATCAGTTAAAACTCCACAGCCTGACATAACCTTAAATGCACCCGCGACCCAGCGGGGAAATTCTAGGATGAATAGATACCTGCTAAGCGCAGTAGCGCTTAAATGTAACCATAAATACATATTTTCTTTTTGGACATAGTGCACAGATTGTCGTACCTCTGTACGCGTCTTACGGTAATGTCAATCACAGAACAACAAAAATTTGGCCTTAAAATAGCATCTTAGATGTTTTCTTGTAGCATTTTATAATCAAAATAATATTTAACAAATCAAAGAAATTAGAAAATCGGCAAAACCTCAATCGTTTCTTTTGTCCATACAAAGTATTTTTCAACAGTTCTTTTTAAATTAAGCTATTAGTAATAAAAGTTCGATACCTCGGAGATACCCAACAATTTCATTTTTCCCCCAAAAAATACACTAGAACATTATATCCCCCTATGAAAATAAAAATCTGCAAATTTTAAGGAAAATCGCCCAATATAGCAACACTGCGACCTAACACGCAGTACTCTCACATACCGAATATTTCACAGGCTGCTGAGAGGCTGCAGGGATGCTGTAGCTCCAGCTGCTCCAGGACCAGCAGGCGCAGCAAGTCCCGCTTTTAAAGGCAAACGGGACGAAGCACAAAATAAGACTGTTAGAGCTAGGAGGTTAATGAAAGAGCTAAGGGATCTGCAACGGTAAGTTTAATATCTTAATATCCCATTTCTGATCATTTAGGTGTTGTTGCCATCACAAGCATCTCAACGGCTGCCCGACTTTGACTCGATGCTTTGATGTTGCAAGCAACTGGAAGTCTCGTTTTGAGGTTGAGTGGGAGTGTACATTGGTCATCGCAAATTACGTCACCGGATGAGTAGACTGGGCATGGAAAAAAAAACGCTGAATGCAGACTGTGCATGTAGGGAGACGAAACGGCTATGTCCGCTATAAGTATGTAGGTACAGTAAACGGGCAGAAAAAAATGACCATATTTTACTTTGTTGTTTTAGATTTATTTAGCATTAATGCTACAATGTGCACAATATCCATATTACACAGTATATCACAAAATATATTATGTCTTCAAGACTACATATTTTTATACAAAATTCCACTACTATGAATTCTGGTTTTCATGAGATATTTTTTCAATTTCCCTTTGAACATTTTCAAACTGACGCACATCTTGATATCATTACTACTTAATTTATTAAATTCGTACAATCCCTTTTGAAATACTGACTTGCTCGTTATATTGCTACTGAAGTTTTGTAAATGAAAGTCTATACTTCCTCTAGTAGAATAATTGTGGCACTAATTGTTCAATACAATAAAATTTTCTAAGTGATTTTGAAAATACAGGTTCATTTACAGTGAATAAAATAGTCGAACAGTATAACAAATGAGGAAGAACGATAGTGTTGTACAGAATTTTTTTAGAATAAATGCTTAGGCTATGCGATATTCTATAAATGTAATTTATTTTCTTGGATATTTTTGAAATAATATATTCATAGTGCCCTTCAAATTTTAATTTACTGTCTACGTATATGCCCAAATATTTAAATGATTCGATTGACACAATTTTTTCATGATTAATTGTATGTTGATCTAAAGATTTTCCTATTAGCATATATTTTGTTCTGTTTGTGTTTAATTTTATTCACATTTAAGCAATTTATTACGTTTTTCATATCATTATTTAACAGCTCTATTGCAGTTTCAATGTCTTTATTTGATCTACTGGGTGACGCATCGAAAACGAAACAGACGCATTTACTGGCAGCTCAGTTTTTTGTTGGAAACACGCTCAGACCCGTCGATTTTGTTTTCGAGGGGGACACAAGTTTGTCAAAAAATCACGTTAACACGTGCAGCCCCCTGGGCGGGGGTGACACCAACCCTAAAATTCTAAATGGAAAGGGGGGTCGAGTGATACCTTATTTTAAAGGTCTTTCAATTCCCTTTATAATGATGTAAAATACATGAGCTTCAGTTCAGTAGTTTTGAAGATTTATTGATTTAAAGCTTAAAGTAGACTTTAATAGGGACATCAGATTATTTTGTACTACTTTCAGAAGAAATTTGATTAAAAGAATTTACTTAATAAGTGAGTGCTTTTCTCCACTACGCCCATGGTTTGTTTATCATTTTGTTGTTGAAAATAGCTATTGGAGCGTTTTTTGTAGCAAAAAAGTTATTTCTTGAAGAAAGATAAGGAAATAACTCGTACTTATTCTAAATAGGAATTTAGTACATAGTTTGCGATTGATTTGACCATACTTTGTTGCTAAAATAACTTGTAACGCTTTATTACATAAATTAACCATGGTATATTCCACAGCAGAAAGAGTTGAAATTATCGAAATATTTTTCGGAAATAATCAGTGCGCTAATAGAACAGCAGAATGTCGCTCATTAAATATTTAATCGTTTTCGATGCGCCACCCTATATATATATAATATTAATGTATCATCAGCAAATAGTTGAATTTTGCAGTATTGTAAAACATCAGGAATTTGCTAGCCTGTGGCACACCTACTCAAATGTTTTCAATGTTTGATAATGTATTGCCAATTTTAGTTCTTTGACTTCTATTGATTGAATAATTTTGTAATAACTTGAATACTTAACCTTGAAATCCATAGTAATGCAATTTCGTTAACAATTTATCTCTGTCAATAGTCTCAAATGCTCTCTTGAAATCCAAGAACAATGTTACTGTACACTTTTTTTCATCCATATATCGCCTCCATTCTTCTACTACCATTTGAGTTGCTGTTTCAGTAGAATACTTTTTTCTGAATCCTGCTTGAAATTTTGTCAATATCTTATTTTCTTCAATATATTCAACGACTTGTTCTTATATGATTCCTTCTAAGAACTTCTGGCAGTACATTAATTGGCCGCATGTTTGTATATAACTCAGAATTTTGCACTTTTGGAACAGGAGTAATTGTAGAACATTTTAATTTTGAAGGAAATTCGCCATACACTAAACAGTGATTCACTAATAATAATAGCTTCTCTCCAATAATGTTGAGACATCCCTTCATAACCATTTTTTAAAGATGCTCACTAGGATTTCTATTAGACATCAATCTTGTAATAGCTTTTGAAAGATGGCTGATATTTATTGTTTGGAATTGTCTCATAGAAGAATTATAAGTAACTTGCATGTGACATAGTTTTATTTCTGTCCTTTCTGGTTTACCGTTTAAAAGCTATTGTTGGTATCTTAATTTTTCGTAAAGTTAGCATAGTCCTACTATCGTTTTATTTGATGCGTAAAATACTATGTGAAGCATTGGTCATATCTATACTAAATTATTGTAATATCGTATATTATACTTGTTTAGACAATTTCACTAAAAACGTTATTCAAGTTATTCAAAACAATTGCATACGATTCATTTTTAGCTTACGTAAATTTGATTATGTATCAGCGAAGTATCCCATTCTAAACTGGTTAAAAATTAATGACATGGTCAAGTATCACTATTCAGTTTTTGTTCACAAATTGCTGCTCACGTCTAAACCTTATTACTTGAACGAAAAAATTTCATTTAATAATGATGTTCACTGTAGAACTCTCAGAGAAAATATAATATTAGAATACCCCTGCATACGTCTACACTTTTTAAACGCAGTTTTTCTTACAATGTTGCTATTATTTATAATGACCTTCCTAAAGTATATAAAGAATTTTCATTACCTGTCTTTCGACAAAAAGTTAAAACATTATTACTCAACCCTCCAAACATATAATTTACGTAATCATTCATTTCTTTTTTATTCCATCTCTAATTCAGATTAAGAATTTTTTGGTGCATTTGCGTTGGGAAAGTATGCCTTTTTCTCTTTTTTCAAATTTTACTTTCGATGTAATGAACCAAATCTGTTTGTGGATAGTGTCTTCTTTTCAACATCTGCTAGAGACTATATGGTTAAGTGTAAGAGTAGAAGCATGCTAAACTTCGCCATATTAGTCTGACATTTGGCTATACTACAATGTAATTGTGGATAAATAAAGACGTCTATTATTATTATTATTGTATCTACTACGTTTGTTTTCAGGTTACAAAATTCCAAGCCAGATCCCGTATTCACGGTAGAACTAGTCGACGACAACCTCTTCGAATGGCACGTGAAACTGCTCAAAGTTGACAGTGATAGCGACCTAGGTGGTGATATGCGAGACCTAGGAATATCCCACATCCTACTTCATCTTGTTTTCCCAGAAAATTTCCCTTTCGCGCCACCTTTCATGCGAGTTATATCGCCTAGGATAGAAAAAGGTTTCGTCATGGAAGGTGGAGCTATCTGTATGGAACTACTCACACCCAGGTATGAAATATAGGGATAGGAAATCCAATCGATTCAGAAAGACGTGCAATATTTATTTTTTTACTCAAAAATGGCGCATCGAAGGAAAACATTCCAAGACAGATCATTTGTTTTAAATTGAACGGGGAATTCAAAAATATTTTTTATTTGGCGAAAAACCATTGTCGTACTATTTTTTTCTTAAAAAATATCGACGTCAATACCCGTACGCACGCCACTGTTAAAGCTAAAAATTATTTTGCATTGAAAAATATGCAACTTTATTAACTTTCACTACGTACTAAATATCAGTGAAATATCTGAAGCGGTTCTGAAAATATTAATTAATTTCCATTTTTTTCCTAAAACTTCAACACCCCGAGTTTTTGTAAGGAAACATTTTTGGACCATAGTTTATAAAGCAAACTAACATTAATTTTTTATGTAGATTCACACCCTTAAATATTCGCATATCATTAAGGAAGACTGTATAAATGTGGGTCCAAAGATTCTCCCCTACCGAGATGCAGGGTTAATAATGAGCTTCTATGCTGCTGATTGAGGATAAGACACCCATATTATTGGATAAATTCTTCACATGCCGTATAGCGTTGCAAATCTCAAGCCTCACCGTGTTTCCAGAATAGGGGAGGCTAAACCTTTTCAGACGATTATTTTAGGATTGCTCAAACCTAAATATCTCCAAAACTAGTAATCTGACAAAAATTCCTTAAATGACAAAATTTATTGCATATTGAATATTTTATGAAATGCACTTCTTTTTCCCGAAAAGGCCAGTGGCGCAAATTATATTTCCCATTAGGGGTCCAGGTACCCCAGTTTCTACGTCCCTGCTTTCCACGAACCTGTAACCTCCATTTTTCGACCCCTGATTTATCGTCTATCATGAAATTCCCAAATACTAAAGATTTCGTTTTTGGAGTTATCTGGTTTTTGCAGTAACCGGAAGATTATGTTTAATACATTTAAAGATGCTATAAGACCAAAAATAAACGAAAGATGAAAGCAGACAAGTTTATATACCTACCTATTTTATAGAAGTTGGCTTGCTTGTAAGTAAGTGGGGGAGGGACGATCATCGAAAGGACAACATTTTTTGAATTCTCCCAAGGGTGCCAAATCCTAAATATCCTCAAAATTTTATGCAATATCTATATGCAAATTTTAAGGTTATTATAGGAAATTGTAGCATTATTTTTTGTTTTGTAATTTATATACTAATAAGAGATTGACATTTTATTCTTAGCCTCCCTCGATATGATACGAATATTGAGCTTAGTTTTGTGGTATTATACTCTCACACTATCGGGTTTTCCAATAGGGACTTGATAAATTTAAACTTTCACTGTGAACGCACCTTTAAATCAATTACCGAACTGTCAATGTCAAACATTCAGTAAAGAAAACATTTTCATCATGGTGTAGCACAACTTTTTTGCAACACTTATTAAGTAAATTCTTTTAGTCAAATTTCTTCTGAAAGTAGTACAAACTAATCTGATGTACCTATTAAAGTCCACTTTAAGCTTTAAGTCAATAAATCTTCAAAAATACTGAGCTGAAGCTCATGTATTTTACATCATTTTAAAGGAAATTGAAAGACCTTTAAAATAAGGTATCACTTGCCTTTCCATTTAAGATTTTAGGGTTGGTGTCACCCCCGCCCATGAGGCGTGTTAACGTGGTTTTTTGCCAAACTTGTGTCCCCCTCGAAAACAAAATCGACGGGTCTGAGCTTTGTTCCAAAAAAAAAAACTGAGCTGCCAGTAAATGCGTCTGCTTCGTTTTCGATGCGCCACCCTGTATTCAGAGTTCGTTCAAACAGCATTTAATAGCAAAATACACGTGCTTACCTTGTCGATATGAATCACAAACCATTACGAAAGATAAAAGTTATTTTATGCGAAAAACAATGGTTACATTTTTTTCTACTAAACAAATTTTAATATTTCGTATTTGTGAGTAATTGAACAAATGCGCTACGATATTCGAAAAACATATACTAAGTGACATATAAATCCGAACACCCAGTTTAAATGGTTTTATTTTAATAAAATTTTGTATAAGTACTTAATGAAGCATAATAAGTAAATGATAAACATTTCAAAATGATTGCACTGCTTTAAAGCCCTTTGACCTTTAATAATGTGTGGATGCACCCTGCAACGCGCCTAGGCATGCTTCTGATCAGGTGGTCAATGTCTTCCTGTGGTATCTCATTCCAGGCAACCACCAACTCCTCTCGAAGTGCTTCTAGAGTCTGAGGAGGACGTTGCAAATTGAGCAATCTCCTACCCATCATATCCCACACGTGCTCAATTGGGGATAAGTCGGGAGATCTTGGTGGCCATGGTAACAATGTGACATCATTATGTTGAAAGAAGTCTATTGTGACTCTTGCAACATGTGGTCGGGCATTATCTTGTTGGAAAGTTGGATCTGCCAGGGTGTCAAGATAGGGTAAAAGATGGGGTTCTAGAACTTCCTGGATATAACGCTGCGCGTTCATGTTACCTCTGATGAAGATTAAAGGTGACCTGGAACCATAAGCTATAGCACCCCAAACCATAACTCCAACGGTGTGATGAACATGTCTTTCAACAAAAAACTGTGGATTCCTCCTTTCACCACGTCGCCTTCTAACACTGGCACGACCATCGTGCATGCCTAAACAAAATCGAGACTCGTCACTAAAGACAATACTGTTCCATTCCTGATCCCAGAGTGACCGTTGTCTGCACCACTCAAGGCGATTACGTCGGTGTTCTCGAGTTAAAGGGAGGACCCAGCGTGGCCGGTATGAAAACAAGCCAAAACTCCTCATTCGTCGGTAAACACTTCGCATGCCAATAGGTCTTCCGTGTTCTGCAAACCATTCATTTGCAATGGACCTGGTAGTGGAGAAACGGTCCCTTAAGGCGAATAATCTTAGGCGGCGATCTTCACGGTCTGTTGTTCTACGGCGGCGTCCAGTGCCCCTTGCTCTTTGCGTACGGCCTTCTCGAAGCCATGCCTGACAACACCTAACCACAGTGTCTACACTTCTTTGCACTCTAACTGCAATTGTCCGAAAAGAAAGTCCAGCTTCTCGAAGTCCCACTATACGGCCCCTATCAAACTCACTAAGTTGACGAAATCGTACAGGTATCCGTACTCTAGGCATCGTAACCGATAGTAAAGGATCTCAAGAACCAAAATCCGCCAACGTTGATTCTTTACTGCGGCTGAAATATTCATTTTTAGAGCGTTAGTGAATTAAAAAAAAGCAGTATAAAAACCGGAATGTCCAACTGATATGGCTGAACATTTTTCCACTTGTTATTTACAGTAAGATAAATACATTCACCAACTTTTATTAAAATAAAACCATATAAACTGGGTGTTCGGATTTATATGTCACTTAGTATACGTTCTATACAGAGTTTAAAACAAAGCGGACGTGTCTATCATCTTTTCTTGCGAATTACTCACAAATACGAAATGTTTGAATTTGTTTAGAAGAAAAAAACACATCCTTTTTTGCATAAAAATAACATTTATCTTCCGGAATGATTTGCGATTCATATAGGCAAGGTAAGCTAGTGTATTTTGTCATAAAATGCCATTTGAACTGACCCTGTATTATTGCTCAATAAACTAGTCGTGATGGCCGGAAAACAGGAGTTTGTTGTGGCTATTTAGAAGTACGAATCCTACGAATTTCAAGAATTTCAAATATTTGAGAGAAAACACCGTCGCATTGTCAACAAGTGCCAAAACCTGTAGTTTGCCTTGGTTTTCGGCCATAACTTTTTTGCTATTATTTGGATCTTTTTACGTGTGGTCTCATTTTGTAGGTCGCATTCACACCTAAAAATCTTATATGAAGAGTTGTTTCGGTCCAGCCAACACTTTTGATTGAATCCAAAAAAAAAAACGTTTTCTCATCCTTTATAAAAAGTTTTCCCAAAAAAATTTGGTGTACCCATTTTATGCGTCCATGTTTTGAATACCCCCTTGAACAACTTGCAGCAATAAAACCAGACTTTACAATTACAATATAGGGGAGTTATTCCGTCTAACATGATTAGACTAAAATTAGTTGCGGTATCTACAAAACGAAATCCATTTATCGCGCAACAAAACAAGTATAACGGATATGAGCTATTCTGAGAGAGAACTTAATTAACCCCCGAGTGATGTCGCCCTTTCATCTTTTCAGAGGCTGGGCCAGCGCCTACACCGTAGAAGCCGTGATAATGCAATTCGCAGCTAGCGTGGTGAAAGGCCAGGGGCGGATACAAAGGAAAAACAAAGGACAAAAGGTGTTTAACAGACGTACAGCCGAGGAAAGCTTCAGATCCCTGGTAAAAACGCATGACAAGTTCGGATGGGTGACGCCCAGCTTAGCGGACGGCTAGTGGAGGGCTAATATGAATTGAAGACACAAGTAGATAAAGGTGTCGTGTAACAAAATCATTTTTTATTGGGATTTCTTACTTTATTGACATTTTAAAAAAATATTTAAGTTAGTTTGTTATTATCTTGTGTTCGCTACAAAGTAATCACAGAATGAAGGTTAGTTTAATGCAAAAAAGCAATAAATAAATGTTACATGACACCTTTATCCACATCTGTTTTCAATTGTTTAGGTACAATTATGTTCAAAAGGTATCTCCACTTTAATTTCGAATATTGTTAGCGCATTCACCGATTTTTGTAGTGTACACATCCACCATAATTACAAGTACTCCTAAATGGTGGAATACAGTGGACCTCCGGTAATCCGACAAACATTATGCAGGGCAGTGTCGGACTATAGAATTTGTCGGATTATAGAGCACTGCCTAAGACCCCCTATAGTCCGGAATTTTTTACAAAATCCGACAAATTACATATCCAATGGTAAGATTATATACATGTATGTTATGTATATATATGTACTTTGAAGTACAAATCATACATAGTTTATGTATGTCGAATTTAGTAAATTAAATAACAATAGAGAGCTTACGTTTTATTATAAAATTAAGCATAAATGGACATACATAATATATACCAAAGTAATCAAGAATTATTAATCAAAATCGTTGCTGAATTTATCAAATTATGAAGCTTGGAAATATTCATCGATTGTTTTTTGTTTAAGGTGGTTATAATGCGAGATCAGAGCTTTGTCTTCTCAAAAGTAAAAGTTCGTTGTAGGATGTACCATTCTCTTCAGCCCATTGTAAACCTGGCTCTAAGGCGTTAATTGCGTCTTGTGCTGGGACTTGTGGAGCAGTTGCAATCACGTCGTCGTTATCTTCCTGATTGTTTGTTGTATAATTAGGAACCTCTTTTATAATCTCTTCGTCAAACATTTCATGAAAAACATTTTCCTCTTTATCCATTCCACGGCACCAGATTTACAAATCTTCCGGACTTACCTGTGTTTCAGTAGCGACTTGTTCTATAACTTCCGAAGTAACACTGATTTGTGGAACGTTGCTAGGAGTGGTGACTATATTTGGCCATAACTTTTTCCAAGACGATTTAATAGTTGATGACGGTAACGCATTCCACGATCGACAAAGAGCAAAATCCAAGTCTTTCATACTAAATTGTTTTAAAGTTTTTTCTATTGGTTGGTCTTTTGATACGGCTCTCAGAAGTAGGTTTTTCTTATAGTCTTGCTTGACAAACTGAATAATATTCTGGTCCATTGGTTGAATCAATGCAGTGCAATTTGGTGGAAGAAACATCGCAGTGATGCATTTATCCTCAGTTGTTAGTTCTTCTTCAGACGGATGATCGGGAGCGTTATCAAGAAGCAACAACGCTTTTTGATAAAAATTATGATTTTTTAACCAGGTACGAAGCATTCATCAAACCACTTCTTGAAAAGGTCTCTTGTCATGCATGCACTTTTTTGTCCGTAATAGTATACAGGTAAATCAATGTTTTTGAATGCCCGTGGTTTATTAGATTTCCCAATGACCATCATCTTAAGCGCGTGTGTGCCCGCAGCGTTAGCACATGGTAGTATGGTTACACGCTCTTTACTTACTTTTCGTCCAGGTACGTATTTTTCGTTACAAGAAACGAAAGTTTTGTTAGGCATCACACTCCAAAAAAGCCCTGATTCGTCTGCATTGTACAGTTGAGATGGGTCAAGATTTAAATCGTTCACCTTTTGCAAAAATCTTAATTTCCTTATAAAAAGACTTAGCTTTCATGGCCAACGTGGGTCCTGAAATTGGGGCATGCCTATTTTTTTCCTGAAGAAACCACATGTACAAAGCTTCTTCCACTTCTGGATGTTCAGCTTTCTTGAGTGTCTGTCTCTTGCCTGGCCCGCAGTCAGTAGTTGACACGACCTTCTTGATCTTCTCGTGGTTTCTTTTAATGTCATAAATTGTAGATCGGCCTACGTCATATTCACTTGCTAAACTACTGAAAGTTTCACTGCGATTTAAGCGGTCTAAACTATCAAATTTTTCTTTAATTGTCAATGTTTTGTGCTTTAGCTTCTGAGTGTGTGATGACATTACTAGGTACTATACTTAATACACAATGTATAAATAGTAAACAATGAACGCACGCTAGGCCGTACCGCTATCACCAGTAGTCAAATTCAATCTAAGTAAAACAGTGCTTACGCGTCGAGCACGATAGCGGTGGCGCGTACAAGTTGTAACCTGTTCAAACCTGCGTGATCTACATAAGCGAAGATTGTCAAATACGTATGTATGTAATACATATTCAAAGACATGTCGGATTACAGGGGGCGCCGGATTAGACGGGGGCCGAATTATCGGGGTCCACTGTATTGTTAGCGCATTCACCAATTTTTGTAGTGTGCACATCCACCATAATTACAAGTACTCCTAAATGGTGGAATACAGAGAAATCCGGATACCACTGACGTAGTAATGTGTACAAGAGAGAGCATGCAATATGTATTAGAAAGAGATAGGATCACCTCGTTGCCTGGCAATCCGAGTGACGCAGCAGCGACTTTCCAAGTTGCCATCGGCGGACACATTACCTCGTGATATTTGAATTTTTCTGTATACGTTGCTTTTCAAAAACCTTCACTTATTCTTTAAACGCGTCAAGTTAAAAAAGTAAACTTCGTAGTGATGCATGGATATTTTGACGTAAAAACACTGTTGAAGATTTGGAACAATTTTTGAATACATTGTTGGGATATACGAGTATTGAGGTTCTTTATCAGTACTTTATAACCCCAGAGTATGAATCTACTGTTTTCCAAAATGACAGGATCTCAAAATTGATCGTCCGTGATCCAGCAACTGAGTAATCATCAAGACGCTTCTCTTGGAAGGATCCATCTGAATATGGCCGATATGTAACTTTTATTGAAAGTTAGAAATTATGCATGAAAAATAATATCAGACAAATCTCCGCCTCTGGAAGCCGCGCAAATCTGAGCCCTCTTGATTATGTTTGCCATCACTTTTCGGTAGGTTTCGGGGGAAATATTTTCAATCGCTTCCGTAATATTGTTCTCCAGCTGCTACACAGAATTTGGTTTGCTGACATAAACCCTATTTTTCGAAAATTTCCATAAAAAAAGTCAGGAGCCGTTAAATCTGGTGACCTTTTTGGCCACCAAATCGAGAAATTAAACGTCCCGGAAATATTGTTCGTAAAAGATTCACTGTTTCCCTAGCTGTGTGACAAGTTGCAACATGTTTTGCAGGTTAAATTGTTGGATTTGAGGGTCCATAAAGTTTTGCAATATATCACGGTAGCGCTCGCCAAAGCGTCTTCAAAGAAGTAAGGTCCAATGACACCAAATGCAAGTCTTTTTTAAAAAAGTGCATAATGACGTGCGACGATTACCCAGTTGTTGAGAACGATGTCTGGTAGACGTCTCAGGGCGCTCCGCCACATTTTCAGGAGTACGAACAGTTCGAACACGGCTCGACCTTGGCAAGTCTTTAACTTCATCTGTTTGATCAAATTTCTGCACCGTCGAATGTTGTTGACACTCTGCACATTATTTAGGCCGAAACTTTGCGTTGCAACAATCGACTCTTTATTTAAGTAAAACGTTTTAACAATACGGGCGCTTTGTGAGATTGTGTAGCGCTCCATGATAAATTGGACACAGGTGCTTGAAACAACTGCTACCTATTGAAATGCGAGTTTAAAAAATGGCGCGCAATTTGAATCAGTCAGTTATACAGGGTTATCCAAATTAAGTGTCCACCATTAGTAACTTTGTTATTAGTGAAAATACAAAGTGATTTGAATTAGCAAACTAGTAGCATTTTTAACGCTGGTAAAAATGAGAAATAAAAAAAAACAATTGAGAGTCGTTATTTTGATTTTTTTCAGTAAAATAACATTTTTTTAAATGGAAACCCCTGTATATTATATTTTTTTCTGTTAAAGCATCAAATTTTAAACAAAAAAGCTTACAATAACTTTTCTCCTAGGTTACAAATTGTTGAAGTTATGGCCTCCAATCTGAAACAATTAAATTGTATCGACAAACTTTATTTTCAACATCAACTTATAATCTTACAAAATACAATAACAATTTTTTTAAAGAAGATGCTCGAAAACACCACCTTGTTCTTCAATACATTTTTGGGCACGTTTTTCAACTGCTCGAACTGTCTTAAGTATGGTCCTACCATCTATCTGGGTTGTCTTTTCCCTAACTGCAGTCTTTAACGCGTCAAGGTTATCGTACCTTCGCTTGTAAATTTGGTTCTTTAAGTAACCCCACAAGAAGTAATCAAGTGGGTTTAGATCTGGTGATCTGGGAGGCCACTGTATTGGGCCATTTGTTCCTATCCACTGATCATTAAAAGTAGTACTTAGAAAATGATAAGTATAGTACCTCTGGAGTTGTGGGCAGGTGCGCCATCTTGCTGAAAATGCAGATGATGTCTACTTATAAGATCCAATTCGTCTAAGAAATTAGTCAAAATTTCTGACATAAATTCCACATATCTTTCACCAGTTAGGGTTCCCTCATAAAAGAACGGGCCAACAATTTTTGAACCAATTTTACCGCACCAAACGTTGAAACTGAAACGGACTTGTGGGCCTCTTGGATGTACTAACAAAAGATTTTCTCTTGACCAATAATGGTGGTTTTTTCTATTAAACATTCCAGAATTTGAAAAATTTGATTCATCTGTCCATAAAAGGTAACGAAAGTTATTTACATTTTGGCGACAGAAGCTAAGATACCAATGGCAAAAAACAAGTCTTCTCTCTGGATCCCCTGCCAAAAGCGTTTAAACTGGTCGGTACTTATACGGAATAAATTTGTATTTTTTTAAAATCCTTTGAACAGTACCATAACTGAAATTAGAGTCCTTGAGAATATCTGCTATTGAATTCTCACGATAAGCTTCAAAATATCCAATAACTGCAATTTCCGTGGCCTCGCTTATTATGAATTCTTTTTTTGCCCTTGTTTTAGCAAAAACATTTTCGTTGCCCCTAAATTTTCGATAAAGTCTCAGAAAATATCGTTCATACGGTTGAATGCGAGCGGGATATAATTCACTGTAGTATTCTCTTGCTCTCAAGGAGGATTTTCTGCACACTAAATAGCATTCTAACATATCACACTTTTCTTCATGGGAGAACATTTTTCTTTAAATTAATGACACAATAAAGCTTATAAACAAGTATTTACACTAATGTTTGACATTATTTGATTTTATCATTGTTTTCCAAAGCCTTCTAGTTGCGAGTATGTCCAGTTTAACAATTTGTCGCTTATCTTAATGCTGTCAAATCGCGAACGCCATGTTGTTTTCATAGCCGTCTTAATATTATAATACTGCAAATAATTAAAAATATTTATCGTTATTTTGACTTTATTTTTGACTTTAGCGGAAAAGTCATTATGAACTTTTTTGTTTAAAATTTGATGCTTTAACAGAAAAAAATATAATATACAGGGGTTTCCATTTAAAAAAATGTTATTTTACTGAAAAAAATCAAAATAACGACTCTCAATTGTTTTTTTTATTTCTCATTTTTACCAGCGTTAAAAATGCTACTAGTTTGCTAATTTAAACGACTTTGTATTTTTACTAATAACAAAGTTACCAATGGTGGACACTTAATTTGGATAACCCTGTATATTGGCCACCCTGTATAAAATTGTCAAAATTCTTTTTTTCAAACAGAATGTCCCAAATTTTGTTGAGCATTCAAACAGACTCTTTCAAAAGAGGAAGATTGATAAATACACTATAGCAACTTCGCGTAGGCAGAAGCCTAAATGCCAGGGCACCGCGGCTGTTATGAGGATCCCAAAGAAACTTTTATAATCAGATTTTTAAACTGCCTAAGTCGCTGCTAATCTTCTTTATTTGTTTTTGAGTTACAAGCGTTTCACTGTAAAGTCACTCCAGTCACCATATTTGAATTTCCAAGTAAATGGGGTCCGTTTTGAAAGCATTGATCGCGTAAAGATGCTCCTAAGTTTATCTTGTCTGCTGCACGTTTTGGGAATCAGTTATTTTAATAATTTTGTCTATTTTACAGATAACCGGTACTGTCAAATCCGGTAAAAGCTTTCATACCGGGTGCGCCATCTTTTATGTCGGTATGTAAACATGAAATAACTTTGAAAACGAAAAACTGATTACTATACATATATCGGGTATTTTTATTAAATATGGTCATACAACTTTTTGGGACTGATTTTTGAACACAACATCTATCAAGTGGCCACCTTTATCGGCCAAAACAGAATGTGCCCGTTTTGCTGCGTTTTCCATTACTTTTTCGAGCATCGCTGGTGGTATAGCGGCGTTTGCGGAACGAATGTTTGCCTTGCGTTCTTCAGAGTTCTGGGGCTTGCTGGCGTACACCTGACTTTTCAAATAACCCCACAAGAAGAAGTCCGGTGGGGTCAAATCTGGAGACCTGGATGGCCAGTCAATGTCACCTCTTTTTGACACCAGACGTCCAGGGAATTTTCGTTGCAGAAACTGGATTGTTTTATTTGCAGTGTGGCATGGCGCACCCTCTTGTTGAAACCAGTAACCATCAAGACCTTTATCACGCATTTGTGGGCAGACATAATGAGCCAACATCCACCGATATCGATTTCCATCGACAGTTTCGTTTTTGCCCAAATTGCCCTATGATGGCTTTGGCGCAAACGCTGGCCCCAACAGTCACTTTTCGGTCATGCAACGGCATTTCGTGGATCTCATGTGGATTTTACGTCCCTCAAATGCGGCAGTTTCGCTTATTAACGCCGCCAGAGGGCGTGAAATGGGCGTCGTCGGTCATCACAATTTGCTTCAAAAAATCTGGTTCAGCATCAAGACTGCAAGCGACTGTTTGGGCGTATTCCAAGCGACGTGGATGGTCAGTTGGCAATATTTTTTGTGCTAACTGCACCTTATAAAGAAAAAAATGCAAATCATCCTTCAAAATGCGCCGCAACGTGGTTCCACTGATGTCAAAATGCTGAGCGCGGTGACGATACGACACTTTTGGGTTCTGGGCAACGCTGTCTCTGACCGCTTCAGCAGTTTATTGGAATGTCTTGGTCGTTGATGAAAGGTATGTTGACAATCTCCCACTGTCCCGTACTCAAGAAAATTCGAAACCAAACGACGGATAGTGTTGTCAGACGGTGCATGTTTGCCACGATATTTTCGACAATATGCACGTTGCGTTAACACAAGTGAACGACGATTTTCAATGTACATTGTGACTATTTCGGCGCGTTGTTTCGGTGTAAAGCGATTCATGACTAAAATTGTAGTAAATCACTCGGTTGGTAAATATCAAGGTGATTCGATATTTCAATACCGACATAAAAGATGGCGCACCCTGTATATCGGTATCTTTCAAAAACCAGTAGCTACTTTAACACTGCTTGTCAGTTCAAAAGGCAAGGTGCCAAGAAATATATACGTTTGATTTTTTTGGCTGTCAAATGCCTGTTTGCTCATCGAGGATACTTTTTTCAGCAATAAATGGCGGTTCTATGAAAAATTCGCATCATTATTTAATATTCGGAAATGTACATATTTCAAAGCTAATACATATGGACAAACATATTTCTCATGTGTTATTTAATACTTCAGTTGTTTACGAAGTTAGAATGGATCAATTTGAATACCAATACCTTTAATCAAGTACTTTTGATTCATTTCGAGGTATTCTTTTCAAAATCCTAAAAAATAAAAAACAGTCAACTGTGTTGGGTTATCTTCATTATTAAACAAAAGAATCATTCCCATTTTTGCATAATATTTCTTTGAAACATTAATGGTCACTGCGGTGGTATAGTTGGAAATTCTAATTTTCGATGACGTAATGTTGATTTCCAGTTCCTCAATCTCTACGCCCCAAAATAAAATGTCTATCGATTTAGAATCACAATTCAGACTGCCAATTGCCGGTTCGGAAACGAAAAACTACCTGCTTGTCGCAGTAAAGCCATGGTTCCAGGGTTGTACTACGAGGGCGGTTCAATAAGTACCCGTGTTTGACGACAGAGGGCGTTCCTGACAGAAGTTATTGTTACCATCATGTGCTGCCATCTATAAAACGACGGCACAACAAATTTCAGACTGATTGATAGATTAGTTTGGATTTGGCAACCATTCGAGTAACACGTGTTTCGTGATTTTCTCTAAGATGGAAAAAGAGCAGTATCGTTCGGTAATTCGCAGTTTGTTTTTGGATGGGGAAAATGCGAGGAGATAAAAGCAAAGTTGGTTGCTGTTTATGGGGGCACTTCGCCATCTATGACCACCGTTAGATATTGGTTCAAAAATTGGCAGGAACGTGGGGAAAAGCGTACTTGTAAAAGGGGATTATGTTGAAAAATAAATTTTTTTTTTTTGGAAAACACGGGTAATTATTGAACCGCCCTCGTACAAGTAGGTGCTATCCTGTTGAGGCTCAACGTCACAATGACTCTCAGCAATGTTTGTTATGATGGTGCCATAAGGGTCACCAAATACCACTAGAAACTTGAACGAATCATCAAATAATTTGGATTGACCACAGTAACAGACGACATTTTTAAGAAACAATTTTAAAAAACCGAATATCGAGAATATTTTTTTCTTTGATAATAAAGATAACACGATAAATTGATTATTTTTTGTTTTGAAAAATGTACCTAATGAATCCGTTGCAACTAGTATCAGCTAACGGACCTTGGGAACTTTGGTACCTTTATCTAACACTAAAATTTGAACCAAAGCAGTGGTTGAAAAAAATATGCGTCAAAACAAAATTTGTATAAAATCAAAATGAACGCCGCTAACAATGATTGGTTCTGCAAAGGATTTCCTATATGTCGCCATGATATGACCAAATTGGGGCATTTGTAAATTTTATAATAAAAAGATATCCTGCCTGTAAACGTAGATTAGGAATCATTTAGATACTGACGATATTCGAAAATTTAATCTTCCAAAAACAGTGGCATAACAGGCGTAGTTTTTGTATCCTATTAAGCTAGATAGTACAAAGTAGGTTAGTGATTAGAAAATGACATAGAGAGTATAACAAAGATACATGTTTATCAAGTATAGGTGAGACACTATTTCACCTGTATGTATCGCAACATCTGTATTACGTTGTTTTTGTGAGAAAACTTGTTATTCGACAACAAAAAATGAGAAAACTCGTTTTTTGGGATTTGATTGAAAGTTTTGGCAGGAACGAAAAAACTCAATGAACAAGGTATTTACGAGACCTACAAAATGAGATCACACCTAAAAAGATCTGACTAATAACAAGAAAAGTAATAACCGAAAATAAATCTAGGAAAATGCAGGTTACTTGAAGTTATTCAACAACGTAGGCTCCATACTTCTAAATAACCACAACAAAATTGGAGTGGATTGGTCAAGTAGTTTTTTGAGAATGTCTAATTGTTTTTCCCAGAACATCTTTTTCACGGCCATCACTACTAGTTTATACAGGTTCAAAAGGCATTTTATAGCAAAACCCAACTAACAATTATCACTCCTATTAGAGTTGCAGGAATGATTATACAGTATTCCTTAAACAGCATTGTATACTGTAAGAACATTGGCAAAACCCTCTTAGAACTGCTATACAAGCGGAATGGGCACACCTTATAGGACATTTCAGTCATTTAAGAGGTTGTACAAGGGCTGCAGGTAATAGAGATACAACAAAAGTGTAAGCCTCTTGCAGCCGCTATAGGACATTTGCGTCAGTGCAAGATTCAGTTTTTGTCAACTATACAACTATTCTGTTACGTGATTCTGCTTTATTGCAACCAAACTATTTCTTATGTATTGTATAGAC
Organism: Acanthoscelides obtectus; assembly: GCA_963669975.1. Classification (NCBI taxonomy): domain Eukaryota; kingdom Metazoa; phylum Arthropoda; class Insecta; order Coleoptera; family Chrysomelidae; genus Acanthoscelides; species Acanthoscelides obtectus. The sequence continues at coordinate 7,357,291 of CAVLJG010000006.1, forward strand.
GAAGAAGAATATATGACTAACACATTACAGTCATCTTGTTCACTTACATATCGGCCATTGTGAATTTCATACACAGGTATATGATAAACTTCTACATTGTGATATAGGGCTATTGAATTACTTGCGCAGCAAATTTTATGTGATTATCGTGAAAATTAGTTACGCAATTTCTACGGGCTTCGTATTTGATTCATATTTTGATAATGATCAAAAGTATGTCTAGATTTTTAAGATGGACAACTGCGTTAAATCCTATATTTGGACACAATTACACTAATGTTTATCACTTTATATCTGTAATTTCGAACTGAAACATAATTATTTAATATTAAATAGAGGAATAAATGTTTGTCCAATATGGCGGGTGGTTGTGTATAATCATGGCATCGTCCGTGTTGTCTTTAGGTTATTAGAATATTTTGGTGTTGCCTGCAGGAGTTATACAACAATTTGACAAATGTCTGAAATGAAATACCGACAGAGTCGAATGATTTACCCACAATTTGTACCAGATCTATATCTTCTGTTTGAACAGTTGATAAAACATTTTGAACCAATATGCATGCGTTGTTTGTCTTAAAACATTGGTTATGGCATTTCAACAAAAATATGACAGCAGAAAGTTAGGTTATGGTGAAGTTGTATATCAACATATTTAGCATATGTACACACAGCCTTTAACAGTTACTAAACAACAGTTGTATAAGTGCTTCCGTTGGGAGCAATTTGTTGACTAAAGTAGTGAATTGCACAGCAAAACAACAAGGCTCGGGTTTGTTTTATAAACGTTACCATGGATCCCACAACAGAACCATTTTGACTAACGTGCAAATATGCCGTATAAAATAGTTGTATAAACGTTTATGCAACAGTTAAAAATCTGCCCTATAAGGTGTTGTATAACTATGCTATAAGAATATTTTAAACACCTCACTTTAGAGCAAATATGTTGCAGAAAGCAAATTTGCATGCCACACAACATTAAGCCAGCATTTTGGTGTTCAGGCAACAACAATAAAGAGCTTTTATGGCTGAACGGTTGTTTTACCAAAAGCTTATACCACTACTTTGCTAGTTGGGAATACACGAGTTTTTCTTACCAATATAAATCACAAACCATTCCGAAAGATAAATGATATTTATATGCGAAAAACAAAGGGTCGCGTTTTTTTTTCCTTTAAACAAATTCAATTCATTTGTGAGTAATTGAACACATGCGCCACAATATTCGAAAAACATAAGTTATTATACACATTTTAAAACAAAGCGAGCGTGTCTATCACCTTTTGTTGCGAAGAACAAAAAACGGTTCCGTTTTGTAGAGCTCGTAAATACCGAAAAATCTCATTTCAAGAGCTTTTTGGTTTCTGTCAATACTTAAGACTGAATCCCAAAAACGCGTTTTCTCATTCTTTGTCGGCGAATAAAAAATTCTCACAAAAATTGGTGTATATTTTAGGAAGGCTATGCTACAAAATAGAATGTTCGATTTTTCTACAGTGGAAGAATTAAATTTTCAAATATGATCGCAACATTCCATTGATACACATATACGTATACATAATATAACTGGGAGCTTAAGAGTATTTGTGATGCTTTTGTTGCTAAGTTACATCGAATAGTTGTTCTTTTATTTTAAATAGTTTGAAAAGTAACTGATATTCAGTTTAATTTTTTAACTTAACCTTGTAGTACAAGTGTGATATAACCTGCTTAATTTTCTGGATCTTCCAAAATCATCAAAGTTTCTATCATCACTCATTGTAATTACCATTCAGTGTAAGTAATGTTCCCTTCCTGCGACCGCCATCGAACTCAATGCTTCTTTGCTATCATAGTTCGTTGCTTTCATATTTTCTTATTTTAAAGTAGTTCCTCTAAATCAATCATCCGTTATTATACTTAACTGAGGACTGGGCAAGTTGCTTTCTTCCTACTATTACAAATTTGACAAATAAAAAATGCATCTTATTATAACAAATTTGATGGCGATCATGGGAAGGATAGTATGTACACCTTGCATGAGGAAGAGGTAATAATATTCTGCTCCCTGTGCCAGGTGCACGCGTTTTAAAATTTCCAAAGTATGTACAATGTAATATTATCTCGTGACTCATCAATGTTTGTAGCTCAAGTTCATTTAAATGTGCTCAAACAAAGGCTGCTAGAGTGTCCAGGTTAAATCGATGTTAACAAAATGAGCTTTAATGAGTTTTGTGTGGGTATTCGTAAAAAAAACGGGCAATCATGTGACCACCTGTTATGACCACCTGTATTCCATAAAAACAGTCCTCGTGCTTCACGGACTTTATACGTATCTTCATTATTTTTACTCATCAGCGTCTCGAGTTAAGGGACACGCCCATTGAAGCGAAGAGAAACGACGTTTCGTTTGCTGGTTCGAGCAGGTTGACCTTTTCGCTTATTTCCCTGAAAAATTTCATACTAATCGAAATAAGCAAGAATTGTGTCATAATCGCAATACTTTCTCTGATCATGGTGTGTTGATCCGTCCTTGCCGAAAATGGCATCCATCTCACACCGGTATGTACAAACATCTTATTGGTCATAACATGGTATCAAGAAGCCTGTGTACCATTCAGAATCATACAATATGCGCCGTTTACATTTTTGAAAGAAATGCTCATGAAACTATATTTTATATAAAGTGTTAGAGAGTAGTTCATAGCTTTAAATACGATTATGGTGTCCTTAGAAAGCAGTATTATGTATTTTTAGATCAAAATATTTTCCATTTCTCAAAAAAATAATATCTGAAGTTTGTTGCATCTACACGAGAATTTTTTGCAATGCAAATTTAAGTAAATCGTGAGCGGTGGAGTATCATATACAGGGTGTTCATTTGAAAAGAAAAAAATTAGAAAAATCTTGCAATATTTTCATTTTGAATGGATGAAATTTGTGGAGTTTAGTAAATGTGTGTACAGAGCCGAACGAAATACCAGTCGCAGCAAAAATTTTGCGTATTGAAGTACATACGAGCATTGGGACTTATTTCAAAATGACCCAAAACTTGAACTTGAGCAGCTTCATCCGATAATCACGTTTTTTATTTGCAACAGATCCAGTTTGAATAAATTTAGTAACAACGTCCAAAACATACAAGTTTGCCGATCACATTGACTTTGATCACTATAAATTTAGAATCATTTCCACTCTTTCGGCTAGTGTGTTAACCATTTTGGAAGCAAAATATGAATCAATAAACTATTTTTCACTATCCCATGATTGTCACAAAGGTTACTGACAGCAAAGTAATACTTTCTTTCCCTTAGTAACAAACAACTAAACAGGCATAACAATAAATACAGTTCGTCCAGGATATCTGGGTTGATGAAAAGAATGCGGAAAGAAATTCGGGTTGTTATTGCCATGTCTAATCTTCCCAATTGCCTAACGGGCAACATTTTGAACACTTATTGAAATAAAAAGTGATCTTTTCATGTGTATTTGTTTTATATCTGAACAAATTAAGATAAATCAAGATTTTTCTAATTTTTTCGAAAACGAATTGACTAATTTTGAAAAATCAAATAAAGGACTTCGCAAAACCTTTTAAACCGATACCGCTTGTCATTTAAAATTAAATGACCCTGGGGGGCCAAGGGCGAATGGAGGTGGAGCAGTTTTTAGTTAAAAAGTTGTCCCCCTTGACGAATCTCGCCGTTTTTTCTTTTAATCAGTGATTTTTGATAAATCCGTGGTGGGAGGTTTTCAAATGAGCAGCCTGTATATACCTATTCTATCAAGTGAACATAGATCTTGCTTGTCAATTTGATGACCACTGCAGCAACGTAGATGAATACGTTTTATTTTTCTATAAGTATTATTTTTGTATACAGGGTGATACAGAATGTGTCCATGAAACGAAACTCATTTTTGCCTAAACGAAATTTCGGGACCGCTGCCCAAATGAATTGTTTTATATATTTATGTGCCGTATGACTTCTAACTTTCCGTATAACATTCTGTAACACCCTGTATGAGTTGGTGACATAAAAGCACCTACCGTATGTCGGACTTTTAATTTGCAATAAGCAACAATGTTCTACAGATTCTGTCCGATTTCTTAGTAATATCGGAACAATCACGCTTAAAATTTATTTGTAGATGTTACAGAGCAAATTTTGGAAAGTGTTACGCGCTTGATACATTAATATGTTACATGGTATTAGTTTTATATAAATTTTTTCGTCTTCCATATGTACATTTTATACTTTTGGTTTCCTAGAATGACGTATAAGGTTTGTTATTGGAAGTATAACTATATATGTGATAAATGTTATTCAGTAATAAATGTTTTATCATTTACGACCTGTTGTTTGACTTAAAAGACATTTCACCAATGTAGGAATTGTGGGCCATCCATATTACTTTTCAGTGAAAGAAGACTTTCCTGCAGATGATAATTTACCTTTGGAAGAGGTTAATAGCTGTTGTTACACCAGAACTGTTACGTGATGTTTTGAATTCTACTGTTAGAAGATTTTATATACGGGGTGGCGCATCGAAAACGAAACAGACGCATGATCATTCTGATTTTCAATTATGGCTTTTAATGCAGGATCTATGGCGTCTTCCAGTAATTCCAAATACATTTCACCGGTCAAATTTCCAGGTAAAAAAAGGACCAACTAAATGATCGCCAAAATACCAGCCCAAACATTTAATTTTTGTGGCTGCTGTGTATGAACCTCATGATAAATTCTGGGATTAGAATCGGACCAATATCAGCAGTTATGACGATTTACTACGCCATTTACGAAAAAGGAACATTCGTCGGAAAAACAAAGGGTTGAATAGAAAATGTTCATCGTTTATAATTCGTTCACTCATAAAGTTCTTGTACCAGGTGAATTTTATACGGATGAAAACTATGGGCCTCTAGAATCCGTTGGACAGTACGTCGGCTAACACCACACACAGTGTCCAATTTTCGGGTACTACTGAACTGAAGATTATGCTACATCATTATAATTGAAAGACCTTTAAAATAAGGTATCACTCGACCTCCATTTCCATTTAAGATTTTAGGGTTGGTGTCACCCCCGCCAAGCGGGCTGAACGTGATTTTTTGCCAAACTTGTGCCTTTCTCGAAAACAAAATCGACGGGTCTGAGCGTTTTTCCAAAAAAAAACTAAGCTGCCAGTAAGTGCGTCTGGATTAAGGATCATTTTATAAAATTTTACCCCATCATATCATTAAGTAATATTCACATATCAGTAATCACATAATCTTACATCAAGCATTTGCTTGCAACGCCTACTTAAATAAAATAAAACACAATTGATCGTTGAATTCGTAGAAAAAGATACAGGATTAACTTTTTTTGGACCATATAAAAAATAAAGTCTGATGGGAACCATCTCAGCTAAATAGTTTTCAAAGGTTTTTTTTTATAATAAATTCCCCAAAAATAAATTACAGCAATATGTCAATTAAAAAACTTTATTATTCCTAAATAGTAATACTTTGAGAGGTGTTAACAGTTCTTAATTTTCTTAAATCACTAACAGCCTTGCACGTATTTTTGTACGTTGCCTTTACATTGCGAGTATGTGGTCCAAGCGTTAAATCCATCACCTGAAACAAATCAAAAAATTATTCACACACGTACTGGTTAATCATATTTTTCGCTATTAGGAGCACAAAAGTACTGACACTGCACAGTTTTACCGTTCGCCAACCCGATTTAACCCCTGGTGCAAAAATGAGGGGTGTTACGAGGTCTGTAAATTAAGTAAAGTTACGTGGCGATCATGTGATCCGTCTTCAGTACAAGTTTGAACTCGCTCGAGTCATTTTGGTTGTCAATAGCGATTTTTTTTGTTAACTGTTTCAATCTAAATGGATCACCCTGTATTGTACGGCGATGAAGAGACTCCCCCCTAGAGATCAAAATTGACGTGTCCGACCGTTGGTCCCAAAACATACCAGGGGTGCGACCTTTTCGTTGGGTCACCCTGTATGAAAAATGTCTCTGTCCATGCTGCCTTCCATTTCACTATGTCCATTTTAAGTACAGAACATCATGTAGTGATGGGAATGCAATGCAGGGCTTTCAAGTATCAATACGAGATTAACTTGAATTTCAGGGGTATGTCAACCAAATAACTGGTTCTACTAGGGGCAAGAAAATGAAAGAAGTACTAACATAGCTTGGTGAACGACTAGGAAAAAAATCATAGGTAAGAGAACATACCTTGAAACTTGGCCGTCTCCTTGTAAATTTTCAGAACGCATTTTACATCGTCGGAGATGTTGTCGTTCTCGAAATCAGAGCACTTGTGTCCACATCCTCTGTTACCCTGGTTACACCAATATTTCTCTGATATCTGGAAGATACCATGGTCACCCGATTGCTTATTCACTGCAGCGGTGTTGTAGTTGGACTCCTTTTGTGCTATGCAAACCTAAAATGATAAACTATGTTTAAAAACTACGTCTAAAATATACTAAGTGACATATAAATCCGAACACCCAGTTTAAATGGTTTTATTTTAATAAAAGTTGGTGAATGTATTTATCTTACTGTAAATAACAAGTGAAAACATTTTCAGCCTTATCAGTTGGATATTCCGGTTTTTATACTGCTTTTTTTTAATTCACTAACGCTCTAAAAATGAATATTTTAGCCGCAGTAAAAAATCAACGTTGGCGGATTTTGATTCTTGACATCCTTTACGATCGGTTACGATGCCTAGAGTACGGAGACCTGTACGATTTCGTCAACTTAGTGAGTTTGATAGGGGCCGTATAGTGGGACTTCGGGAAGCTGGACTTTCTTTTCGGGCAATTGCAGTTAGAGTGCAAAGAAGTGTAGACACTGTGGTTAGGTGTTGTCAGGCATGGCTTCGAGAAGGCCGTACGCAAAGAGCAAGGGGCACTGGACGCCGCCGTAGAACAACAGACCGTGAAGATCGCCGCCTAAGATTATTGGCCTTAAGGGACCGTTTCTCCACTACCAGGTCCATTGCAAATGAATGGTTTGCAGAACACGGAAGACCTATTGGCATGCGAAGTGTTTACCGACGAATGAGAAGTTTTGGCTTGTTTTCATACCGGCCACACTGGGTCCTCCCTTTAACTCGAGAACACCGACGTAATCGCCTTGAGTGGTGCAGACAACGGTCACTCTGGGACCAGGAATGGAACAGTATTGTCTTTAGTGACGAGTCTCGATTTTGTTTAGGCATGCACGATAGTCGTGCCAGGGTTAGAAGGCGACGTGGTGAAAGGAGGAATCCACAGTTTTTTGTTGAAAGACATGTTCATCACACTGTTGGAGTTATGGTTTGGGGTGCTATAGCTTATGGTTCCAGGTCACCTTTAATCTTCATCAGAGGTAACATGAACGCACAGCGTTATATCCACGAAGTTCTAGAACCCCATCTTTTACCCTATCTTGACACCCTGGCAGATCCAACTTTCCAACAAGATAATGCCCGACCACATGTTGCAAGAGTCACAATAGACTTCTTTCAACATAATGATGTCACATTGTTACCATGGCCACCAAGATCTCCCGACTTATCCCCAATTGAGCACGTGTGGGATATGATGGGTAGGAGATTGCTCAATTTGCAACGTCCTCCTCAGACTCTAGAAGCACTTCGAGAGGAGTTGGTGGTTGCCTGGAATGAGATACCACAGGAGGACATTGACCACCTGATCAGAAGCATGCCTAGGCGCGTTGGAGAATGCGTAGCACATCAGGGTGCATCCACACATTATTAAAGGTCAAAGGGCTTTAAAGCAGTGCAATGATTTTGAAATTTTTATCATTTACTTATTATGCTTCAGTACTTATACAAAATTTTATTAAAATAAAACCATTTAAACTGGGTGTTCGGATTTATATGTCACTTAGTATATATATACCAATGAAATTATACCTAAAGACTTAAGAGGTTTACATTTCGGAAGTTGTTTCAAAAGAAATTTAAAAAGTGGTTACATTCTATATCTAGGACTGAAATTCATAAACTCAAAAATCAAATAAATACATAATCTATTGTGACTAATTTTTGTCCTTTTTTGTCATTTGCATTCTACAGTTGCAACTTAAAATTATTGGTCGATGTACAGGCAATGCCTTCTATTGGGCCTGTTTTGATTTTATATTTATTTACTCATGTTGTTTGTTCTCCTTGTACATTGAGTGAATACATACTATTATTATTATTTATTATTATTCATGGTTAATACTGTCAAAGGCCTTTAAGTAGTCTTTGAACGTTTATTGTTTATCGATTTATTTCTAAAATTTCCAGTTTACCGGTTATTTATAAAATTTAATTTGAAAATTAGACAAGCAAAATACTAAATTTTGAGGTTTTCCCATTGTTTATAAAAAACAACGCATATATGCCTGTATTTTTTGATGTATTTGTCATTTAAAACTTTCAGATACGTGCTAAAATTTTTTCCACGAAATAGGTATCTATATTCTTCTGTGTAGCCTGGGCTGCCTGTTTCAAAATATTTTATGCTTACCCATGTAGCCAAATGAGGCATGTGATAAGTGTCCCTTAACAGCTTCACCAATTCGCACCTCTTGAATACTTTGGCGTTAGCAGCTGACGAAAGGAGCACTATTGCAAGGAATACGGTGACGCACTTCATGTTGTTAGCGGTAGGTTAGTTCACGAGGAAGTACAAGCTTTTGAGAGCTTTTGTGAGTAACTGCATGTATTTATACATCGCCAATTATGAGTGGTGATACCATTGGAAGCGGGTGTAGGATTATCAAAGAAACACAGCGGCGTAGCACGCACCGAGAAAACGTTAATTAAATAGTAGTTCAGGAAAATTTTCATTACCCGTACTGATTTTATTAATTATTCTATGTAAATGAATTATTCGGTTTAATTAAACTGATTTTCTGGAACCAGTGTAATTGAAAGTATCATTAATCTAATTTGCTTGAAAATAGGAAACCTCTTTTGTTAAATAGGAGAAAAAGTATATTTTGAAACAATGAAACATTCTAATAAAAACAGTTAAACTGTTTATCTGAAACGCGGACTTGGCAAAAGTCGGCCTTTCATTCTTGAATGATCGGGAGTATACTATAGGCGCAGTGCCGGTGACGCGCTTCAAATTCCTCAGTTTTATTTGTGATTTTCGCGAAGAGCTTCATATTCGATTGTTGCCGTTGCTGGTATAGTAGCTGTGAAGTGTATCAATTGTGATGATCAAGTGAAATACTCGAGCATAAAGCATTTAGAGACCCATAAAAAGGCTCTATATAGGAAAGTATTCCTAACGTGACGGAATGGGAAAAATCTTGGAAATTTATTTATGCATCCATATTTAGGTCAATCAAGGGCATTTATACCAAACATGTGCTTAACATAAGTTTCATGTGACTTTTTATATTGTGTTTATGACCGATCTCTGCTTTTACGCGAACCACGACCGCACAAGCCGCTTGGCGGCGTCTGTGAGGACCGTGAACAGTGGATCGCCTTCTATATCGACGCGAAGTGACCTCCAATATTCTAGATGCCGC